>JABTTQ020002994.1:0-500274 GCA_016081115.2 Rehmannia glutinosa | reverse complement strand
CGGTATGCTTCGTTCAGTTGCGTATTTATAGCTAAGCTGTAATTAGAGGGATGATGTAATCTATGTTTGAACTTATGTTTTGAAATTGTGGTTTGTCAATCTAGATCTATCAATTTATTTTGTGCTATTTGGATCTATTGCTTCTAAATTACTTGGGATCAATAATTTGTAGTGTTTGGTGTATTTGATTTGACACTTGAGAGAGGCATCAATACATGACCTTGGAATATCATAAACCTAGATTTCATAGAATTGGGAGATTTGTGAATCCTTTTGAAGTCATTTATCAAGATTCATAGTTTTTATTGAGATTTCAATTGTGATTTTTATAGAGATATTGAATTCCCAATTAGATCTAAAATCATTTGGCACCTGAGAGGAAATGATTATTGTAGAAATCTTGACTTATAAATTGATAATTGATGATTGATAAACCATATTGATAATATAGGGATAACTAGATTCATCATACCTCTAGAATTCATTTAATCATTTGGATAAACTCATTGATATTTTCATATTCTTGATTTATTTTCGTATTTTTAGTATAATCAACTCCATCAAACATTGAATTTCTAAATAAAGTTGGGGATTAATATATTATAATACTTAGCGATAATCCGATAATTATTCCCTAAGGGATTCGACAACCTTATTTATATTAAAACTTCACACCGTAGACTTACGATTAGCAAAATCTCTAAGTTTTGGTGCCGTTCTGTGGAATAATTCATCTTATTTGCGCTAATATTATTACTTAGTAGTTTTACTTTAATTTAGATTGGTTTTTTTGTTACAATAGGGTCATTGTCATTTTTGTGTTTTCTTGTTGATGCAAAAATTAAAAGTGCTAATTCAATCTTATTTGATCCGAGAAATCAAAAAGCGCTTTCAAAGATTAGAGTCAGACGAAGAATCGAATTCACAAAATGGCAGAATCGTGATGATAAGATCAAGACGCGCCTATTGTTGCACCACCGAAAGGGCCATTTCGACTATTTTCGACCAACCACGAATCAAAACTATTCGGCATTGTTCGCCAACCTATCAATGCAAAACTAATTGAAGCCGCCCTAATAAACATGGTGCAACAAAATCAGTTTGGAAGTGCCGTGAGACGACCCCGACGCTCATTTGGCTATTTTTCTCTAGACATGTGATACTATCAAAATGAATGGGGTTCCGATGAAGCTATTCGGTTGAGGTTATTTCCGCTTCACTTCGTGATAAAGTTTGACAACGGCTTCAAACCTTCCCACTGGGAAGTATTACTAGTTGAATGATCTCACCAAAAATTCATGGCAAAATTCTTTCCACCTAGCAAGACACTTCAATTTGAAAAGTGAGATTGCTCAATTTCATCAACTCGACTTTGAGCCACTCTACGAAGCTTGGAGCGATTCAAAGAATTATTGAGGAGGTGTCCACAACATGGTACGCAGATTAAGCAAAAAAGTTCAGATTTCTGCAAATGGTATGAATGGGCATTCGAGAACTATTATAGATGTTTCAGTAGGTACATTGATGGCTAAAACTCCAGTGAAGCCATGCTTTTACTCGAGAAGAAATGGCTGCCAATAGTTATCAATGGCCTTCTCAAGATCTACGCCAAGAAAAGTTGCAGGTGTTATAACTGATACTATGTCCCGCATTGGCCTCTCAAATTTCCGCTTTGTCAAAGCAAATTGCTACTCTAAATTGGTGGAAAACAAACAACCGTGAGGCGGTGTCTGAGATAAGTCAAGAAATTGTGAATCCCGATACTGAGTAAAGAATTATGTGGAACAATCGGGGTTTCAACAATCGGAGAATCAATTGCCGACGCATTATCATCCGACTTCGAATCATGAAAATTTCTCGATAGCAATACGAAAATGTGTTGCAACCACCTCCTCGGATATTAATCAAGCCAAAAACGTACATATGTGGGAGAACAAAAGCCATCTTTGAGGAATTACTTAGTTCATTCCTTTAGAATCAAGAGCAGGATGAACAATGCCGATTCTAACATAGAAAATTTGGGTTCAAGTAAGTTACAACAATTGAAAGTCATCTCAAATCTTTGGGGACACATGGGGTCAATTGGCCCGACTATTAATTCACAAAAAGTTGATACGTTTCCAAGAACACCGAGTGAACCTACACGAGCATTGCAAGGCCATTGCTGAGAAGTGGAACGGAATATGATGAACCAAAGATGCCTACTCACGCCACCAATGAACCAGGAAGCAAGCTCAAACATTCCCACAATGAAGAGGGCATTGATAAGCAATTTAAAAGGCAAAATCGAGGTAAAACCAATTTCAATTGATAATGTGTTACCAAATTCTCTTCCTTTTCCACGAGATTTCGAGAATAAAAGTTGACGCTCAATTTTCCAAGTTTTTGGAAATATTCAGAAAATTCACATCAACATCCCTTTTGCCGATGCACTTGAGCAAAATGCCAAACTATGCAAAAATTCACGAAGGACGTGATGTCGAAGAAAAGAGAATGTTGGAGGCATACGCGACGTCAATCTCACACAGAAGAATGTAGCGCCATTTTACAAAGAAAGCTACCACTAAAATTAAGAGATCCGGGGAGTTTCACTATCCCTTGCACTATTGGTGATTCTTATTTTAATAAGGCTCTTTGTGATTTAGGTGCTAGCATTAATCTTATGCCGTTATTTGTTTTCAGAAAACTTGGCCTTGGAGAAATAACGCCATCCACCATCACATTGCAATTAGCCGATAGATCACTCACCTACCCAAGAGGAGTGATTGAAGATGTGTTGATTAAAGTGGATAAATTCATATTTCCGGCGGACTTTGTGGTGTTGGATATGAAAGAAGATCATGAAATGCCATTGATTCTTGAAGACCTTTTCTAGCAACGGGACGAGTTCTAATTGACGTGCAACGAGGAGAGTTAACATTACGGGTAAATGATGATGAGGTACTGTTTAACATTTATAAAGCAATGAAATTTCAAGAAGAACCTCACACATGTCATTTTATTGATATGATCGAACAATGTGATCAAACGAAAGTTATAAAACAAGATTTAAAAGATCCGTTAGAACATTGTTTTATTAATTCAATAATGAAATGTGATGAAGAAGATAGTGATGATATTGATTTGCTTGAGTTTATTCTTTCCTTGAGGCTAAAAAGAAATTGTAAAAGAAAAACAAAAGGAAGCATTAGAAAATGCCAATATTGAAAATATTCCGAAAGGTACTTTTAGAACTAAAGGAACTTCCTAACATCTTCAATATGCATTTTTGGGAAAAGATAGAACTTACCCGGTAATTGTTTTTAGCTTCATTATCTTCACCCGAATTGATAAGTTGTTGCGTGCAGCACCTTAACATAAGTCGGCTTTAGGTTGGTATATTTCGATTTGAAAGGTATAAGCCCTTCAATTGTAATGCACAAAATTTTAATGGAAGAATCTTATAAACCATCTATTGAGCAGCAAAGACGACTTAATTCCGCAATGAAAGAAGTTGTGAGAAATGAGGTTTTAAAGTGGCTAAAGGCAGTATCATTTATGCCATTTCCCGATAGTTCATGGGGGTGAGTCCTAGACAAAGTTGTTCCTAAAGGGAGGTATGACGGAGGCCAAGAAAAATGATAACAATGAATTAATTTCTACACGAATCATCACAGGATGGCGAGTATGTATTGATTATAGGAAATTGAATAAAGCTACTCGTAAGGATCATTTTCCCCTCCCTTTATTGATCAAATGTTGGACCATTAAGCGTTTACGAATACTATTGTTTTCTTGATGGATATTCAGTACAATCAAATCGCCATTGCCCCGAGGATCAAGAAAGACTACTTTTACATGTCCATATGGTACTTTTGCATTTCGCAGATGCCATTTGGATTATGTAATGCACTGCTACTTTCGAGGTGTATGATGGCGATTTTTCATGGTATGGTCGAAGAAAAATCATGGAGATTTTTATGGACGATTTTTCTCGCTTTTGGTACTTCTTTTGACCATTGTTTGCATAACTTATCTCTGGTTTTGCAACGTTGTGAGGAAACTAATCTTGTACTTAATTGGGAAAAATGTCACTTTATGGTCAAAGAAGGAATTGTACTTGGGCATCGTATTTCTTGTACAGGTTTGGAAGTTGACAGGGCGAAAGTTGTGGCTATTGAAAAGCTACCCCCACCTTCAAATGTGAAAGGCATAAGAAGCTTTTTAGGACATGCAGGGTTTTATAGGAGATTTATAAAAGATTTTTCAAAAATTGTTAAACCACTTTGTAATCTCCTTGAAAAAGATGTTATCTTTTGCTTTGATGAGTCTTGTTTGCAGGCATTTGAACAGATAAAAAAGGCACTCGTTTCAGCTCCTATTATGATAGTGCCGGATTGGACTCAACCATTTGAGCTTATGTGTGATGCAAGTGATTATGCAGTGGGTGCCGTTCTTGGTCAGAGGCGAGAAAGAATTTTTAAAGCAATTTACTATGCAAGCAGGACCATGGACAACGCCCAACAAAACTACACCACCACAGAAAAAGAGATGTTGGCGGTAGTTTTTGCATTCGATAAATTCCGAGCTTACTTGGTGGGTACAAAGGTGATTGTTTATACGGATCATGCGGCAATCCGATATCTTTTCTCCAAAAAGGATGCAAAACCTCGGTTAATTCGATGGATTTTGCTCTTGCAAGAATTTGATATTGAGATTCGGGATAAAAAAGGAAGCGAAAATGTGGTTGCCGATCATCTATCCCGCCTTGGAGCAACCTCACGAGGTGATTGAGAGTCCAATAAAGAATCATTTCCTGATGAACAAATTATGCATGCTGAGACATCATTACCTTTGGTACGCAGATTTTTTAATTACCTCGCGGGAGGAGTTTTGCCACCGGACTTGACTTCACACCAAAAGAAAAAATTCCTACATGATGTTAAGTCTTATTTGTGGGATGATCCATTACTGTTCAAGAGATGCGCTGATTCTATCATTCGCCGTTGTGTTCCTAAGGAAGAAATTGGAGAGATTCTTCAACATTGTCATTCCGCATCTTACGGTGTACATTTCGGGCCAACCCAATTTTGCAAAGGTACTACAATCTGCTTTTATTGGCCAACATTATTCAAAGATTGTTATGCTTTTGTAAAGACTTGTGATCGATGCTAAATGGTTGGTAATATTTCAAGGCGTCATGAGCTTCCTTTGACAAACATAATGGAGGTGGAGTTGTTTGATGTATGGGGTATTGACTTTATGGGGCCATTTCCCGCGTCCTATGGAAATTTGTACATTTTGCTTGCGGTTGATTACGTCTCCAAGTGGGTTGAGGCGATTGCTACACCAACGAATGATGCTAAGGTAGTACTCAAATTCTTGCACAAGCATATTTTCACCCGGTTTGGTACTCCTCGAGCAATTGTAAGTGATGAAGGCACGCATTTTTGTAATAAATTATTTAATAACCTTCTCATGCTAAATTTGGTGTGCGTCATAAGATTGCGCTTGGTTACCATCCTCAATCTAATGATCAAGCTGAAATTTCCAATCGTGAAGTGAAACAAATTCTTGAAAAACGGTGAGTTTTAATCGAAAGGATTGGGCACAAAGCTTGATGATGCTTTGTGGGCTTATCGCACGGCTTATAAAACACCCATTGGTATGTCACCATATTGATTGGTGTTTGGTAAAGCGTGCCATTTGCCTGGTTGAGCTTGAGCATCGAGCTTATTAGGCAATTAAGAAGCTGAATTTTAACTTGAAAGAGGCCGGTGAAAACCGATTATTTCAATTGAACGAAATGGAAGAATTTCGTCATGAATCATATGAAAATGCCAAAATGTATAAAGAAAAAAACAAAAACATGGCATGATCAAATGATTTTGCGACGTGAATTCTTACCCTACCAATGTGTTATTGTTCAATTCGAGATTGAAACTATTTCCAGGAAAACGAAATCACGATGGTCCGCCATTTGTGGTGGAACATGTGTTTCCCTATGGTGCCGTCGAGTTGAGAGGAAAACGATGGGAATTCATTCCAAGTGAACGGACAACGATTGAAACATTATTTTGGAAATGAAGCAAGGAAGGTTTTAAATCTTCCACTTGGTGATGACATTTCGTGAGCTCGAGTAGTCAAGTCCGGCTAACGACTATAAATTTTGCGCTTCTTGGGAGGCAACCCAAGTGATTTTTGTGTGATTGCATTTTATTGTGATTTTATTTTCTTTAATTTTGGCTTATTTTTATTTATTTGGATTTGGTGTGATTTTTTTTTATTTTTATTTGTGTGAATTAAATTTTGTGTGGTTTTAATTTGTTTTTATTAACATTTATATTTATATATATATATATATAAAAAATGAAAAAAAAAAAAAAGCTGGGTTAGGGCTGAATGTATTAATCATGACTATGCACGAGTGGAAAAATGAGGCAAAAGACGCAATTTTCGTGAAAGCGGCTAAGAATGCCAGGATCTCGGCGACTACCGGCATTTTGACCGCCTAGGTCTTTTTCTTTAAGTCTTTGAACGTAAAATGTTTTCCTTCACTTCTTTCTCAACAAAACACATCCCCTCATCCTCTCCCATCTTCTCTATACATACGCACACACAAGCCCTCGATCTTGCACCACTCAAGGGAGCACTTAAGCATCTTCATCCTCATCTTAATCCTCTCTATCATCTAGGTAAGGTGGTTTAAGTTGTACATCCCTTTTCCCCAATTATTAACCTAATATGAAGAACATGTCAATACTCCTTTCAATTTCGAAATTCATGTTTAATTGTTGGATAAATTGTTGGGATATATGATTGGTGTATGCTAGAATTAGGTTGGTATTGATTATTGGGCATGAATTATTCTATGAATTTGGTGTTAATCTCTTGTCATCACTATGCTCACAAGGTGTTTGTCAAAATGCTCCAAAGAAAAATCTTACACCTATGCATTCCATTCTTGTCTTCATTGTTATTCAAGTACAATTTGATCATTAATTGATGACACGGATGCATATTTTTGGGATATTGCGAGAATTCCTAACCGCTTAATCCATATTGCTTGTTTCTATGTTGTCTTGTTTATTTACTCTTCCAGGATATTAGACGATCAATTAAATGGGAAGACAAATAAAACAAGCAAAGGCAAAAGCAAAGCGAGTACCTCCGGAATATGATACTAGTCGTTTCACAAGCTTAGAGGCACAAAATCTTTTTATGATAAATTAAGCACAAAAGAGCATAACCACGGAGCGGGTTGCAACCGAGTTCGAGTGATGGTGATCTTGCACAAATGATAAACCAAAGGCGATGGAAAAATTATGTGCTCAACCCGGACCGTATGCACCAATGTGGTTCGAGAATTCTTTGCAAATGCGAATGTCACACTCGATAACCCTAACGAGATTTATGTGCGTGGTGACTACGTGTTTCTTGATCCATCGAAATACGACGATGTTATGGATTACCCGAGGTGGATCACTCACCTTATACCAGTTCATTTCTCACCACCGGATTTAGAGATGATTTGTCGTGCTCTTTATCGCCCGGAGCATGCATGCGTCCAACAAAGGTCTCTCGGCGGATCCCTTGCCTTCTCCCACACTATGTTGAGTCGGTGACGACGTGCTTGGTTTCATTTCATATGTCACAATTTAATGCCGACCAAGCATATCAACGATGTCGCGGCATCGAGCTTATCTATTATACACGATTGTTACTGACATCGATTCGATCCAAGAGTAATTATCGCACAATCCATTCGCTACACCATCCGACATTGTAAATCCAGGGATTGTTTATGCGGCGTTGATTTGTGGTCTCGTGTAAAAAGGAGAAAATTACGTGGGACAAGAACGAACCATTGGAGCGGCCTAAAAGGGCCTATTGATTCTACCATTATTGCGTCTTATACGAATGGGCGTGCGGTGTACCTAACCCAAAGGGTGCGGGCTATATACTTGATCATGATTTTGTCCTTCCACCCGTGAGCTCGAGGCTCATGCCCGATCACGATGTTGGTGCTACATCTGGTTCCGTGGCGGGTCATTCTCGTCCCACGAGCTCTCATCATGATGACGACCCTTCTGATGCATTAATGCGTGAGGTACAAGAGTTGCGAAGGGCTCATCGCCGCTTAGTCGTAGCTTTTGTAGGCGAGTAACGCATCATCGAGCTGCGAGGAAGAGTATATTAATGAGCACAACGAGTTCTTGCTCAAATTTATGGTCGACGCACCCAATTCCAATTTCGACACCACCACCACCGGGTCCTATTGCTCATCTTCCACCGCACGATTCGATAGGGATTCGATGTGAGTCCTAATCACTTTGGCTACCGTGAAAGTTTTCTCACTCTCCATTGGGGACAATGTTCATTTTAAGTTTGGGGGAGTGTAATGTTTATGTGCTTCATTTTGTGTCTTTTGAGTGCTAAAAAAATGAAAAAAAAAAAAATCGAGTCTTGTAGTATGTTGAATCGTAGAACCGCATGACTAAGTTTATTTGTTGATTATGAATTGAACGTCACAAGAGCATGCTTTTAACTAGTGATCTATATATTGCTTCATTGAATTCATGTTCATGTATAATTCTCATAACTTATTCAAAATGATTAATGAAGTTGAGTGTTGCTTGATGATCCCACCGATTCTAGAACTTGTTTGATTACTAATCGAGGCAAAATCTTAGGTGAAGTAATATTAAGGAAATGATTTAGGCCATCTTTGAACAAGCTGCAGTCTAGAATGCCTACCTTTGCATTATATTTTCCTCAGTGTTCCCTTTTGAGCCTTATAAACCCGTCTCCTTGGCAACCGATTTTATACTCGGAGCTTAAATGTGAATATCCGAATTACCCATCACTCATACACACAAAGTATAGAAAAATATTGGAAGTCGAGGAGGTGTGATTGTTTGATAAATGGTTTTATCATGATTTTGATGATTTTGTTTTTATACCAAAACAATGTTTTTAAAGGTTGTCCAAATACTTCTAAATGATTTAAAATGGTTTTAATATTTTTCGGAGTATTTCTTCAAGCTTTATTTTTGACAAAATTGGACAACACTTTTAATGATTTTTTGTTAATGTATTTTTACACCAAAACAATATTTCTAAATGTTGTCCTAATACTCCCGATCGGTCTAAAATATTTTCACTATTTTTCTGGAGTATTTTTTGAAGTTTATTTTCGATATAAAATTGGATAACACTTTTGTTTTGGTCAATCCGGTCGCCGTATAGGGCAACCCGTACACGAAAGTTGAGGAAAACAAAACTTCATGTTTGCGAGAAAATGGTCAGGGGCAACCTGATCGCCGCCTATAGGGCAACTGTGCCGTGTCGATCGGTCGACCTATAAAGCGGCCGTGCACTGGAGCAAAAATCGAAAGCAGAACTTCTGTACCTTTCATTTTTTTGATGAGTCGACCGTTGTGGTTAGGTCGATCGGCCGAGGTGCACGCGTCGACCCTCACTGTGTAAATGTTGATACGATTATTTCAAACTCTATTTACGTGGGCGATTACTTCCATGGTTTGACAAAGAAAATTCTAACCGTTGTGACGACTGACTTTTCCTAAATTGTGGAATTGATTTCTAAGCATTATAATCTTGATTTTAATTGCAATATTTTGTAGAAATCAGATTCCAAGAGGAGCCTATCAAGTATCAATCATCTCCTATAAATAGAGGAAGATTTGAAGCACAACTATATGAGAGAAAACTACAACACAACAAGATACACTCAAGAATACACTTGTTCTTACATTGTCTTATTTCTTGTTGTAATTTGCCTAGCTATTCACTTTCACATTCTTGAGGTCTAGGCTTTTCTTGATTACACTTGCACTCTATTGTATTATCAATTATCGAGTTGTAATCTTGATTTTTGGTTATCATTCAAACACAAGATATTCTTGTAAGTGTTCTTGTGGTAAGAGCACACTTGGATGATCTAGGTGATAGGTGCAAGAAGATTGTGGTGATCTTCTTATTGAGGTGTTGAAGAATTTGGTATTCTTCAAGGTTGAAGATTGTGGTAATCTTCACAAGGTGCGTTGAAGATTGTGGTAATCTTCAAGTGAGATTGTGGTAATCTCAAAGGTGGTGTTGAAGAAGAGTGTGGTGCTCTTTGGTGGTGTTGTAAGTTGGTGTTGTATTAATTTTTGGTAAATTAATAAAATCTTTTTCTTTTTGAAATCCATCCGGATATCTTTGGGGTGGTAGAGGATTAGGCCCTAGGTGGGTTGAACCTCTATAAATCGACGTGTGTTGTTTACATTCCGCACCTTCATTATTGTCTTTGAGCATTCGGTTCGAAAAAGAGGGCGAAATCGAAAAGATGGAGATAATCTATTCACCCCCTCTAGATTATCGTAGCCGCTTGGACTTACAGTGATGAGTAGGGTGGACATTTAATTGAATGAAGTTGCCCGAGAAAAGAAAATATGGAATCCCATGTACGCAAAAGAATAAGTTTGGGGGTTCCGAGAAAAAAAAAAGAAAAAAAGAAAAAAGAAAATTAGCGGGATTGAAGGTTTATAAACATTGGGGATGTCAAAAAGTGAAGGGTAGTTGCTTATTGATAAGTCGAAGTGTTAATTGTGTGTTTGGGTGATTTGAGCCACTTAATCTCATATTTTCCTACCTTACCCTAAGCCCACATTACAAGCTTTAAAGTTCCTATTGATCCTTGTGTTACATTAGCTTTACATTAGCGGAGATTAGTGTGAAAGACAAGCTTATGGAATCAAAAACATCTCATCTTGATATTTACAAAGTGGATCATTTTGACAACACTTGATTGCGTGAATCTATTTGAATAAAGTAAATGGAGTTGGCATGAACATTCCACACTTTTGATCACAATGTTAAAACGCATGCTTGATTGATAGTGAAATGAGTATTGAGACAAATGGTATTAGTTGTGAAGTTTTGCGATTGTTTGTGTCATTGTTGTCCCGTATTTTTTTTTATTTTAGAAGTCATGAATGTTTGAGGACAAACAATAGTTTAAGTTTGGGGTATTTGTTAAGTTGGTATCTTACCAACTTAATAATGTATTCTAGACTAGGATTTTATATTAATTTTGGATGTTTTAGAGTCGCTAGAGTCCATTTTATTTTATTAAGTGTCGTTGAAGAGTTAATACTGTTTGGGTAGCCGAAAATTGATGAAAGCAAAAACGTATTTTGGGAGGAAGAAATCGCATTTGAAGAAGAAGGAAAAGAGGAAAATCGCAATTTTGGGCTTGAATCGGCTTGTCTTTGCGGAAAGACCCCGCTGCGCGCTGGTGTGAAAAACATGGATGCGGGAATTTGAAGTGGCTGGCTGCACTTCCAGTCCTTAGCCGCATTAGACGATTCGAAAATGAGCTGCTCAGCTTTTTTGAAACGCCCCTTGTGCCGGGGCGGAAAAAATTGAGATGGGCGCCCGCGCCACATGTCTAATGCTAGTGTGCCATGGGTATCACAGGTGGAAATTACAATGTAACTTATTCCTTTTTATTGGACTTTTGTGGGGGTATAAATACAAGTCTTGGGCGTGAAATTAGGGATCTTGGACCACTGGCGAGCCAACAAAACATTGAAGACAATAGAGAAGGCTTGGAACATCTTGGGAAAGGCTTGAGAAGAAGATTGAAGGATTCTATCATCTAGAAATAGAGAAGATTCCCCAACTCTTATTCTTATTTTGTTGCCTTCTTCATATCTTGTGAGATGTATTGTTGTATTCCTATGGATTCATTTTCTTTAATCATGAGCTAAACTCTATAATTCTAGAGGGATGATGTAATCTATGTTTGAACTTATGTTTTGAAATTGTGGTTTGTCAATCTAGATCTATCAATTTATTTGTGCTATTTGGATCTATTGCTTCTAAATTACTTGATTAATAATTTAGAGTGTTTGGTGTATTTGATTTGACACTTGAGAGAGGTAATTGAATACATGACCTTGGAATAGCATAACCTAGGATTTCATAGAACTGGGAGATTTGTGAATCCTTTGAAGTCATTTATCAAGATTCATAGTTTTTATTGAGATTTCAATTGGTGATTTTTATAGAGATATTGAATTCCTAATTAGATCTAAAATCACTTGGCACTCGAGAGAGGAAATGATTATTGTAGAAATCTTGACTTATAAATTGATAATTGATGATTGATAAACCATATTGATAATATAAGGGATAACTAGATTCATCATACCTCTAGAATTCATTCAATCATTTGGATAAACTCATTGATATTTTTCATATTCTTGATTTCTTTTTGGTATTTTAGTATAATCAACTCCATCAAATATTGAATTTCTAAATAAAGTTAGACTACTATATTATAATACTTAGCGATAATTCAATAATTATTCCCTGTGGATTCGACAACCTTACTTCTCTATATTAAAACTTGACACCGTAGACTTGCGGTTAGCAAAATCTCTAACACCTTACAGTAAATCAGATATTATATGTTGATCTGATGAATCATCAGGAAGAACTCCATGAGAATGCTCATCAAATCATGATTCCTGATGGAGTACCAGAATGGAACGAGATACTTCCGGACACATCTAAGATCTCAAAAGATATTAGGGAAGTCCAGAAGATGCGAGAATTATGGCAACCCCCATATTCATTTACCTACACAAGTTCATCGGATCAAAACCGGATGGAGACGATGATGAAATATCGAAGAAACTCTTGAAATCCTTCATTATATTGAAACGAGTAAAGAGCTTGGAGGATGACCGAGTTCTTACGGAGGAAAAAAGCGTATCGATTTTGGGGATGTACCTATTTACACTAAAAGGGGAAACCAAATCAAGTGGTATGAAAAATGACGGATGATGAAAAGCTCATTGCTATCATTAAAGGAAAATCCATCATAAATTAAAAGGGTGGATATGGAAAAGATAAATCTTAAATATCTACATGACTGGCGAGAATCCTTCGTGGGATTAGGTATTGTAGATTTAAAGATGAACGCAGAGATGGATCACTTTGGTTACATATGACCCACAAGGTAGACCAATTCCACCACCACGCCACCAAAATCCCAACGTCCACGAAGGTGTGGGTTCAAATCATGGAATCCAGGATGAAAGAATGCATCACGTTGGAGATTTCACCATAGCATAAGTGAACCACTTTCGAGAACAGGAGCTCGACCACCTCTTACAGAACTTGACTACCTTCTAGAAGGCCAAATGTTTATCGTACGCCGCATGGAAGATCGCATCTCGATTTGGTACATCCATATGGGTTGATGTTAAATAACGGATATCCCATATTTTAAAAATCGAAAGTCCTTATTGATGAATGGGCATCGCCTATGAGGATTGCAGCAGGTACCCTCGATCTTACGAAAGAAGGATTCATTTTACTTCTAGAAATGAGTCTTGAAGGATCTGTAAGAATTGCATGGGATATGACCGAAGCAAATATGAAAAGCACGGACACAGCTGGAGAATCATTAAAAGGAATTGTCAATGATATAGCAAAATTATTTAAAATCCATTTTATCGGACAAAGTTACATAAGAAGAAAAAAAGAAAAAGATATAAACAAGCCCTCTACTGACCTCGGTTGCATGATATTTATCATATTGACGAATATATCAAGTTGTTCACCGAGTATCGGTGGAAATCCAAGATTGGAGACAAAGAAGCTTCGCAGCTATTCTTTGCAAAGATTCCAAGTCCCTGGAGAGAAATGCTTATCAGGGAATACAAGGATGCAACTGATTTGGATACAGTGGCTAGAAGAATGTCTTTCCTAAAAGTCAAGCTATCTGAATGGTGGTATCAGGCAACACTATACCGGAATTACAAGAGATTACGAGGAATTAACAAAGTAGTTCCTCTATGTTGCATAGACGATGATATCCCAACAGTTGTGGGAAGTCAACCACGACGGCATAAGAAGAAGAAGAAGGAGAGAAGTCATCCATACACGGGAAGCGAAAGAATAAAACAAGTAGGTCTTCATGGAGACCTAGGAGGTTTTGGTCTAAACAAAAGCCCGGAGTTACAAATCGGGCAAGACCGGACCTGCAGAATAGAGCCTCTTCATCGAGGTTCTAATCAAGGGAGTACCAGCAGATCTTGAGGACGAAGAACTTTCTGACGAGCTCACACTAGGGCTAATGAAAGTTTTAAAGACTGTAATTGTTGGACATGCGGAGCAAGAGGGCATATTTCAATAGATTGCCCAGAGAACCAGAAACGAGGAGTCAGACAGTTCGAAGCTACACCAAAATTCGAAGAAGCTGTCTATTATCAAGATTTGATCCAGGTGTATCAATTTGAGGATTTACCCTCAGATGAAAGCATCTATGAAGAAGAAATCTATTCTGACGATGGAAGTGAATCCAGTTCAGAATCGGAGTGAAGAAGAATTTCTTCAACAAATGGTTAGGGAGGATATGTCAGGATTCCTCTCTCACACTATGGTTTCTCATAAGACGCTTATGAGAATTATGAAGGAAGATCCAAAGCTTCAGATATACGATGGCTTTACAATTGGAGCTATGGAAAAGGCGTTGGATAAGATTGGGTTTCGTAACATAAAACACCAAATTATCCACAGAGTAACTACTGGAGAATTTGCAATTCCGATGGAATTCACTGGTGACCAGATCGAGATGCAATTAGTCCCTTACCGAGAAGTTCAAGAGATCAAAAGCAAAGTCAAGAGAGAAGTTGCAAGTACACTCTCGTGGATTCATATCGGAGCCATGAGAGTTATTATTAAAGCAACATTCAAAGAAGGAATTGATTCGCCACTCAACTTAGCTATATTTGACAAGCGAATCTCAAACCTCAAGGATTCATGCCTTGGAGCAGTTACAGGAAATTTGTATGCAGGAAAATTGGCATTTAATGTCTATCCTAGAATTGCATATAATTTGGGAGATCGAGACTTCAACAGAGCCTTAACCCTTCATCAAGATTTCAAAAGGACAGATTTGATGAAAGACGAAAATAGGCCCTACTCGATTACATACAAGATTTCTTATGCTCTTTTGAATACGCATCATTCAGAAGTATTCTTAAGAAAGGAATTTATTGAAGTCCCACGAATATTTGAGGACTTTGCCAGGGTAGTTCTACCAGAACTTATTGAGTCTCCAACAATAAAGAAGATTGACATGCAAATTCAAGATCAACCAGTCTTCAACAAAAGTTGAAGTCTCAGAGTTAAGCCTAAGAGGATGTCTTTCCAACAGACAGAATGATAAGCAGTAGTCGTTGGGAAGAAAAAAGATCGAGTACTGTTCAGTGAATCCCAAATGTCTTCAAAACACAAGGAGAGCTGAAATGTCCAGAAGGATGGAGAGAAGTTGAAGTAATATTCGACATCACTCAAAAGGATAATATCTTTCCTTGTGATGTTATATATTATCTCCAACAACCTATAGTTGGAAGGTATCAAGGAAACCTAAAGATGGGTGAAATTGAGCTTGAATATTACACGAATACCAGGAAAAATCCCAGAGCAATTAATACTGGGAATTGAATTTCTTGAGGATCATAAACCTTGGGAAAGATTACAAGATGGAATGGAGTTTACAGTTTCTGATAAAAGATATAGAATCAGATGACCACTAGCCCATTCTCTATATACATTTCTATCGAGAATGTTATACTGGCGAATACAAGAGCGAATATTTCGCGCTATATTGATCCAGGGACTGAATATGTCTTTGCAACGCTTGATGTTTTTCCTAAAGAAATTGGAGAAGATTTACCAGCTATTGCAGGAAAAGATTTCTCTAAAAGAATTCTTATTCTTAACAGAGGAATTAAACAGGCACAAATCATGATCGGAGGCGCAGGTGGTACCCCATGGTACAAAGTGAAGACGCCACCAATCTATTTCCATGATACAGGAGCAGATGTTTTGCTAGGAAACAATTTCCTACAAACATTTAAGCGGTTTACACAGGAAAATGAGACAAGAAGACTTATTTTCACAACATTATGTGATCATAAGATCATTGTTCAGAGACTGCGAGAACATTTTACAGAAAAATGCCTATCAATTTTTGCAGCAAGCGTGGTGATGAAGCCAAACTTCAAAACACAAAAATGGCAGATAAAAGAAGATTTGGTGATGCCTTATTATCCTTTCGACAATATGGTTCGAAGCAAAAGGATACAAAATGATAGGATAATGACTTGTATTCATTCAGAATACAAGGAGAAGAACGAGTACCTCCGAGGAGGCTATTCTTGAACTAATGATGAGCCTAATAGAGAAGTCACAGAGTGATGTTACAATAGAAGAACAAATATCACTCGAGGCTATCAAGAAGAAGATCCAAAGGAATTATAATGAAAATCCTTTGGCATGGTGGGATAAGAACGAGCTCAAAGCTTCCTTAAAAGTTAAACCAGGAAAGGAGTACGAGTTCGTGAGATTCAAACTAATCCTTATGAATCAGGAGGATCGTGAGGATATGCAGAAGATACTTAAGGAACATCTGGACCTTAAGTTGATTTCACCAGGAGTTTTTCCATACAGCAGTGCAGGATTCTTAGTCAGAAACCATGGAGAAATCAAAAAGGGGAAACCAAGACTTGTTATTAATTACAAGAGGAAAAATAACATCCTGGAGTTTGATGGATACTATATCCCGAGTAGAGAACATCTGGTTAACTGCATCAAAGGAGCCAAGATATTCTCAAAGTTCGATTGCAAGTCTGGATTTTACCAGATTAAGATGGAGGAAGAAAGTAAGAAGTTCACACTTTCTTCATACCACAAGGACATTATATTTGGAACGTGATGCCTATGGGATTGGCTAACGCACCCCAGATATATCAAAGAAAGATGGATAATCTCTTCAAGGATTATTTCAATTTCATGTTCGTATATATCGATGATATTCTTATCGCTTCAAAGAACATGAAAGAGCATCTCAAACATTTGGAAATATTTTTAGATGTTTGCTACAAGGAAGGATTAGTGCTTTCTGAGAAGAAGGCAGTGATTGCTACAAGACAGATTGAATTCCTTGGAATTGAAATCGATGAATCTGGAATCGTCCTACAAAGCCATATTGTGGAAAAGATACAAGGATTTCCAGATACACTGAAAGACAAGAAACAACTTCAAAGTTTCCTTGGAGTTGTGAATTTTGTTGGAATGTTCATAAATAATCTGGCCCATTACAGGAAGGTGTTCAGCCTATTACTGATGAGAATCCAGTCACGAAGGATCCGGGCAACACCAAATGCAAGCTATCTCGAGTTCTTGAAGACTATGTAATTGAGTTCTTGAGTTCTTGTATTTGTTTATCATAGATTAGGTGTTAATTTCCATTGTTTTGAGTCATTTGAGTGGCCAAGTTGATGTTAGAGGCCAAGTATATTGAGTCTAGAGTCATGTTAGTTAATCATGGGTCAAAAGTAAGCATTGACGATCGAAGAACAAGAGGTTGCGTTCAAAAACGTCCAAGCGCGTCAACGTTTTCAAAGACCTTTGGCGGGGTTTAGTATTTTGCCATAACTTTCTCTACAAAATTGATATTGAGCTGATTCAAGATGCTATGGAAAGCTAAGAGAAAGGAATACAACTTTCATGAAGACATCAGGGGCTAATTACGTGAAGAACATGGCATGTCCATGCTCCTGAAGACGTGACAAACACGGCATGGCCGTATCTGGCTGCTGGCCGTGCTTTTTGCCGCGTTTTTGAGTCCATTCGATTTTTCGTTTCCTTTTTTATTTTTTAAGTTGTTTCCTAGTTGGTTTAGGGTTTGTTTTGGTTTAGGGTTTGTTTTGAGTCGCCTATATAAGGCAAACACTTGTTTATTTTTCATAACAACTTTGATATTGAATATTGATTTGAGATTTTCTCTCCAACCCTTTGGGTTTTTCGAAGAGCTTCAAGATTGTTCATCTTGTTGCGAATTCTGACTTATCAAACAAACTTCCGCATTTGTTTGTGGCGTCTACGCATGTCGAGGTTCCTGCTTTTCTAAGCAACGGGTCGAGGTTTCCACCA
Organism: Rehmannia glutinosa; assembly: GCA_016081115.2. NCBI lineage: Eukaryota > Viridiplantae > Streptophyta > Magnoliopsida > Lamiales > Orobanchaceae > Rehmannia > Rehmannia glutinosa. The sequence continues at coordinate 482,277 of JABTTQ020002994.1, read as the reverse complement.
AATTAACCAAACTAGTGAAGATCTTGGGTTAACAACATATTGTTGTTGGGTCGTATGCACAATTGTTGCTGCGGTTCACATCAATTACTCAAGAAAGATGCTATATTCAAATGGGAAGATGAACATCAACAAGGGATAAAGCAACTAAAGGAAGTTTGTAAAAAGCTTCCAAAACTTGCCATTCCACAAGACGAGGATGAACTGGTTCTATACACAGATGTCAGTGATGATTGGTGGGCAGCAGTTCTTACAAAGGCCACACCAAATGAAGAAGTGCCATGCAGATCAGCATGGTTTATTCACACCAAGTGAAGCAAATCGGTGGCACATCAGCGGGAAAGAATGCTTTGCGATCAAAAGGCTTTCAAAAAATGGCCTCTATTTTTACTGGCTAAAAAGTTTACTTTAAAAATTGATAATTCAAGTGTCAAGGCTTTTCTGAAAAATAAAATTGAATCAAAACCAGAAAAGGCTAGATTACTTACATGGCAAGCTGAATGACAATAATGATTATGATATTGTCATTATAAAATCTCATGAAAATGTTCTTGCAGATTTTTTGACACGAGATGGAAGGATGCGTTGCTGGTGAGGTCCTTAAACGAGTAAGACATCTCGGGGAAAACCTGGAGAGTCTAGAAGCGAGATTTTGGGACGTTATGTCTCAATCACGAGATTGGCTTTGGACGACTTCAACAGTTGACCAGAAAATCCGATTCTAGTTAAATACGAGCATGTCAGTTCGCTCAAGGACAATTGTTCTTAGCACTGCAAGGGCCTCTCCTCCAGGTTGCATCTCCTACGATGCAAAAAGGGGCGGTTAGAGAACGGGGCTCTAACCCGGAGGTTATGGATTCAAATACTATAATCACAAGTGTTGCGGTGATGCATCCCGATGGTGTACAAATCGTAATCGAATGTTGAAGCTCCGGTATCACAACCCGAGTCTTCAAGTCAACCCAGCACCTCTAGGGTAAAAGAGGGAGAGTTGAATCTTAGGCCACAGACAGACAAATCTAAGGTTCAAACTGACGAGATTAAGATTTCTCCAATGCAGGTATATCAACGACAATGGGAGAAGTTGGTTACAATAAGAGGTAATAACCCAAAAAAAACAATGGTTGATATCTTAGGCAAGTATCCCAGAGTTTGGATGAAACCAGGAAGTCATCCAAATGAAGTACAAGAATGGTATACTTTTGGAGCTTTAGCTTCAAATTATACTGTATCACCGGGATTCTCAGAAATTTCAAAATTACCGAAATGGATTGGGGAAGCAGTTTACGAGACTTGGGCCAACAATCCACATTTGGCCGTGAAAGAGATATTTTGGAACTGTATTTTACCAAATAGTCACTCGAACCAAAGAAAAGAAAGGCTTTAATGAAACTTTTCATTTCATCAAGCTAAGAAGACGGATGGAAATGCTTTAAAATATATTAAGGCAGCTTCACCCGGAAGAAATACCATTTTTAGTAGGAGCCATTTCTCAAGACGAAGCTTCTACACGACGAGCATGGGGTTTTGGGTTTGTCTAACGGAAATGGACAAAGTCAAATATCCATTCAAGTTCTTTTTCGAAATTCAAAATGGATCTTTCCTTCCTCAATTGTTTGACAACAACAACAGGATTTCTTTGAGGAACTTTTCGAGATAAAGAGAAGAATTCTTTGGGAAAACAAGATTTCGGTTAGCGAGAGAAACTTATCGCAAATTGATAACATGACGCATGTTGGCCGTTGGATCGACTGGGATCACCAAGCATGCCCGAATGAAAAAGAACCCGAGTTTGGGAAAGGATTTCGACCCAAACCCGACCGACAAGATCATGCACTGAAAGGACAAGGGCCCACTCACAAGATGCGTTATTCTCGGGGACCACGCAAACCAAATTTTTAAAAGATTCCCAACAAACCTCACATGGGCTGAGTCACGCGGAAGAGAAGGAAAATAGTCAAGGCGAGGCAATAATTCAGGATATGACATAAGCGGTGACATCATATACATTAACGAGATTTGAAGTCCGCCTTTCATGTCCGGATTCAAGTCTATAAAAGGCAAGGGATGAAGGAAGCTAAGGACATCGAACATTTCCCTTAGTTTTCTTATAATAAATTCTGAGAGAAATTTGTAATATTTTGAGTGTTTTAATTTTAAGTTTTATGTATCCACGAGTGCAGGCCTCATATATGAGAGACTAAACAAGTATTCTCCTCGCAAAAGGAGATTACTAGTGTAATAAATATTTCGATAAGTTCTTAATAAATAAAGGCTTTTTGTTCAACATGTGTTCATAATGTTCTATTAATTCATCCCTTTAAAGAATTACTTTATACGCCTGGAGTAGGAAACGAACCAAGGCTGTGCTGAGCAGTTGCTGAAGGAGTCGGATAACTTGTAGATCATCTTCCCGGTTGGTTGAAGTTGAATAATGTGAACTGTTCATCAAACAGTCTAGGGGCATTGATTTTCCGACTGGTGGTGTTGCGAGCCATCTCACCCGGTGCTGTTTCGGTCAAAGAAGGTATTAATTTTAAGGGATTATTAATTTTACGGAAGCATGTTGGGCCTGATACGGTCGTAATGAACTATTTTCATTTTCAGTCTAAAGAACCAATTTGTATACAGATAAATACTTGAAATGAGATTTGATAGAAGTATGTCTTGTTGAGTTTATAGGCTGGAAACCTGACATGATCCATTTAAAACCTCTGAATAGAGACTGGATCTAAGTAGGTGTAATAATGCCACGAACAAAACAAGTTACAGAAAATAAGGGTTCTTATTTCTAAAAAATCCAAAAACAAATTGATTATGGAGTAAAATTTTTATGTTTATTGAATAATGCAATAGAATTATTATTATGTAGTGATTTGCCACAAATTAGAGTTTAGAGGGATAACTAGAACTCTCATTATTAAAGAATAAAATCCTAGGGCAAAATTGTCCATAGTGTGCAAAGTGTAATTATTTTCATAGTTCGGGGTGCAAAGTGTTACGAATCAAAGTCTAGGTTGTGACGTGTAAAAAGAGGTGAAGGTGGGGTGGTTAAAAATAATTATCTCTTAAATATGATACTTTTGCTGAAAATATTGATACTTTTGTATTTAAATATGATACTTTTACTGGAAATAGTTATACTCTTGATATTATATATGATACTTTTGCTGAAAATAGTGATACTGTTTATGGAAAAAATGATACTTTTATGATGGGCATTTAAAGTTTATAAATTTATATTTACTGAATAAAAGGGATATTCTACTAGATATTTTGATGTAATAATTTATTTCATTTATACATATAGGTGAAAACTTCGATTCGGTACTTATTGTTTCTAGTGATGAAGATGATATAGAAGTCATTGAAGGTGAAAATCTGGATTCAAGAGATACTACTGACCAAAACACAGAGGCAGATGCAGAAGGTATCACATTTTACAGCATAAGTATTACTATTTTTTCCAAAAGTACCAACATCTATTAATCTGTCCTGCGATTTTTTTTAAATGTTTCTAGACTACACCAATGACCCTGTGGATGTATCGGGTTCCCTTGTTGGGTTGAAAAGGAAAACAATTGATGACATGCATAAGTTGTATAGGGACCATAGCCGTGCACTCGGGTTTAGCATTCGTAAAGCAACAACTCGAACTCAAGCTAATGGAGTTGTGACAGAAAAATATTTTGTATGCTCTTGTGAAGGATTTAGGAGATCGTGAAATTTTGACATAAATTCCAAAAATAAAAAAAAAAGAAAAATTCGCAATCACACGTACCGGATGTAATGTTTCATTAAGGGTGAAATTAAATGATGAAGGTCTTTATGAAGTCTTGAGCCATGTCACGGAGCATAATCATCCGTTTACAAGAAAAGAGTGGAACCACCTTCATCATTCTGAGAGAAAGATTAGAAGTGAAAAGGGCAAAGTGATAGAAGATATGGTCTCTTCCGGAATGAGACCGTTATATGGCACATGAAGCTGGAGGAGATAATAGTGTAGGACACAATATAAAAGATCATCTAAATTTTGTGAATCGTCTGAAATTGAAAGAAATAGAAGGTGGGGATGCACAAACACTTGTTGAAATGTTGTACCAACAACAATCCGATGAAGAGGACTTCTATTTTAGAGTTAAGCTAGATGAGATGGCCAAATTGAGCAATGTTTTTTGGAGAGATTCGATGATGAGAGAAGATTATGAAATATTTGGGGATGTCGTCCTTTTTGACACAACATATCGCACAAACAGATATAATTTGATGGTGCTCCAATAGTTGGCATCAACCATCATTGGAAAAATGTGATGTTTGGTTGTGCGTCGAACGAAAAGACTAAAACATTTGAATGGCTTTTTGAGGTTTTTAAGAAAGACATGGGAGGAAAGTGTCCTATAACTATATTAACTGACCAAGACCAAGCGATTTCTAATGCGATAGAAAAGGTACGTAGCAGAATTGAAAACATAATACTTTATCACAAAAAATAGATACTTTTACTTTAAAAACTGATACTTTGACTATATGATATTTCTTTTTCATCCAGTTTACTGATTTCCTATTTTTTGAGTGAATTGAACAAATGGTACTTTATCGCATAAAACAGATACTTTTACTCAAAAAAGTGTTACTTTAACCTGAATTATTCATGCAGGTATTCCCTGGGACAAAACATAGGCTATGCCAATGGCATCTTTACCGAATGCACATAAAGCGAGTTTAGACAACCAAAAGCAACAATTCTTTTAAGAATGCATTTAGGAAATGCTTGTCGTTGTACGGATGAAGTCAATTTGAGAACTGTTGGAGTAACATGATTTCAACGTACAGATTGGAGGATCAAACATGGTTTAAAAGATTGTATGAGATAAACGAAAAATGGTGCACAACCTTAAGCAAATATTTCTTTTCTGCTGGAATACTTTCCTCACAAAGGAGTGAAAGTACTAACAACGCCATGGGATTCAATGCAAAAAAGACGACTAGTTTGACTGATTTTTATGGTTTTTTTAAGGAACTGGTGAAAAATTGGAGAATGAAAGAACAAAATGACGAGTTCCAATCATCAAGATTAATACCATCAACTTCCATACCATAGATTGGGTTGTTAAAGCACCCTTCTGAGGTATACACTCTAACAATGTTTAAAGACTTTGAGAGTGAGTTTATCGCATCAATTTCTACTACTTGCACTCTAGTTCATAAGGATGAGATATTGAATGTTTATGACGTTTCTTCTCATATTGGCGATGGAGATGTAAGTAAGGTAATGTTTGATCCATTGCGAAACATGCACTACAAGAAAAAAGCTAAAAGACATCGGTGAAAAATCAATGTTGAAACATGAAAAAAACCGATGTTGAAAGCTCTGTTGTTAAAGGGGGGTTTTCAACATTGGTTTTTCACCGATGTTAAAAAGTGAAACAACATCGTTTAAGAAACGATGTTTATTAAGAAATATAAGTGATGTTAAAGCCCTTATTGTTAAAGTGTCAACTATTTAACATTTCTCAACCGATGTTGTTTCCTTTAACGACATCGCTTGTAACATCGGTTAAAACACCGATGTTGATACCTGCAACCACAACGGCTAATAAGCGTTGTTATTTTGGTTTAGTTAGTTAGAAAATGACATCGGTTGTGAAAGCGATGTCTTAATTAGCATAACTGATGTCGTTGACATTTTTACACATCACTTTATAACCGATGTTGTTTGTTTTTTTCAACTGATTTCATTTCGTTGAACAATATTCTGTTTTTTACCCTTGTAATTTACAACAATAGCACCAATATTCACCAATCTAAAAGAACAAACAATTAGTACAATCGAAATTGACAAATATAACCTGCATTAAGCCATTCATTGAAAATGTCCACAACGAGTATGCGTAAAGGCCAAAATGTGGCTATACAAACGAGTACTTAAAGGGCCTTAATGTTGTAACATCCTCATAGTTCCGAATTTGTCAACTTACATTGCAAATCCTTACTAGTAATGCTTAATTATAAACAAAATCTAACGAGTGCTAGTGAAAATAGAACAAAAACGTCCTCAAGACATCATTCGACCCCTCGATCTGGTAAAACAACCTGAAAAAGATGGGTATACAATTAATTTTTAAGTCAAAAAGTTTAGAAATGTTAACATACACATCACCCAACACATAATTTCACTAAGATTTTCACTTTAAGAGGCAATCCTAACAAAGGGCATTTTGTTGATGTAAGCTACATTTATGGAAATGATCCAGTAATCCCTTAATCAAGGGGATCTGATGTAATAAGGACTAGAAATTCCATTTGTGATATCATTCTTCCAAAGCTCTACAGAACAAGTTGTTGTGCATATATTATCTGTTTGACATGAATATGTTACCTATATACTTCTAATGAAGAAATTGGAGGCACTAAGCTCTGTTAGAAATTTGTAGTAGCTAGTTTATTCATTTGATCTTCAAAAGTAGATATTCAAGTCAAAAAGTCAGTTACTAGTTCAGTAATTTACTCTTCCAAAAAAGTATCAAAAAAAAGGAAAAGAAAAAGCACTATTGCAGTGGAAATGACCTTGTGAAATTACAAACTGATAACTGTGAAATTATAATATCATAGCTGTTCAGGTTTCAGAAGCATTCTACATATTAGATACATTGCATACAAATACAAATAAGAACAATGAATAGTTAATGGAATACTGACTGGTGTCTAGGAGGTAAGAGTCACAAAATATAAACAAAAAATTATTATTGATCACAAACATCATGGTTGGGAATCATATGAAGAATGCCAGAGAATGTGAATTGGCTCTAAATAAGCATCTCCAACCTCAGGAAAATGACCAGGATTAAAAAAAAAAAAAAAAAAAAACTCTAGGTGATATATGTAATTAACTTGATTGTACCGTTTGCAGGAGTATAATAAATTTCTTCACATGTCCCACAATATAGCCGTGATGGCTGGCAAGATATGTGCTTCATGTACCGCAAACATTTGCCACATTTGCTAAGCACGCACGCATCCAGAGTCTGAGAGCGGAGAAAATTCTGCTTCAAATAGTGCATCCATGTTTTCAATCTACATTAACCAGGAAGTATGCTTTCAGGAAAATCACAAGCAATCTATAGCAAAAATAGGACATTAGACACATTCAATAATACTATTCGACTTGTTTCTCTTGAAATTCTTTACAGTTCATTTGTTCACTTCGCATTCTTGTTATCTAAGTAACAACTCAGTTCATATATTTTTCTCTATACTCGTGTGAGTGAACAAAGGGGAAGGGCGTCTCTAAGGATTTGGAATTACTAAAGGCAATTTTGTAGAGAAACTCATTCATAAATAACTCATCTTTTAGCACCTTGAAAGAAAGAAGCATAGGAAGCTAGTCGTAAAACTGCACATACATAATCTCTAGTGCTTATGTAAAGTAACTCAGTTTATATATTTTCTTATATTTATATATTAACCAAGAAAATGAATAGCGTATTAAGTCATTAATGTAAGTCAATGAGAACATACTTCATTTTAACAGTAAATTTTGTTAAAGACTTAGCACTCTATGTTCAAGATAGCAACAGATTCTCATGTTATATTGCCCTCTTAAGATCAGGGCTTTTCTATAAAGGAACTCCTAAGATTTGGCCTATTATAGAAACTACCCTTCTAAGTTAAATATTATTTAAAACACCTGATATTTTCCTGTAACTATAAATTATAAACAAAACCCTGATATTTGCCTGTAACTATAAATTATAAACAAAACCCTGATATTTGCCTGTATTTTGCAAATTGCACCTACTAAGGGGGTATTTGTAAAACAGATATAAAGCTCAAGGGACTAATAAACAATGCACTTTTTGGAAATAATCAACCCTTAAAATTATAAAGCTCCTCATGACAATTATTCCTCAGTGTAAGTCGAGCAATAGGCGCAAAGAAAACAGAATAAAAAGAGAAAGCTATTCAAACAAACAAACTCCCAAGAAGCATTTATAAAGAAGAAACACTAAACTGCTTTTCATTACCTGCTTGACAAAGTAACTAAACTTCCCTTTAAATTGCTCTATCACATGCTTAACAACTAAACCATGATCTGCTTGACCTTTAGCTACAAGGGAAATCTGGTGCTCAATGAAACTTTGAATGTCAGGCAAACAGAGATCTGGGTCTATACATTGGTAGCCTCTTATTAAGCTGATACCTAAAGCAGTAGGAACCAATCTTCTTCCAGCTTGTACCTGCAATTTGAATATAGAGGGATGATACTATTCTCACTAAGTTACATTTTCCACATCAAATGATATAATAGTCCATGGTTCCTAAGCTCATTCATGCGTGCAAACAAATTCTATAGAAGTAATAATTAGGTATTACAAACCTGTACGTAATTGAGTTCGCATATTTTGTTGATGTGTACAGAAATGGATGCATCCGTCCCTATTCCATTCTTTTCCATCAATGAGATGAGCTCACTTTCACTAAGGTAATCTGGAGGTCGTGTACTCCCCTGTAATGTTTACAGAGTTATTGGTAATAGACAAGAATAGACCATAGAGACATAACTCTAGTGCGCTTGAGCAAAAAATTTGTCATACTTGCATGTGTATTAACTAAGTACCTACTGTTCTGATTCACACAGCCAATCCTCTGTACATAACCAAATATTCATACATACACACAAACATATATTAACAATTTTTTTCAATGGCATTACATGGCGAAGAACCATGGGCCGTTTGGCCATTATTGCAAACAAGAGCCGACACACTGAAAGCTAATTAACAGGTATGTAAAAATACTAAGAGTGGGTTATCTGCCATCTTCTGTAATTTTCAAGTTTCCAGCATAAATTCTCAAGAATATCGACATGTTTTAGTTACAAAATTCATAAAATATGAGTAGATTTCATTAAATGGAAATTAAAAAAAAAAATCCCTGCCCCTAGCACCAAAAGAAAGAAAATTACAAAAATAAACAACACAACTAACTAGCCTGGGTGCATGACGCTAGGATTTAATACCTCATCTACTTCGATTCTGGATATGTCAATTTTCTCCCCTTCTGTAAACTGAGGTATATTTATCTCAGCCACTGCCAACCATGGCATAATGGATGTGAATCCTTTGACCTTGACATGCCCGCCCAACATAGTGGAATAATTCTCCACCAGATTCAAAATCAATCTTTATCCTGCAGATAAAAATAAATCACATATCTTATCATACCTGCACAGGAAGGCTAGCTAAAAGTAAGCTAATTCATAAAAACTATACTATCCTGTGAAGCTTCCCACTACATTAAATCTTACAGGGAAATTGAAAGTTGAAATTACATATCACAAATAAATGAAAAGGCAGCTCCTTATATTTACTGCCAAGAAATTACCATTCTTGGACAAATCATTCTGGCATCTCAGGGCTTATTTAGTTTGTTTTCTTTGGTCAAGCGAACCATAAAATCAAAACCGAACCGAAAACCAAAATTTGGGAAAATGACAAACAGAAAACCGAACCGAAATATTCAGTTCGGTTTTTGGCCGAACCGAATTTTCGGTTTCGGTTTGGTTCGGTCCGTTAACCGAATTGTGAACACCCCTACGGCTTATCCTAATTTGAGTGCCAGTGTTTCCCTTCACAACCAAACATCAGAAAATTAACTTTCCTTTAATAGTCTACTCCAATCTACCACGCCAATACTCTCACATGCAACACATTACTTCCCATTGTTTCCCTTCACAGTCAAAAAGGAAGAAAACTGTCGTACAATAATCTCGTAATATCCAACATTTCATTATTTCAACACATTCTCGTAAGCAAAAGAACCACTAAGAGCCCCAAATCCACAATCTTTTCAGCTTCAATAACTTTAAAAAAAAAGATTAGAATTACACAAAACCAAACTAAATCCGAACAGAACACCAATCCAAACAAAAAAATGCAACAGGTAGACAAACAAATCTGGCTACAGTAGTCCATAACAAAAAAAATTTAACTACTCACAACTAAAACACACAAAACCAAATCAAAAATTGTGAAAACAAGCCTCCATTTCATACCGCAATTTAACCAATTAAAAACATAAAAATATACGCAAGTCGTTAGAAAATGATACTCTAGTTATCCAGTGAATAACCGACCTGAAAATAAGGATAGTAAATCCAACTTAGACACATTACAGTCGAGATACCGGAAATCACAAGGAAGAAGATATTCAATTGCTATTAGGATGATAGAATTATTGAAATATTACCTTTAACAAAGAATTTGATGTAAAACCCTGCGGAGGGTTCTTCAAGAAAGAACTGGAGAGCTGGAGGAGAGATGGTCTCTGGAACACCGCGATGGTCCCGGGGTCCCGGGCAGTCGGATTAATCTTCTTGTTCGATATCTTCTTGTTCGATCGAGAAAATCGTTCGTTGGAGAAGAGTATTTGAGAAGTGCCGTATTTTCGAGAGGAAGTATTGTACGTGTTTCTTAAGTCTTAAACCTGGTTAATCATCATTAAATATTTTAGAAATAATACGCGAATAATCCTATTTTTTTGGAAAAAAACATGAATAATCTTTAATGTTAGTTTAAAAATATAATTAATTAAAAACCAATTTTTTTTAAATAAACAATTTAAAAATGTTTGAATAGGAAATTTAGTTACAGTTTCTTTTCTCCTTAATTTAATTTAACATTTTAACCTTGACAATTTTTTTATGTTAATAATAGAATAATACAATAATCTTAGATTAAGAAGTTATAAAACTATATTATTTTTTCTTTTATTTTTTATTTTATTTTTTCTCTTTTCCTTTTCTTTTATTTTTTCTTTCTTCTCCATATTTGTCTGGTATGCTTCTCGAACTAGAAAAGCCATTCGCCACGCCGCTCAACCACGCCTCTGCGGCCACCACCACTACCACCACCACCGAAGAGAATACAATTAGTTGAACTCGTAACAGTGAAAATCAGACCAATCCATTTTCAATTGGTATTAAAACCCTAATTTTGGGGTGTAAAAATTCTGCAAAATATTTTTGTAAAAACCCCAAACTTGTAAATCAAGATTTTACAGTGGACGGTGGCCGATCAAGGTTGGCGGTGGTGGTGGTGGCGACGAGCGGTGTCAAGTCGGGCTTTGGTGGTGGTGGCGACGGGGGTTGAAATTGCAAGAAGAAATAAAACCAAACAATTATAAACAAAGAGAAAAAGGGAATAAAAATTGAATAGGAATTATAAAATGATAATTTTAAGTTAATAATGAAAAATATTTTTGTATTGTTGAATTTTTGCAAATATAATAATTATTATTGACAAAATTTAAATTTTAAATTGAATTTATTAAATAAGAATTGAGAAAAAAGGTGGCAAATTTGCAATTTTGGTCGTGCAGTAACAATATAGGGTCCACATAAGTTCCACATAAGCATGTCTGGCTAGAAATATGATCATGTGCTGTGCATGTGACTTTTCCCGGTTTTTTCCTCAATTTCCCGCTATTTTAGGACCAAAATCGCGAAAATTTTCAAGTTACAGGATATTTTTGCAAATCGTGATTCGAACAAGACTAAAAACGCAAACACCCTAAAGTTACAGGACTAAAATTGCAATTTTGCCTTAATTAAATCAATGAGAAAACATTTTTTAGTTTTTTTTTACTAAAACATATGTGTTAAGTCGTTCTACCCAAGTGGGTTGTGCCCAACCCCCTTGTGATTTTGCCAAGTGTTCCACTATGACATATGCATGTATTTTTTTCTAAAAAAAGAAAATCAAAATGGGACACATGTCACAATCCGACGGGAGTTGGGCACTACCCACTTGGGTAGCATCTACTTACCCCCAAAAATAGAATCGCATTTTTAATTTGTTTTTTTAAAAAAAAACAGAATTTTTCAAAATTCAACATCGGTCACAAAAACGTTGTCTAATGTCTGACGTTAAAGTATAAATAGACATCGTCAATGGAAACCGTGGCATAAACCGATGTCTATTCTCGATTAGACATCTTTGGGACATCGGTATATCAAAACCGATGTCTATGTGCGGTCTCCGCTGATGGACATCGGTTTTCTTGAAAACCGATGTTAAAACATATTAAACAACACAACAATGAGGAAAATGATGTCGTTTTGGTGATGTCTATTCCTATTTTTCTTGTAGTGATGATAACGTGCACTTGTAAGAAATTTGAAGAATGTGGTATTTTGTTTTTCCATTCATTACGGGTCCTTCATCTTCATTCTCATGTCAAGATACCGGAAATATATATTCTTAAGAGATGGACAAGAATGGCAAAATCTCAAGTATGGGACATCTTAAATAAGAGAGTTGAGAAGCCTCACAAGCCTAATGATTGCATTCCTTGGCGTCATGAAATGGCTCGAAGATATTATGATCTTGTGTTGAAATGCCAAGGAAATGAAGAAGGTTACGAAAGGGATTTTCTTGGTATTAGTGCCTTGACAAATGTGCAAAATTCCACCGGCAAAAGCGAATCGTCTTGCTTCAAGTCAACTAACACATTGCAAGATCCTACACGATCCGTAACAAAGGGGAAAAGAAAAAGAATTAAGGGAAGTTTGGAAAAGAGCAAGAAGAAAACAAGTGACGTCTCTGATTATTCTCAAGCAAAGGAGTTTGGTTCAAAGACTCCAAATCCTCGGTTATTTTAGAGATATTTTCCTTAAATTTGTCAGTTGTAATGAGACAATTTATGATACATTTGTTATTTTAGATATATTTTTCTGAAATCTATCAGTTTTTAATGTTTAACATGTTAGTTTCTTAAATCTATCACTTCTTAATATCTATCAGAATACTGATACTTTTCGTATAATTACCGATACTTTTAACATAATTACTAATACTTTTCGGTTGTTTAGAAGTATGCAATTAGGTTTCCAAAATTTAAAAATCCAAATGCAGAATACTGATATTTTTCGTGTAATTACTGATACTTTTCACATAATTACTGATACTTATAACCTGTTTTGAAGTATACATGATACATAATTGCTTAAAACACATCGCCCTACACACAATCAAATAAATTCAACACTCGGTGCTTAAAACTAACATTGCACTGCAAAAAATCAATGTACTATCACAAAATAACTACCAACATTCACAAAATAACAACTACTATTCAGCATCTAATCACAAAATGACCACCAGCATTCACAAAATATCAACTACTATTCAACATCTAATCACAAAATGACTACCAACATATGCAATCTCAACATTTACAAATTTCAGAAATATACTATCTCATCATTTTTTCTGTTTCTTCGTGCCTTTCTTGCTGGCCTTCTTGGAGGGTTTTTTGACAGGTTCAGCGGTTGTTTCCTTGAATTTGAGCACTTGTTGCTCTATCTCCACTCTCAATTCATTAAACTCAGATAAAATGATTTCGGCGCAGTATTTAGCTCTCAATTTGCGTCTTTCCACAACCTTAAAAAAATAGCTATAAAAACAGATAAAATTATTATAAAAAAATAGACAAATTCTTTGTTTAAAAGAATATTCATACATTTGACAAATCCGGAGATGAGTAAACTTTCCCAACAAAATTTTCCATATGGTGCATGAGGAAAACACCACAATCAATGTTGGTGTCATTTGTTTGCCATTTGAATGGCACATTTGCCCAGATATATGATTTAACTTCTACAGCTTTTGGGTGATTTTTCTCTTCGAGGAAGAGACCCATTTGTTTATGCTGTGAAAAGTAACAATATAATGTCAAAGATTTGTAATTGTTATTAAACATAATAAAAAGTTAAAAAATACATATGATACTTTACCACCAACTTCGAGAGACCGACGTACTGATCAACAACCTCTTCATCATGAACCATATTGTCGAGGTATTGCACTTTCTTGTCAACAAAATTGATGACAGTGGCAATATAATGGTCTTGGTAGCAATATGGTACAAAGATCTACATATTTTGAAACAACAAAAACTTCATCATATTTTTTAAACACAAAAACCGATACACTTCAGATAATTTCTGATACTTTTAAGGCAATTTCTGATACTTTGAGCATCAGATATATAACATGCAGAGTGCAAACAACTTTTCAAATGTTAACATAAAACTGATACTTTTCAGATAATTTATGAAACTTTTGATGCAATTTCTGATACTTTGAGCAACAAAGATTAACATGCCAAATGATGCAACATATTTTCAACCAAAATCAGAAAACTTATCAAATAAAATGATATACTTTTCAAAGCAAATACTAAAAATCTTACCCGGCCAACAGTGTTCAAGTTCGGGTTGTTCAAGGTACTCAACCACTTCCTCCAATAGCCTCTAAGTTCGCTTCCAGATTTTTCCCATCAAAACAACCTTCAAGATACAACTATTGCAAGAAAAACAAAAAAGATCAAAAACACTGAAACAAACATAAAAAGATTTGATTAAAATATTACTTATAGAATGTTGAGTGTTGAAATAAAAATGTCTCGCATTCTTTGCCCGACCAACTGATTTGTTTAAAATAAGTATCCATACATCAATGACACTTGAAAAAATCAAATATACATCATGTAATGAATCAATTCCATCACCAATGGCAATAAACGAATGCCCTCCGTGGGCAAAAATATTTTCGCTGGAACGCAAATAATAGTAGCATGTGAGTAATAAGAAATCAATAAAATAATAACTTTTCAATATATAATCTCATAGTTACTTACTCTCTTTCAGAACTTATGATCAGAAAAACAGAAGTCAACGACATCTCTCTATGTTCGTGTCATTCCAGTCAAGTACCGATTGTTCTTTTTCATAAATTCACAATGAAATTCAGTTTTCTTGACTGGCCAATCATCTGTTCCAAACAGAAACAAAAGAAAAACAAAATGTCACTTTTTTAAAAAAAAAATACTTTTCTAAGAAAAACTGATACGTTTCTAAGAAAAACTGATACTTCTAATATACCACTTGAATTACCTTCAACTTGACTTTCAAACATTTCGTTATCAGGGGCATCGTCACCTAATGGTTCATCAATTATTGCATCTTGTGACTTTGGCTCAGGCGTCAGCAAATCAAACCTAGACATTGAATCCTTTCGTCCTTTCATTTTTTGAAAGTTCTTCACAACTTCATCAATGTATTCATGAAGTTTGGCATTGGAGAATAATTCATCGTCCGGTGAAGATGAAGGGTCTGCTTCTTTGTGCTGCATTTCCAGACGCAATCGTTCCATGTGGAAATGGGTTATAACTTCCATGTCCCTTTTGAGCAACAAGTATACTTTATCGACACCCTGCAAGAAAAAAGTGAGTTTTTAGATCACTTGCTGCAATATAAAAGGTGATACTTTTTAGCTGAAAAGGGATACTTTTATGCTAAAAAGGGATACTTTTATGCTAAAGGGATACTTTTTAGCATAGAAAAGAATAATATCAAACAATGAAACATAATACTTTTTCAAAAATAAATGATACTTTTTCAAACAAAAATGATATTTTTTAATAGTAAACTGATACTTGAACATACTTACATCTTTTGCCTGACTTTCAACCTCGGCGTTGGTTGGGTAGCCCGGGGGTATTTCAAACTGGATCAACCTTGAAGATTGATCATCTTTCCCTACTTTCTCAATCCCAGATCACTCCCCCCTTTTTTTCTTGCCTCCAGTTGACCTTTTCCCAACATCAAGCTTCTCTCCAACGTTCTTTCCATCACCACCTTTCTCCACATCACCTTTCTCAGCATTTTCAAATTAACGCTGCTAGAAATAGGATAGATGTTTTCAACATCACCCTGACCAAAATCACCAGCCTTTTTCTCATCTTTCGCTCTTTTTCGTATTTTCTCCGTCGTCGAATGTTGAACAAGCGGTGCTCCGAAGGTTCAAATTTACCTTGCCATTTAATACGATGAAAGTATATGATTTGCAAGGCCAAAAGGCAGCCACTTATGTGTGTTTTGGACTTCTTGTTAAACTTGTCCACTGATCTACACAACCTATCCAACACTAACGAACACCAGTCAAGATGTCTGATTCCATCTACATCAACTAATGATTTAAAACATGAAACATTTATAATGCGATTCGCACTTGGTGTCAAAAGTGTTGATAGGCTATATAACATAAAAAGCCTTTTGAAATCACCCCCCCTTCCTTATAGTCATTCATCAATTTCTTTTTCGAAAACCCAACTGTCGAACTCCCATCAATACCCACCCTATTCTTTAACTCGACAACATCATCCATACTTTAACCCTTCCTATAAACTACTACGTCCTTATTGTTCCTTGGCAACAAAAAGACATCACATATGTCATCGACAGTTATGACAAACCTTCTCATGCATATCATCAACGCTGAGCATCCGGCTCGCCCCGTTGAATCTCTTGACTAGCCACGGCAACATTTGAGCAGGTAGTTGTTTCACTTGCAATTTCAACAAACCCCAAAGCCGATGCTCTCGATATCCTCCCTCTGTCTATCATTCAAATCCTTAAGTATATCAAAAAGACCTTGAGGTCTGCATTGCGTAGAGAAACTGCTGCAAGAAGTATAACGTCATATTAGTACTGATATAAAAACATGATATAAAAACTGATACTTTTAAGGCAATTTCGATACTTAAAAGCATAAAAATGATACTTTTAAGGCAATTCCAAAATGCACTAATACAGGCAATGGTTCGTGATACTAAAAAGAAACAGGACAAAAGTGCACAAACCTCTTAGTATCTTCCTCGGACAGCTTGATTTTCTTTCGGGGACTTTTAGAATCCTGCTTTCCAATTTTCTCCCCCGAAGATTTAGGCTTTGCAGCAGCCTCTCGAGGTTCAACTACATCAACCTTTCCAGGTTCGTCTTCAGCAACCTCCTTCGCTGCAATATCTTCCTCTACATCAACATTATCCTCAGCCTTTTGAGTCTCTTCGGCAACATTTCCTTCTTCTTCCAAAGGTTTTTCGACAACATCCCCTTGACCATCAACAACCTTATCTTCATCCTTTTCAATCTCTTATGCAATGTTTCCGGATTCTGGAACCAAATCATGACAACTAACATCTTCTTTCGTCGGGCTTTCTCCTATCATGCCTTCTCCTGGGCTGCTTCTTCCCCCCCTTCCCCTTCCTCTCCCCCTCCGTATCAACAATTTCTCCCGACCCACCTACAAATATGCAAAATACTGATACTTTTAACACATATATCAACAAAAACACACATAATTTAAAGAAAAAAATCAAAAACTCATTTACTGATACTTTTCAAGTAATTTCAAATACTTTTAGTTCCATTGAACAACAAACAAACAAAAATCAATACAATAGGTTAAAAAAAAACACTTATACTTTTCAACAAATTTATGATACTTTTATGCAAATTTCTGTTACTTTTAAACATAACTGTTCCCCAGAAGTTTACAAATAACACCAGAATTTTAACATGAACATAGAAAATCAATACACTATTTTAAAAAACATATTAACATAAACAACGAGAAATGAAGACTAACATCTTTATCCTCATTGTTTCCTTCGTCTGCCAAAGGCTTGTCCACAGCATCCCCTTGACTAACATCTTCTTTCTTCGGGCTTTCTCCTACCGTGCCTTCTCCCACGCTGCTTCTTCCCTTTCCCCTTGCCCTTCCTTTACCACGGATCAACACTTTCTGCCGAACCATCTACAAATATACAAAACACTGACACTTTTAAAACACAATTTCAAGCAACATAAACACATATATTTCTTATATTTGGAATAAGAAATAAGTACTTAAGCAAACAATTATAATAGTGTACGTTTGCACGTGTGCAAGATATAAACCCACACTTATTATACATTAAAAAAAAACAAAATTCAAGCAACATAAACACATATATCAACAAAAACATGCACAATTTAAAGAAAAAATCAAAACTCCATAAATAACATATATATATCAATATACGTATTGAGAGAGGGTATATGCATGGTACTTTTAAGTCATTTACTGATACTTTTCAAGCAATTTGAGATACTCTTTTAGTTCCATTTAACAACAAAAGAATAAAAATCCATACACTAGATTAAAAACATTGATACTTTTGAACAAATATATGATACTTTTATACGAATTTCTGTTAATTTTAAATATCATTGTTCCCCAGAAATTTACAAAAAATACCAATGTATCTACTAACAAATTTTAACATGAACATTAAGAAATCAAAACTAGTGTATAACAATGGCGAATTTAACTCATCCACTGAAAAAAAGAAAAAAATGAAGACTAAGAGAACAAGAAGAAGATGAAAAGAAGAGGAGATACTCGAAAATACCTTTGCAACTTGAGAGAACTCGAACTACAGTTGAGAAATCCACCTACGAACGCTGAGAAATCATTGGAGTTCGATGAAAAACTTGAGAGAACTCGAACCTGATAGAACGTGAATGCCAGAACCAGAGAGGACTCGAATTTAACTCACAATTACAAAAAATGTTAATTTAACTCCAAAATCAAAAACCCTAGGTTCGAACGTGACAGAAATTTGCCGAACCGACCTCGAACGTGAGAAAACGTTACTGTGAGAACGTGAGAAAACTGAAATTGAACGGAAATTGAATGCAAATTAAATCCTAGGTTCAGTGAAAGTGAGAGAGAGAACGTGAGACGTGAAGGTTCAGGGAGAGAGAGAACGTGAGACGGGAAAGAAAAGTAACGTGTGAGAGAGAGACTGGAACGCGTGACAGAAAAGAAAAAATCAAAAAAATAAAAAAACTGACGGGTCGTGGGTAAGGGTGCGGGTCGGGCGGGTAAGAGAGATCCGTCTTACGGAATGAAACCCGTAAGACGGTCTTATACAAGTTTATGCCCTTATTTTGTGGTCAATCGATAATTCTGATTGTTCCCTTCGACTTGGCATATTGGGCCTGTCCAAGTTATAGCCCATCGACAAGGATGGAGAATTAGCAACAAAACTATCAGACATCATAATTTAATTGCAATTCCGATAAAAAACGTATGAAGCATTCATATATTGGGAATGTCACCATCAAGTCCATCAACAAGCAAAAATTGAAAAATAAAGCAGGACTCAAAAGCAAATAAATTAATTAACCATCAGCTAGCTATCTAGCTGCATGGCTCACGCGCCACGCCGAGCTTAGAGTTGGGAAGATCGATGAGAATGCGGTGGTTCTGCTGCTGGAAAGTGGCGATGACGTTAAGGACGGAGTTGACATTGTTTTCGGGCGTCGCTGCCATGGCGAGGCAGGAGGTGGTGCCGGCGGTGCTGCGGATGAGGAAATTGTCCTGTGGGAGGCTCATGTTCAAGCCGGTGAACATTAAAGTTATGGTGGGCACGGTCACCGGGACGGTGTAGCACGTGTCGAAGCCGCCGAGTGATGACACGGTGGCGTTTCCCATCTGCCGCCGGACCTCATCTCTCACGGCGGTGTACGCGGACTTCACAAGCATGGTGAACACCGTGCCTGTTTCAAAAACGTGCATCAAATAAAGTAAATAAAATGAGGGGTATAAGTTGAAATTAATATTAGTAAAATATTTGATGGAATTTTTAATTATTACATATTTGATATTTGGAGAAAAAAAAAATAGATTTGATTGTTGGGGAGTTTAAGTTATTCAAACCACACATCACATCTCTCTTATATTTATCACGCATATTTTTCCTAAATTAAACATTCTAATATAAATTTATTTCCTACGTACAGTGAAAAATTAGTTTCCCGAAAATATAATTTTACCTAAAGTTGTAAAACTATTAATCCTAATCATTCATAATATAAATATGCACCAACTACGTAACTTCATAGTGTATGAAAATAGAAAGTATAAAATTGGATTAGATGAAGTAGGACTTATTGGAATTTTGAATTTTAAAAAACTAACAAAAAAATTTTCCATTCACAATTTCCATTTCTCTCTTTTTGACAACTCAATGTCAAAATTTAACTTCATTATACTAGCAGACAAAATTAATTGATTGAACCACTTCAAAATTCAAGTAGTTGATTAACAGTGATTATTTAAAGAACTTAAAATATACCTGAATCAAAGACTGTTCCAGCTCCAGTAGTGGGATCAAATGCAAAAGCAGTAGGTGGGATGTTGACAACTCTCCTGCCAACCCTAATCCCCATAAGATTCACATAGTAAAATGATGATCTTCTTGGATTTTTAAGCAATTCTGTGGTTCTGATCTTCTTGGGCTGGCTATTGGGCCCCAACCTTAACGATCCAGTAAAGTTGGGAGACTTGTAGCTAGGCAAGCAGTAGGAGAATGTGGACTGGTAGAGACTAGAACTTTGTGACAATAGAGATAATGGGCCTCGGCCCAAACCCAGCAACCCTTGTGCCGGAACGGAAGCACCGGTGGCCTTCTGGATGCAGCCAAAGGTGTAACCGGAGACAGAGTCGGTGGCTAAGGTGATGTTGTCCTGAACAAGGGTGGCGGCTATGGTGGAGCTGCCGTATGTCAAGTTGAAGCCACAGGTGGCGCCTCCGCAACTTGGATTTGGTACCTTAGGATTGAATTTCATCCCAATGGGAGGTGTTAATTAGATGGTACATTCTACTATAGTTAAACACAACAAATAATTGCCAATATGCAAATACCGTTAAACATCTATACATTAATAACTTTGTGACTGCCAATATTTATTAATTTAGCATGATATTAAATTAGAAAATTATTAATTTTGTTTGTTGTTCCCAAGTTGGGACAGAGCAAAAGTATTATTTAAACGAAATTATTAATTAATCGAGTATTAAATTATCGAGGTTATACTTTTGAAATTGTTACACCAGTGAAATAAAAAGGCGAGTAATAAAGAATCGTTGACGATGTTAGACATAATGGTACCTAATAATTAATGTAATTTCCCTAAATTAGTATGTATATATAGGATCTATTAATGTAATCTAGTATTGCACTTTAATGTCTCCAACAATGTCATTGTTCGACTTTGTTGGGTGACTGATATGTGTCTATTGAGAATTGAGATAAACATATGTTATTGATTGTTGGAATATATATATATATATATATATATATATATATACATATCATTTCATCTGAATGATAAAGTAGGAATGTGGAATAATTAGAACTCTGAATCCATTAAATATGAGGTATTTCCTCAATGTATGTATGTATATATAATTGAGTGGATAAATAAATGATAAGCATATATAATTGTGGTGTCTGGAGCCCATGAGGTAGATGCTTAAAAGTGAACCCCGACATAACAAGATCCACTAGCAATTTTATCACATTTTTGTTCTCGCTTTGTGAAAATGATCCACCCAAGTTTCTGGAGCACAATGTATCCGGCCACTTATATACCACTATAGATATTCCTATATAACCAACCATGTCGCTAAATTATATATATATACACTATAAAAAACATCCGTGTGTTATACGAGATTTATGCTAATTTTATTAAATTTGAGCTTCTTTTTTTCATTTTGCTTTTTGTGCTTTGGCTTGTCAATATATAAGGTTAATTTTTAATTCTTAATTACATTGTTACAATCGTTTACACATTAATTTTCTACAAATTAATTGTATATTGCAATGACTGATATTTAATTTTTGGCGTTTAAAAAATCATTAGTTAATTGTTCTAATTTATAATCGAAAGTATCCAATAAATATATCTTTGATTTTTTAGATTGTATATAGATAGATCTTTTATTTACAAAGAATCCTTGATTAATTAATAAATGGTATAATAAACGATATAGATAGAATCTTTGATTTTAAAAAAAAAAGATTGCATGAATAGAATCCTTTATTTTTGAATTATTTTTTATCTTTGTATATTATAATGAAAATATGGAAAATAAATATAATATAGGATTGCCACATTGATAAATATGAAGCTGCCATGTGGAATTGGAAAAATGAAGAGTTGACACATATATGTCAGAATAATGAGGTAATGAAATGTGTCATATTTGTTTCTTCATTTAGTATATAAAAATAATATAGTGTGATAAGAAATCATTTTATTGAATTAATTTAAATTTATGCTGTAAAATACAAAATAAATATTAAATTAGATAGATGATCTAAACTAGTCATTGAAATAAAAGATGTGACACCACTCCTTGACAATAATAAAATTATATATAAAGTTTTTAGTTTTAAGTCAATTTTTAAAGTCTAAATTACAAATTATAAATTAGATACACAAAAATGGGAGAGGGAGTATTTACTAATTGCTCCATCAATCACATTCTATTTGTTAGCCCCGTTTGATCTTTTATTGCAAAATGGTGTTTTATTTTTATCTTCATTTATGGTATTTTATCTCATATTTCACCGTACAAATAACATGTACATAAAAATTATCATATTTATTTGGAAGCATAAATCAAGTCAAAATTGTTGAGTTTTAATATAATAACTTATATATACATGTTAATAACGTGTGATGCAAATATTAAATGAAAATATTAAATGAAACACCATTTTGCAATAGATTGAATATCCATCCGCGTGTTAACCAGGTAGCTATGATTATCGTCAACGTTGCCTGGTTCACGGGTCACACCGAACCTCCAAAAATGGACAAAGCGTAACACCAACAATAACGACAATAAACACATACACACAAAAGAACAGCTAGCATGTGAAGTAAAAAAATAACAAAATGAGTTTACGACCCACACCCGTGACACACATCAAAACCACGCCTCATAGATTTAAGTTAATTACCTGGTTGCACTGTGCGGCGCCGCAGCTCACGGGCTTGAAAGTGGCGGACTTTGACGAGTCATAAATGGCGGCGCCGGAGCAGCCAACGCAGCCGGTGCACGGAATCCAAGCGGCGTCGTTGCTGGTGTCGACAGCCATAAGCAGTGTCTGAGCTGGTGTACCGATTTTAGCCCTGACAATGTAGGTGGGGTTCTGAGTCACCGCTCTGCCGGAGGCTATCGGAACGATGCTCCGGCGGCCGGCGGCGACGAGAAGGCTCGACAAGTACTGTAGCCGGGCTTTGTCGCTGGACTGCATTTGGAGGACGGTATCGGGCCATGAGAGTTGTGTTTTAGGCCTGAATGGGGAGCATGGGCTGTTTACGCTGATTAGTTGGAGGGTTGAGCCCTGCTCAGGTGCATTGCAGTTGGGGGTGTTGTGTAGTCCTTGGGCAAATGTGAAAAAGAGTGTGGCTAGTGTGAAGAGAAGGGTAGCCATGGAATTTCTTTTTTTATTTTTTTTATGTTTATGGAATGATTTGAGTGTGGATTGGGTGGATATTTATAGTAGAAAGTGTGCTTGTCAATTGAATGAATGTGCGTTTTTGTGTGTTTGGTAGGGGGTAGAGAAGGAAAATGCTTCACTATATTGAGATGATCAAATTATCTATTGGCTAAATCTCGCTTTACCCCTACACTCTCATTGAATATTACTTAACCCCTTGTACTTTCAATTGTATCAATTTATCCTCTAATGCTACTAATTTGTATCACTTTACCCCTTTATACAATTAAAATATCATTTAATCCTCTTATTCATTTATTAAATGACCTAATTATCCATACTATTATTTTAATTTAACCATGGCATCAAATACATATATATATATATACATATATATTTAATTTTTCCTCCTTAAAAATCGGGTAATCGAAAAGGTAGGATTATATTTCCTTAAAAATAGCTAATAACTATCCAATTAATATAACTAATTAAATATAAAAAGTACAATTATACTTATATGCCTAAATTAACTAAAATGATATACACCATCCAAAAATTTTAAATCAAGAGTCCATAAGTGTTCTTATGGACTAACCTAAAGGGATTGGTCTCATTAGTTCATAAGAACACTTATGGACTCTTGATTTAAAATTTTGGATGGTGTAGATCATTTTAGTTAATTTAGGCATATAAGTATAATTGTACTTTTATATTTAATTAGTTATGTTAATTGACGATTATTAGCTATTTTTAAGGAAACATAATCCTACCTTTTCAATTACCCGATTTTTAGGAGAAAAATCATCAACTTCAAGCGTTTTTTTCAAAATTGATACTTCTTTCCGCCATATTTGTGAACAGTCGTTTTATTGTATACTTAGTTCGGTGGACTTGTATACTTAGTCATGTTTTATTGTATATTTAGTTCAAATGGATTTGTATACTTGGTTTAGTGGAATCGTATTCTTAGTTATATAAGTAGTTTAGTAAGTAGTTTAGTGAATTTGTATACTTAGTTATGTGGATTTGTATACTTAGTTCAATGGAATTGTATACTTAGTTATATAAGTAATTCAAAGTAATTGTATACTTAGTTAAATATTCCTGTATACTTAGTATTATTTTAATGTATAGTTAGTTCAATGTAATTGTATACTTAGTTAAATGTTTCTGTATACTTAGTAAAGTTTTAATATACATGTAGTTTAGTGTAATTGTATACTTAGTTAATTGTTTATGTATACTTAGTAATGTTTTAATGTATAGTTAGTTTAGTGTAATTGTATACTTTTCATTAATTGTTGCACGATTTTGTTGCCATATTTGAATAAATTGCAGATTCGAGTGGGAAGAGAGAGAAATAAAAGGTGAATCGCTTGATTATGGGGACGTGATCAATACAAAATCACGTCCCTAATTTTTAGGAAGCAGTTACTATATTTAATTTCCTGGATTCCTATTTTATCCCTTCTGTTTTATACTTACTTATGAAATGTTGTATATATTGTAATATATCTTGACCATTGATTTACTATTTGGATGGTGTAGATTTAGTCCTATGGACTAACCTAGGAGGGTGGTCTCACATAATCCCCTCCATATACATATATATATATATATATATATTGGAAAACGTATTTCCTATTTATTAAAATTAATATAGTTCCTATTAAATAACTATATTGTATGATATTTTATGCAAACTAATATATTCATATATTCTTTTAATAATAAATCTAAAAATTCTGTATTATGCAGTAAATTAATATTTTGTATTCAAAAAATTAATCAATAAAATGACTATTTTTTCTATTTAACATAGTTTTTATTTATGATTATTGAATCAATAATTTAAAATTACTAATAATATTTCACACATTTAAATTTGTATTAAATATATTATATACTTTTAAGGTTATGATGAAAAATAAATTAAAAAGTATAAATGTATTAGCTAATTGAAATAGTCTATTATATACTAATTTAATAGGGACTATATTAAAGTTAAATAATTAGCAACTAAATATAAAATGTAATAGATTTAATATTAAGCGTTAATTAATCAAGTTGTGAAAATTAATTTAGCAAATTAATACAAATTTATTAATATTAAATACTTTTAAAATAATTTTGTTATTTTAATAAAACTAATAGGTAAGGATAAAATGGTCATATTTTTGAGTATATGAGCATAAAATAATATTTTAAAAGCACAAAGGGGTAAAGTGATATTAATTAAGAGTCTGAGGGGGTAAAGTGGTACAATTAAGAGTACAAGGGAGTAAAGTGATAATCAAGTAAAGTATAAAGGGGCAAAGTGAGATTTACCCTTTTCTATTCCCTATCGTGTTTCATTAGGAGTATTAAATATATCAAGTGAATATAATGTTTATAAAGGATAATTACAAAAAGTACCCCTGAGGTTTGACCTAATTACAAAAAAACCCAGCTAACTTCTAAAATTACAGAAAGTACTCCTGAGGTTTTGATTCAGTTTTAAAAATAAGGGGTAAATTGCAATATTTTTTATAAATATGTATGGGTATTTTGAAATATTTTTTGCTTATGAAGGGTAGAAGTGGCAAAATCCAAATTTCGGCCGTGGTGGGTCCAACCAACGGCCGAGGTTTGGTTCGGTGGGCCATGTTTTTCAGAACTGAAAAAGTTGGGCCTATTGGCCCAACCAACGAATGGCTCGACGGGTAGGGCTAGCCCGACTTTTTTGGTGGCCCACTTTTGTACATGGAATGTGTGTATGGGCTGGACTGGGCCAATCGTTTTTGCGGCGAGACCAAAATTGGGCCGGCCCGACACAACTCGAATTTTTCAAAAGCCCGACCCGTTCCATTGCCAGGTCTAATGAAGGGTTTAAATGTTAGAAAAAAATAAAACCTCAAGGGTATCTTTTGTAATTTTGAAAGCTAGCCGGACTTTTTTGTACTTAGGTCAAACCTCAAGGATGTTTTTTGTAATTAGCCCTTATTATTATTATTATACACTTGACATTCATTTATTGTATTGAAACATAAGATGAAGTATTATAGGAAATAAGAGAAAACGATCATGATATAGTTATCACAATTTGAATCTTATCATTATGATAGTCATTCAGTGTATGAATTTTACTGGCTCCTCGGTTTGCGATCTTTGTCGTGCCTTTGCAGAATCGGTTGACCATTTAGTTGTCTCTTTTGTCTTTGCGGGGGCTCTTCAGCGATGGATTTTTGATTCATTTAACGCTCACCCATTTGTGGCTCATAGTTTTAATGAATTCTGGTGCGGCTAATGAACTTTCATTTCAGTGAGCAGGTTACTTTCTTATGGCAAGTGGCTATCCTGTCCTGCATTTGGCATATCCGGAATGAGTTGGTATTTCACAACAAACTCTAGACGGTGGACGCGGCTACTCTACATCTTCGGGTTCTCATCGTTGAATCATCACCATTAGATCGGGGATGCATGCACAATGACCAACAAGACCTTCTCATCCTGCGTAGGTTGCGTGTTCCTGGGCGGGCTACACAAGCACCAAGATTGTGGAAGTTAATTGGCAAAAACCCCTCCCTGGATGGATCAAGGTGAATACGGACGACGTTCTTCAGAGCGTCGGGCAATCTCACAAAATTTCCGGGGTTTTCCTAATTGAAAATGTTTCTTTCGGGGGTGTTTTGTGAATCGTTGTGGTGCGAGTTATGCATTTGAAGCGAAATTAGTCGCAGCAATGTGGGCGATTCACTATGCTTTTGTCTAGGGATGGATACAACTTTGGCTGGAGTCGGATTCGATGTATGTGGTGAACTCCTTGGAGAAGAGATCTGCTGAGAAGTCTCATGGCGTCACCTTAGCGATGGCATTACACTTTGCATCTTCTCGCTCATATGGATTTGGTGGTCTCACATATTTTTTGGGAAGGCAATCGGGTGGCAGACATGCTGAGCAAGAAGACGAATTATGGTACATGGTGGGGCGTCCCGCCTGAGGAGCTCGTACATTATCTCACTGATGACTATGTTGGCCAGTCCAACTATAGGTTTGTTAACTAGTGTGTCCTGATTTCTGGTATCTTTTCTCATTTTGGACGCTTTTTCATTCATGGGGGTACTCTTTTTTCCTCGCTAAAGATTTTCCCCACAAGGGTGGGTTTTACCTTGGGAGGTTTTAACGAGGCTCCAACCATTCAGCCATCTGGTCGGCTTGTGACCATTTCGTTTTCATTTATGACAATTGTTTTAGGCTTACTTTTGGTTACCTGATCAGCCTGTGATCAGGAAAACTCCCTTTTTCCTTTTTTATATAAATTCGAATTTATTACAAAAAATAGTCATTCAGTGTATGAAGAAAGAATTTTGAATTGAGTGGATATGATTAAGTAAAATTAATAATAATATTTCACATCTTCAATAAAAATGTATTTGACATATATTATATAATTATAAGTTTGTGATAAATTAGAAATAAAAAGTATAAATGTATTAGCTAATAAAAATATTTTATTATATTGTAATTTAATAGGAACTATATTAAAGTTATATAATTAGCAACTAAATGAAATATATAAAAGATTAAAATAAATTTAATATTTAAGCATTAATTAATTAAGTTGTGAAAGTCAATCTAGAAAATACGTACATGTTTAATATTAAAATGCTTTTAAAAAGATTTTGTTGTTTTACTAAAATGGTAGTATATGTTTTAAAATAAAAGTCTAAAATCATAAGGGGTAAAGTGATACAAATTGAAATTACAAGTAGGTAAAGTATTGAAAGTACAAGGGAATAAAGTGATACTCAAGGAGAGTACAAAAGGGTTAAGTGAGATTCACCCAGTTTTTTTTTTAAAAAATATTTTAGTTGAAATTTATAAGATTATTTTTTGTTTTTTAATCTGACCCATCCCACTTTCCTATATTGGCCCAACCATTATTCTTTTTGCTCAAATATTAATCGTATTGGATGAATATCATGTGCAAAAGATGATGTCATCATAATAGTACACGTATAATTTATCAAATACAATTATTGGGGCAAAAATGATATTTAATTAATTAACATATAATTCAATTTATATATATATTTATTTAATATTAATTGCCCATGTTGCTCTTAATTAATAAACCGGCCCAATGGTGTCCGGGACTGGCCCATAGGTCAATTTCTCCTACGCGGATCGACTCCATAAAGCTAAATTCTCCTACACAGCCCATAGGCCAAATTAGCAACTATTGTTTGTAAGTAAATTATTTCATAATTTTCCTACGCATTTAATTCAATATTCAATTACTGTTTTATTCTCTCGTTCACCAAGCTGACTTGAGCTTCGGAAGGGTCTCCCTGGGTAACCTCCAGGGACCTCCTAACATTTGCGTACGTGTGTAGGCAAGTTCCAAATTGAAAAATTTTCAGCTCTCGGAGAAGAAGACTTGAAGACTTCCCCGGAAGAAGGATTTCGTCAATCCCGTTGACTTGGAGTGATCTGCCTTAAAAAGCAGCATCATTTTAACGCCGTCTGTGGGAACGACAAAAGCGCACAAATATGCAGACCTGACCTCAAGCGCATGAAGTCGGATCCCAAGCTGTAGGCCCTGGGGCCAGAGACCAGCTAGAGGAAAGGCCATCAAGAAGGCGTGAGGCCAGCTACCTCTCCACAGGAAAGGTACCACCTCCTCCACATAAAGAAAGGTCGCCGCCACCTCCGTCTGGAGGAGCTCTGCCCATTGAAGAAATTTACATGCCCGTTGGAAGGACGCCACATCCCCCATGTGAGGGAATGACATTATCACCGCTGCGCGGAAGTGGGGTTTGCCCCCTGAAGAAGTTCATCTTACCCGGGATGCCTTCCAAGCTCTGCTGGATGAAGCTGCCGGGAATATGTTAAAGAATCAAGTTGTGGCAAGAGCCATGGAGAGACCGCCCTAAACTCCTCCCACCATTGAAGACCTGACATGAAAGATCAGGGAAGAAGAAAAGAAGAATGCGGCAAGAGCCATGAAGAGCCGACACCACCAAAGAATCCCAAGACTAGTCATGGGAGCTAGGAATTAGCAAGAAGAAAGACCACCAAGAAATCGAGAGGCCAGCAACCTTTCCACCGGAAGGACGTGGCCGCTCCCGCAAGAAAGAAGGGCACCACCGTCTCCCTCCGGAGGCACTCTGCTCAATGAAGAAATTCGTTTAACCAAGGAAACCTTCCAAAATCCTGATAGAAGAATCTCCACGGAAAGCTTTGAGGCAACAAGCGGTGGTCGGGACGATGGGAGCACTATCCCGGGATCCGTCCACCATTGAAGACCTTGACCTAGAAGGACGAGGAAAAAGAGATAAAGGACGCAACAAGAACCAAGAAGGGCGCCTCCTCCTCCTGGGGGCTCTCCACATATTGAAATAGTTCGCTTAACGCGAAGAGTCCTCTAAGCCCTACTCGAAGAAGCTGCCTGAGCTGTTTCAAGGAATCATGTCGCAGCGGAAGCTACAGGAAGACCTTCCTCAAAGCTTTGCCAGATGTTGAAGACCCCAGTCTTGGGGAAGAAGATAAAGGAAATGAAGGACCTCGAAAAATATCAAGGAGACCAGCACGTTCCCGTTGGAAGAGAAGCTGGAAATGGAGCCTATCACTCCCGAATCCACACTCACAAGCCCGTAGAAGAGTCACAAATGGTAAAACCTCTAGCCAAGCTAACTCACGGGCCATCTCTATAGGGAGGAAGTTCACTTGCCCCTGCCATCTGGGCCAAGCCATTACTCTCGAGCGTCAAGATCTCCAGTCTCCCAGAGTATGATGGAATCGGAGGTCCACTAGGAGCACTTAGACAAACTCCATGAAAAGACAAATCTCTACACTAACTTTGTTGATTAGCTCCCAGTTAGGTCAATTACTAGGATGGACAAACTTACTACTGCCTTTGCATGACAATTCTCCATTAGAAGGAAGTATTCAGAGACCATGACTCATCTTTTTCAACCAGAATGAGAGTTATTGCAAAACCTCATGAAGTGATTTGTGAAAGTTGCAGGCTCCAAAGCCGAGAACACAAAGCAAGAAGGTAGATCGTTGAGAAGATATAAGGATAGACATCTCCTTCCAGAGGGACGCCATCCAACAACTTAAAGAGCTGAAGAAGTCGCCCTTGTCCGGCAAAGAAGGTGCCCTAGCCTAGCCGAAAGCGCGCCCCTCCGTAATCTCCTCCTCCTGAAGGGCTCTACTCACTAGATAAGTCTGTTGAACCCCAGAAGCTCTCCAGCTCAATGAAACTATTTGGAATGCTCTAAGACATTAATGCTCCCGGAGCCGCATGAGGATATCCCCAAGCTCCGTGAACTGCATAAAGACCCCTCTTAAGGCCACCCTACCATTGTAGGCCGGAGCAGCAGTTGCGTGAAGAATGACCCTCACTCGAATAGAATGAAAGAGAGGAAAAATGAACTAGAGAGCAACTAGACACTGAAGAAGCTATTACATTGATGGAGGACAAATAAACCTTGAAGTCTACAAAGAATAGGCACAAACTCCCCTCGGCGCTCGGGCTAAGGATTCAAGAGTCATCTAGACAACTCAAGTTATCTCTCGAACAAGCAACCCTTTACAAAAAAATAAAACTCCCAAGACAATTTGTCGATAAACCATCCTCTACTAGAGGGAGCTTCGTAAAATCTCCATCCATTATTGATGTACACCCCAACGCAAATGGATAGAGAAATGCTCAACTTTTTGGAGAAGACGAAGACTCCGAAGATGAAGAAAGCTAAACCATGAAGGAATTAACCGAAAAGTCATTGCACACAGAGCAAGAACCAGCCAAGCATCAATTACCCTCACTCTCGCCGAAAAACGCAGTTGCCAGCACTCATCTATGTCATTGAGTGTTTTCACCAACATCCATCCTAGATAAGGGATTCCTTCAATTCTCCCAGAGAAAATTAAACCCTCTAGAGAAGCTTTCCACTCCGTGAGGCAAATGGAATCCTCTAGAGAAGCTTTCCTCTTCGTGAGGTAAATAAAATTCTCTAGAGAAGCTTTCCACTCCATGGGGTAAATAAAATCCTCTAGATAAGCTTCCGGCTCTATGAGGTAAATAAAATCCTCTAGAGAAGCTTTCAACTCCGCGAGGTAAATAAAATCTTCTAGAGAAGCTTTCGGCTACGTGAGGTAAATACAATCCTCTAGAGAAGTATTCCGCTCCATGAAGCAAGCAAAGTCCTATAGAGAAGCTTTCAGCTCCGTGAGGCAGACAAAGTCCTCTAGAGAAGCTTTCAGCTCCGTTAGGCAGACAAAGTCCTCTAGAGAAGCTTTTCCGCTCCATGAGGCAAATAAGATCCTCTAAATAAGCTTTCTGCTCCATGAAGTAAATAAGATCCTCTAGAGAAGCTTTCCGCTCCGTGAGGTGAATAAAGCCCCTTAGAGAAGTTTTACGCTCCGTAAGGGAGAGGCTCCCACCATGAGAGAGTCCTTGAAAATTTTCCTCCTCCGGCTAAGACCACAGAAGAAGGAGCCTCATCGCAAGAGTCCCCGCGAATTCTTTTCCATGATGAAAATATGCAAGAAAAAGAAGGCAAAAAAGCTAACACATGTGGGGAACAGATCAAAAGTGATAAAGTAAGAACTATGGAGGAAGCTCCAGAAAGGTGCCCCATCTGGACTCCAAAAAGGCACCCCGTGAGCTCCATGAGGATCTGGGCTTCAAGAACAACCCGCGAAATATTCTTCTCCTCCTACGAAAAAGAAGGCAAAAAGTTTAAACACCGGGAGGAAATAGGCCGACACAATAAAGTAAGAACTAAAGAAGAGAGCTCCAGAAGGGTGCCCCCCCTCCGGCTCTAAAAGGGCACCCTCTTCGAACTCCGAAAGGGTGGCCCTTGAGCTCGGGAAGGGCACTCTTAGGTAGCTCCAGAACAAGTAATTCCGGCTATTCCAAAGAAATTAAGGTTTCCCTCCATAGGGAAGATCCACCGCAACGAGGAAAATAAATAAGTCTCTCACCAACAAGAAGTCACATGCAAATACTACAAGTAAAGCATGATAAAAGAAAGTAGATATGCATAAGGAAAGACATACATATAACATGAGTGTAACGGAATATCATCTGGCCTCATGGTGTGAAGAAACATCTCAAGAAGAAAAGAGAAAGAAAGAAATATCCAAGTGCATAAAGCAAGCCCTAAACATGTGGATAGGAGTAAAAGGTCATCTGGGCCAAAAAAACAACTATCACTGCTCCAAATGGGTGCTCTCTCCAAGATCCAGAAGGGTGTTCCCTTCAAACTCGAGAAGGGTGTTCCATCCAAACTCGAGAAGGGTGCTCCCTCCAAGCAAGACACAAGTATCTCGGACCACTCCGGAAGAATTAAAGCTTTCTTCTTAAAAGGGAATGTTTCATCTCTACACAAAAAGAGCAAGTCCCCACGGACAAAGAATCATAGGCTCAACTCCGGAGAAAATGGAGGAACATGGAAATGAAGGAAAGACCAGAATCCGGAACCCAATTTGAAACATGACCATGGAGAAGACAAAGAAAGTCGCGGAGAAAAACGAGCTGGGGGGTTTGGGATGCCCCCCAGGGGCGCGCCCTTGTGGCCGCCCGGGGAGGGCGCCAAGGAGGAGCCCTTGCCCACTCCGGGGAGGTGCCCCGGGGCGCCCTCTACCGCCTATGGTGCTCTCATCTCTCTCTCCACTTGATACATTCCAATCATCACTCCAACTCTGCATGGGCTCTCACCTGACTCTCACCTCACCTCTCATCTCAACTTTCCAGAAATTTCCTAAGTCTTCTGTAACGCAAAAAATTTCAAAGTTGAAGGGAAAAGAGAGAGATATCACCCTTGGAAGACATGGTCAAAGACTCTCCTTTCAAGCGTCATCGTGCAGAGTTAATTCCAACTTTTCGATTTTAGTCCTTTTAAAATAATACAGAGTTAATTCCACAGCTAAGTCCTTAATGAACAGCTAAGTTAGTTAATCGTGAGTTAGCCACTCAACATACTCGAAATAGTGTTGATAGAATAACTCAAATTGTTTAGACTAAACCTTAATTTGGTCATGATGAGATTTTCCGCGGAAGACTTAACACCCTTGAATTTGATTTAAGTTTGTTTTAACACTTGGTTTTCACACTTTGTTAATTATCCGTTGGATAGCAAATTATCAGCAGATATGAAATGATATGCAGAAATAAAATGCTGAAATGTAAATGACACAATAATTTTTATAGAGGTTCGAAGATGGGGTAATTCTTCTACTCCTCTCTTCTCCAACTCCTGGAGGAATCCACTAAGTAATGATCGAGTACAAAGTGGTTATCGGTCCGATACAAGTCTTGATCACACAAACGTGACTTGCTCCTTTGGGTCTCGATCGAGATGCCTTGGTCACACAGTGGCTTCTCGTCCGACTCGGCTTCTTCACAGGCGTATGCATCGCTTTGCTACTTGACTCACTTGCTAAAGCTTCTTAGATTTGATCACGAAGCCCTCCAATAACTTGAGACTGGTTCGACCTTGAACCTTCCTACAATCCTTCTTGGAAAGTAGACCCCTTTTTGCTTCTTCAAAAGTTTCCTCTTCAACAGTTTGAAAGTTGTCTTTCCTTCACAGCTTTGTGTTGGATCGATTTCCTTCGAGATTTAGGCTTGAGGATTTTGCTTGAATAACTTGAGAATATTTTGCAGGTTACAGAATGAATAATGCTCTTGTTTGTTCGTGGTTCAGGTAACCTTTTCTCAAAGTGATTCCTCAGCCTTTTATAGTGAACTTTTCAAAAATCTGCCCGTTGAAGAGATAGGCTGATTTTCAAAAGTCACTTGTGTTCATTGGCTTGTATTTTCTTGGTCCTCAATCTTGAGATGTAGACCTTTCCTCGTATTAAATGAATGATCGACTTTTCGACCGACACGAGGTGCAGTGCTTCCCATTGGTTTATTCCCTTTGCACGCTTCTGGGACTGAGCACTTTAAGACATGGCAACATGGAAGTATTACTTATTTAAGTAATGTTCTTGACTTTTGTGCAACGGATTCTTTTCAGTTAACTCTTTTTTACCTATTCCTAAGTGACTTGAGTCCGCTCCAATGATTGAAAGATTCATCTGTCACTTCAACTTGACTTGGCTTCTTTGGTTGACTTAACTGACTCTTCTCACAGCTATCTCATAGCCGATACTCCTTCAATCCAGTCCTTGGTCTTCTTTCTTGCCCATACTCAGCTGTTACTCAACGGAGTCTTCACTTCACATCTTGATTGACTTCTTGTATTTCCAGCAAAGTGACTTGACTCAAAACTTATACAAATTTATCTATTACAATAAGAATTACAAGGAAAATGGGGTGCCAACTTTCTAGTCTAAGTTTTACATGGCATTCATCAAAATCTAAACAATAAATTTCCCAACAATTTCCCCCTTTTTGATGATGCCAAAACTTAAATACATACAAACAATATGCAAACAACAAAGATACATACAGACAATGCAGTAACAAGGAATGTATGCGTAGAATCAATCTTTTTATTGATCATAACATTCTTGTCCTTTACACAACTGTTTACAATGTGTATCATAGCAATCAGAGCATACTTATATCTACGCAAAATACAGATTTTTCATTAAATGTATAGAAGACTTACATACATATGTATTTACAAAAGTAAAATACATGAAGGGGTTAGCAGCAACACTTCATCGCCTTCGCTGCCTCCTTCTTTCTTCTTCAGCTCTGTCTTCGTCAGCTCTCTTTCTTTTCTTTTCATCTTTAGCTGCTTTCTTCTTTTCGTAAGCTCTCTTCGCAACTTCATCTTTTCTTTTTCTTTCTTGTCTCTCTTGCCACAGCTGAGTTTGCCTCTTATTTTCTTCCTCGATTCTTTTGACATATTCAGCATTTTTCCTTTCCACTTCCAGATTGGTTATAGCATCATTTCCAGCCCAGTAGATCCCTCCATTCTTGCCTGGATCTACATATTCAATATTTTTTTTTGGTAGAGGTCTAGGTTTAAAACCTCCACCTCCACCACTTCTTCCTTCTTTTCTAGGCGTATATTGTCAGACTGAGTCTTCTTCTTACCAAATTGAGTGATTGTTAGTAGTTTGTTGTCTATCGCCTTCTTCGCATGACTTCTGGACCTTTCTCCCAAAGTACAAGTCCCGTCTCTTGGCTATGGACATGTTTTTGAAATATCCTTCGAACTCGAGCGTTTTAAATTCTTCAACAGATCTTGGCTCTTGTCCGTCATCTAGAATGGCATCTGTGTCTTTTCCTACCGGAATGCCTCCGAATTGTTTCAACATTTCTTCAACACGGGCATCCGTTCTCTTGTCGAACTCTTCCATCTATGTTTCTACAATTTTCTTCTTATGAGACATAGGCACATCAGAGTGATGGAGTGGCATAATCACAGGAAGTTTGCTGATTATGCTAGCTGTGACATGACCTTGTTGAGGGGTTTGTGCAAGCATTAATGTCACATCTTTTGACCTTTCCCCCTCAACAGCTTTTCCCTTTTCCTTCCTCTTCTCAACAACTATTTCTTTCTTCTCTACAACAGCTGTCTCCTTTTCCTTCTCAACAACCGTCTCCTTCAACAACTTATGGTATTCCTCTTCCCCCTTTTTGGCATCATCAAAGGAGAGATGAACTCCTGGAAACATCCCAACAAGCATGAAGTCCATCGGTGATAGTGAATCTCGCTTGAGTCTCACTGAGTATCTTTGTTTGAAATTCTCGAGCGGGTGGCTTTGGACTCGGCCGCCACCGCCATTTCATCCATAAGAAGGCTGAATTTGGAATTCATATTCTCCTAAACGAGCAGAAGTTCTTTTCGATGAATTTGGCAGCTCCATCTCAGTTGTATGGGAGGCATGCAATCTCTCCATATAGGTCTGCATCCTCGCCTTCATGTCGGATTGTCGGCCTCCCGGATCGGCGATACATTGTATAGAGCCTTGAAGTAGCGAACTTGCTCGAGATGCATGGCACTCTGCTATTGAGACCATTCCCTTATCCTGACCACCACTCCTCTTAAGTCTGCTGTGAGAGTGGCATCTCTATTGTCCAGGCGCATGTCGAGAGAGGCTTGGTGCCGTTCAATCTTCTCAATCTCTTCACAGATCTTCTTGAAGATTTCACGCATCTCACTGTCTGACCGAGTCACCGCCGCCACTCGCATCGAAGTTGAAATCAGCTGGCACAATCGAATCAATAGGAATTATGGGGTCTTTTTGGACGGTGTAGAACTTCTGTTCTTTTGCAGTCTCTTCTTCGAGCACGGACATCTCGCGAGAAAAAAGAAATACTTCTTCATATGCATCGTCTCGCACTTGAGATATTGTGCGCGAAGTGGTCTCTGCTGCAGCTCGTAGCTCGCATTGGTATGATCGGATTCACCGGGGCCTTTGATGGTGTTGGCCCGGTGGTGAGCCTCAGCCGTCTTAACAGCTTCTTCGGTCTCAGGTGGTTTGTCCTTTTGAGTTTGCTATTCCTCGGCCGTATCAGTAGCGTCATCGGAAGATGATGAGATTTGAGGGCTTGGCTCCTCATCAAAATTGAATGTTTGACGAGCAGCTTTGAATTCTGGCTTACTCGTACTTGGAATAACATCCTCTGCTGAGTCTTTTTGATGTGCAACAGGGGTGGACTC
This sequence comes from Rehmannia glutinosa, assembly GCA_016081115.2. Lineage (NCBI taxonomy): Eukaryota > Viridiplantae > Streptophyta > Magnoliopsida > Lamiales > Orobanchaceae > Rehmannia > Rehmannia glutinosa. The sequence goes on along the minus strand of JABTTQ020002994.1, from coordinate 445,477 downwards.
AGCTTCATCTTCAGATCCCAGAAATGATATATCAGGGTTGTCTTGGGAATCATGAAGGGCACTAATCTCCCTCTCAGAGTCTTCAGCTTCATCTGCGTTTCTATCTCTTTACCCAGGGAAGTCTCAACCTCCCTCGGGCCTTCAATACCTTTAGCAGTCTCAACTGCAGAAAGGCCTTCTACATTCCCTTCAACAGACACAGCTGTCTTAAGGTCTTGGACATTGTCATCCGAAGGAGTCTCAACCCCTTGGATTGCACTTTCGATTACTGAGTGTTAACTCCCGGGGCATTTCCATCCTCAGGCCTCGATCGCATCGCATGTCCTCGGCCTGCAAAATCGTTGGCACTTCACCGGGGGATGACTCAACCGTCCGAGCTTCATGGCAACTTGTTGTTGTTATTTTTCTTTCTCTTTCTCCACTTCGCCTCCTTCCTTCATAGTGGAGTCATCTGCAGCATCCTCCGACCTAGCTGCAGTGGAGTGAGTTTCCCCCTCACCGTGGCACACCAAAGTGAGTGATGGTGGGGGGTCACTCGCTCCCGGACTCATTTGTTTCCATTGAGTGTTCAAATTAGGGGCGGTGGTAAGACACCTTCAACAGGGGTTGGCTCAACTTGGGTGCCCAAGTTCCCAGTGTCATGGCCAAGTCCCTTAGATCTGTCATCTGAGTGAACTGGAGAAGTGGTTGCAGCAATAATTGTGGCAATCTGATGTACCGCTCCCAACGGATCAATCTGCAGCTGAGATTTAGAAGACTTTCCAGGTCCTTCCCTCAACTGTTGCTCATGCATCAATTTGGATTCCAACATGGCTTGCTGCATGTCTAACTTCTCCTTTGCAGCAACCGGATCCATGTCCTCATCACTTCCCGAAAGCATATCAATGTGAGGATGAGTATGGTCGCTGGTTCCAGTGAGAGGAGAAATGTTAGCTTTCTCACGAGCTTCAGCTTCCTCTGCTAACCTCTCCTTTTATTTCTCCTTGAAGATATGCAAGATATTGAGGCAGTTATCTTCATCAAGTGCCTGAAGCACGGTGGTCAATCCTAGGAAATTTAGCAATTCTTCCTCTTCCTCAATGAATTCGGGTGTTCAAACTGTACCCTCGAGCGACTCACTTCCATGCTCGCCATTCATGCATTTACGTTGAATGTCCGGGAACATAGGAGAAACAACTATCACATCATCATCTTCATCCTCTTCATGTCTTTTTCTCGTTTCGGAATGGATGGTAGCAAACTCTTGTTCTTCACCTACAAGAAGATCGCAAAGGCGGTGGAGACACAATCCTTTCATCGAGAGATTCTCTTGTCTCTGCTTGCCTCTTCTTCTCACCGTTCTATCCACACCGGGTCTTATTTGCCTCTGCGATCGTCCTCATCGGACTTAGTGTTTCATCAACAACTGAGATCGCACTTCTTCGCGCCTCGAGATTTTCTCCACCGAGAGGTAGACTCGGTTGTCTTCTCAAGCTCAGAGAGCTTGGTGACCCTTCTTCTTCTTTTTTTCTCCTTACCGAGTAAGTTTTGGTTCGGATACTTCTACCTCGTATTCTTGGCGGCGGGGCCGTGCATCTTTATTTGATCGAGGAGTCATCTTTCTTGGCTTGGCGATCCTCTTCTTTTTGATGGTCGGAGAAGGTATTTGGGCTTCTCTTCCACTTCGGCTGCGTGGGCGGGGAGACACGGCTGCAGTGTAGGTGCGTCTTTTTCTTTGCCTTTGGAGCAGCTTTCTTCTTTGCGGCACAGCACGGGCACTTTTCTTCTTTGGAGGGAGGCAACAATCTGTTTCCTCGGGTCACCGATTCCCCCTCGCTTGTGTCCGCCCTCCGCATGGGCTCTCTTCTGAGCTCCTGAAAGGTTGGCCCGGAACATCTTCTTGTTGACATGGAATGACTTTCCATGTCGAAGGGGAACACCCTTCACCTCCATCAAATGGCCAATGACTAGGTGTTAGAAATTTTTCTAACCGCAAGTCTACGGTGTCAAGTTTTAATATAAAGAAGTAAGGTTGTCGAATCCACAGGGAATAATTATCAAATTATCACTAAGTACTATATTATAGTAGTCTAACTTTATTTAGAAATTCAATAATTGATGGAGTTGATTATACTAAAAATACTAAAAATAAATTAAGACTATGAAAATATCAATGAGTTTATCCAAATGATTAAATGAATTCTAGAGGTATGATGAATCTAGTTATCCCTTATGTTGTCAATATGGTTTATCAATCATCAATTATCAATTTATAAGTCAAGATTTCTACAATAATCATTCCCTTTCTCAAGTGCCAATGATTTTAGATTCAATTGGGAAATCAATATCTCTATAAAAATCACCAATCAAAATCTCAATAAAAGCTATGAATCTTGATAAATGACTTCAAAGGATTCACAAATCTCTCAATTCTATGAAATCCTAGGTTATGCTATTCCAAGGTCATGTATTCAATTACCTCTCTCAAGTGTCAAATCAAATACACCAAACAATCTAAATTATTGATCAAGTAATTTAGAAGCAATAGATCCAAATAGCACAAATAAATTGATAGATCTAGATTGACAAACCACAATCTCAAAACATAAGTTCAAACATAGATTACATCAATCCTCTAGAATTATAGTGTTTAGCTCATGATTAAAGAAAATGAATCCATGAAAATACAACAATACATCTTACAAGATATGAAGAAATCAATAAAATAAGAACAAGAGTTGAGGGATCTTCTCTATTTCTAGATGATAGAAGCCTCAAATCTTCTTCTCCAAATTCTTCTCAAAATGCTCAAATTCTTCTTCCTTATCTTGTAGCTGTTTTTATTGTCTTCCCAAGGGTTCCAAGATGCCCTCATTTCAAGCCCCAAGGATGGTATTTATAGTACACAAAAGTCCAAGAAGGGGGTAGGTGAACATAGTTTTTTCCGCCCCCGGGCGCTGCGGCGCCAGCAAGGCATGGCGCCGCGCGCGCCAACAATTTCCTGCCATTTCTCGCAAGGGCGCTGCGGCGCCCGCCAACTCAATCACCATTTATCGCACGGGCGCTGCGGCGCCCATCAACGTACGCGAAAACATTCCGCCCGGGCGCTGCAGCGCCGGGCGTTGGGCGCTGCAGCGCCCCACGCTCCGCCCGCTCCAGACTTCTCTCGCGGCGCTGCGGCAGCCCTAGGGCTATGCCGCTGCAGCGCCCGCCCGTCCTTGGTCAAAGTGCGATTTTTCCTTCTTTATACGCGATTTCTTCTTTCTTCAAGCCGTTTTTCACCGTTTTCTTCATCTCTCGGCTACCAAATCCGTATTGACTCTACATCGACTCTAATTGAAATAAATAGGACTCTAACGACTCTAAAAACACCCAAAATAAAACCAAATTCTACTCTAAAATATCAAATAAGTTGGTAAAATACCAACTTAACAAATACCCCCAAACTTAAGCTATTGTTTGTCCTCAAATAATTATAACTCCAAAATGAAAGACAAACAATACAACAACAACACAAGTAACTACAAAACTCCATAAACCAATAAAATTTGTCTAAAAACTCATTTCACTATCAATCAAGCATACATTTTAACATTGTGATCAAAAGTGTTGAATATTCATGAAAATTCCGTTTACATTATTCAAATTGATTTACGCAATCAAACGTTATCAAGATGATCCACTTCTAAGTATCAAAAGATCATGACTACCGGATTCCATAGGCTTGTTATTCCCACTAATCTCCACTAATGTAGGCTAATATAACACATGGATCAATAGGACTTCCAAAGCTTGTAATGTGGCTTAAGGTCGGGTAGGAAAATTTAGGATTAAGTGGCTCAACTCACTCAAACACACAATTGCCTCTTCAAATCACCAATTGCCAAACAAAATGGTTACTTTCACTCTTTGTTGAATTTTCAATTATTCTCCCTTTACGAGCCTCCATTCTCAACAATTTTTTTTTTCGAAACCCCCAAACTTAATCTTTTGCATATTTTAACAAATGGGGTTTCATATTTTCTTGTTCTCGGCAATTTCATGCGAGTGAACATCTACCTTACTTATCACATCCTCCTCAACCTTCAATCATTTTGTGTGTATGAGTGATAGGTAATTAGGATTTTCACATGTAAGCTCAAGGTAAAAACATGGGTTGCCAAAGAACAGGTTTAATAGGCTTAAAAGGGGACACTAGTGAAATTATATCGTACAAAGGTAGTCATTTTGGCTCTAGCTTTTATTCAAAGATGGCCTGAATCATTTCCTTATGTTATTTCACCTAGGATTTCGCCTCAATTAGTGATCAAACAAGTTCTAGAATCCGGTGGGATCATACAAACAACACTCGACTTTATTAATCATTTTCAAATAAGCTAACAGAATTATGCATGAATATGAAATCAATGAAGCAAAATATAGATCACTACTTAAAAGCATGCTTTCATGACAGTTCAACTCGTGATCAACAAATCTACTTAATCATGTAGTTCTATAGTTCAACACTACCCGACTCGACTCAACTCAATTTTTTTTTTTGACACGACTCAAAAGACACAAATACACAAATACACAAATACAAATTACACCCCCCAAACTTAAATTGAACATTGTCCTCAATGGAGAGTGAGAAAACTTTCCTGATAGCCGGAGCGCCTAGGACTCCTCATCGGAGTCGTGTGGTGAAAAATGAGCAATAGGACCCGGTGGTGGTGGTATTGGGAATCTGGAATCTGCGGGTGTGTCCGCTATATATCTGGGCAAGTACTCGGTTGTGCTCATTCTCATATTCTTCTCGTGCCGCTCTGTGACGTTGCTCAGCTACAAAAGCCCTTCTCAATTCTCGTACTTCGCGAACTAGTGCGTCTGAAGGGTTGTTATCGTGATGTGAGCGTCTAGAACGAGAGCGTCTTGCCGCCGAACCGATGGAGTGTCTATATTCGTGGTTGGGCATGAGTGTCATGCTTAACACCGGTAGGGCAAATTCGGGATCAAGAATATATCCCGCACCCTTGATTAGGCACACCGCCCCGCCCACTCGTCATAAGAAGCAATAGTAGCCGAATCTATGGGTCCCTTAGGATTTTCCAATGGCTCGGAGCTATCCCATGTAACACCCTCCTCTTTACATAACCCACAAATTAAACTCGGTAAGATTAGTCCCCCTGTTTTGGGGTGTAGCATTTTGTTATGAAGGGACGTTGCAATAATTACCGCTGGTCGAATCGGATGTAAGAATTCTATGGCATATAGAAGATGAGCTCATTCCTTAGTTACATCACTGACATGCTTGGTTGGTATCAAGTTGTTGCATATGAAGTGGTACCAAGCTCGCCAATATCGACTAAGACTCGTGTGCGGAAAAGCAGTAGCACCTCCCACAACTTTTATATGACGTACCACAGTTCCAGGCCGGCATAAGGTATTACAAATCTCCTCCATACTTGGTGGTTGCGAGATAAATTCAACGTACGGTGAGTGATCCACCTCCGGGAGTCCATAATATTCTCTTATCGCTATTGAATGAGTGTATACCTTGTTTACTCCACGTACGAAAACCTCTGAGTTATAGCCATTTTTGGTCTTTGCATTTGCATAAAACTCTCTGGCTATATTCGGTGCGAATGGTCTAGGTTGTGCACAAAGTTTTTTCCATTGCTTCTGATGTATCATTTGTGCAAGTTCACCATCATTCGGCCCCGATTGTAACCCCGTTCCGGTTATGCTCTTTGTGCTTAATTTCTCATAAAAAAGATTTTGTGCCTCTAAGCTTACGAAACGACTAGTATCATATTCCTCGGAGGTACTCGCCACCTTTTTGCCCTTGCTTGCATTCTTTGTTCTTGGCATTGTAATTGATTTGAAAATCACCTGAAAAATGACACAAGCAACATAACACATAGAACGCACAATACGAGTTAGGGGTTAAGAATTTTGCAACAACTCAAGAATTATGCATCTTTGTCATCAATTCATGATCAAATAACCTTTAGTACACAATGATGACAAGAATCAAATGCCTAGGTGTAATATTTTTCATTGAGACATTTTAACAAACACCTTGTAGGCATATATGCAAAGAAGAGATGAACACCAAATTTGAAATTCAATTCATGCCCATTTTTCAACACCAATAAATTCAAGCACAACATTATTCATATATCATCACAATTTATCAATAAATGATCAAGAATTTCGAAATTATAATGATATTGAAAATTCTCATATTTTTAACCTAAGCTTGAAAATTTGAAGAAAATTGGTGTACAATTGAAGCTCACTTACCCAATTGATGAAAAAGATGAAGATGATGATTAAGTTGCTCAATTGCCCACTTGAATGGTGTATAAGTGAATGCTAGGTGGGATTTTTGTAGAAGAAAATAAGAAAAGGCGTGAGGTGTGTGTTTTGTTTGTAAAGAAAATAAGGCTGAAACAGCCTTATAAATTTCCTCTCATCGATCGGGCGCTGCAGCGCTAGGGACCGGGCGCTGCAGCGCCCACACACTCCGTTCTTCTCGCGCGCGCCCTGTCTCGGGCGCTGCGGCGCCCGCCCTGCTGCAGCAAATTTTTTTTTTTTTTTTTTTTATTAAAAATCACAATCAAACGCAAAATTTAAAATCACACACGAATTAATTCACACAAAAATCACACCAAAATTCAAATAAATACACACCAAACTTAAAAAAAAATAATAAAATCACACAAAAAATTCGATCACACGAAAATCACTTGGGTTGCCTCCCAAGAAGTGCTAAATTTATAGTCGTTAGCCGGACTCAACTATTCGGACTCAAGAAATTTCATCACCAAGTGGAAGATTTAAAACCTTCCTTGCTTCGTTCCCAAAATAATGTTTCAATCGTTGTCCATTCACTTGGAACGAATTCCCATCGTTCCCTCTTAACTCGACGGCACCATATGGAAACACACGTTCAACCACAAACGGTCCGGACCATCGTGATTTGAGTTTACCTGGAAAGAGTTTCAATCGAGAGTTGAACAATAACACTTGTTGGCCGGGTAAGAATTCACGTCGCAAAATCATTTGATCATGCCATTTTTTCGTTTTTTCCTTATACATTTTCGCATTTTCATATGATTCTTGACGAAATTCTTCCATTTCGTTTAATTGAAGTAATCGGATTTCACCGGCCTCTTTCAAGTTAAAATTCAATTTCTTAATTGTCCAATAAGCTCGATGCTCAAGTTCAACCGGCAAATGACACGCTTTACCAAACACCAATCGATATGGTGACATACCAATGGGTGTTTTATAAGCCGTGCGATAAGCCCACAAAGCATCATCGAGCTTTTGTGCCCAATCCTTTCGATTAAAACTCACCGTTTTTTCAAGAATTTGTTTCACTTCACGATTGGAAATTTCGGTTTGACCATTAGATTGAGGATGGTAACCAAGCGCAATCTTATGACGCACACCAAATTTAGCAAGAAGGTTGTTAAATAATTTATTACAAAAATGCGTACCTTCATCACTTACAATAGCTCGAGGAGTACCGAACCGAGTGAAAATATGCTTGTGCAAGAATTTGAGTACTACCTTAGCATCATTCGTTGGTGTAGCAATCGCCTCAACCCACTTGGAGACGTAATCAACCGCAAGCAAAATGTACAAATTTCCATAGGACGCGGGAAATAGCCCCATAAAGTCAATACCCCATACATCAAACAATTCCACCTCCATTATGTTTGTCAAAGGAAGCTCATGACGCCGTGAAATATTACCAACCCTTTGGCATCGATCACAAGTTTTCACAAAGGCATAACAATCCTTGAATAATGTTGGCCAATAAAAACCAGTTGTAGTACCTTTTGCAAATGTTCGGGTTGGCCCGAAATGTCCCCATAAGATGATGAATGACAATGTTGAAGAATCTCTCCAATTTCTTCCTTAGGAACACAACGGCGAATGATAGAATCCGCACATCTCTTGAACAATAACGGATCATCCCACAAATAAGACTTAACATCATGTAGGAATTTTTTCTTTTGGTGTGTAGTCAAGTCCGGTGGCAAAACTCCTCCCGCGAGGTAATTAACAAAATCTGCGTACCAAGGTAATGATGTATCGGCACTCATAATTTGTTCATCAGAAACGATTCTTTTATTGGACTCTCAATCACCTCGTGAGGTTGCTCAAGGCGGGATAGATGGCCGGCAACCACATTTTCACTTCCTTTTTTATCCCTAATCTCAATATCAAATTCTTGCAAGAGCAAAATCCATCGAATTAACCGAGGTTCATCCTTTTTGGAGAAAAGATATCGGATTGCCGCATGATCCGTATAAACAATCACCTTTGTACCCACCAAGTAAGCTCGAATTTATCAAATGCAAAAACTACCGCCAACATCTCTTTTTCTCGTGGTGGTGTAGTTTTGTTGGGCGTTGTCCATGGTCCTGCTTGCGTAGTAAATAGCTTTAAAAATTCTATCTCGCATTTGACCAAGAACGGCACCCACTGCATAATCACTTGCATCGCACATGAGCTCAAATGGTTGAGTCCAATCCTGCACTATCATAATCGGAGCTGAAATGAGTGCCTTTTTATCTGTTCAAATGCCGCGCAAACACAACTCATCAAAGCAAAAGATAGCATCTTTTTTCAAGGAGATTACAAAGTGGTTTAACAATTTTTGAAAAATCTTTTATGAATCTCCTATAAAATCCTCGCATGCCCTAAAAAGCTTCTTATGCCTTTCACATTTGAAGGTGGGGGTAGCTTTTCAATAGCCACAACCTTCGCCCGTCAACTTCCAAACCTGTACAAGAAATACGATGTCCAAGTACAATCCTTCTTTGACCATAAAGTGACATTTTTCCCAATTGAGTACAAGATTAGTTTCCTCACAACGTTGCAAAACCATAGATAAGTTATGCAAACAATGGTCAAAAGAAGTACCAAAAACAGAAAAATCGTCCCATAAAAATTTCCATGATTTCCTCAACCATACCATGAAAAATCGCCATCATACACCTCTAAAAAGTAGCGGTGCATTACATAATCCAAATGGCATCTGCGAAATGCAAAAGTACCATATGGACATGTAAAAGTAGTCTTTTCTTGATCTTCGGGGGCAATGGCGATTTGATTGTATCCTGAATAGCCATCAAGAAAACAATAATATTCGTAACTCGCCAACTGTCCAACATTTGATCAATAAAGGGAGGGGAAAATGATCCTTACGAGTAGCTTTATTCAATTTTCTATAGTCAATACATACTCGCCATCCTGTGTGATTCGTGTAGAAATTAATTCATTGTTATCATTTTTCACAATCACATACCTCCCTTTTAGGGACAACTCAGACTACTCACCCATGAACTATCGAAATGACATAAATAATACCTGCGCTTTTAGCCACTTTAAAACCTCATTTCTCACGACTTCTTTCATTGCGGGATTAAGTCGTCTTTGGTGTTCAATAGATGGTTTATAAGATTCTTCCATTAAAATTTTGTGCATTACAATGGAAGGACTTATACCTTTCAAATCGAAATATACCAACCCAAGGCCGACTTATGTTCACGAAGCACACGCAACAACTTATCCAATCGGATGAAGATAATGCAGCGAAAAACAATTACCGGGTAAGTTTTATCTTTTCCCAAAAATGCATATTGAAGATGTTCCTAAGTTCCTTTAGTTCTAAAGTACCTTTCGAATATTTTCAATATTGGCATTTTCTAATGCTTCCTTTTGTTTTTCTTTTACAATTTCTTTAGCCTCAAGGAAAGAATAAACTCAAGCAAATCAATATCATCACTATCTTCCTCATCACATTTCATTATTGAATTAATCAAACAATGTTCTAACGGATCTTTTAAATCTTGTTTTATAACTTCCGTTTGATCACATTGTTCGATTTTATCAATAAAATGACATGTGTGAGGTTCTCTTGAAATTTCATTGCTTTATAAATGTTAAATAGTACCTCATCATCATTTACCCGTAATGTTAACTCTCCTCGTTGCACGTCAATTAAAGCTCGTCTGTTCTAGAAAAGGTCTCCCAAGAATCAATGGCATTTCATGATCTTCCTCCATATCTAACACCACAAAGTCCGCCGGAAATATGAATTTATCCACTTTGATCAACACATCTTCAATCACTCCTCTTGGGTAGGTGAGTGATCTATCGGCTAATTGCAATGTGATGGTGGATGGCATTATTTCTCCAAGGCCAAGTTTCACGAAAAATGCAGACAACGGCATAAGATTAATGCTAGCACCTAAATCACAAAGAGCTTTATTAAAATAAGAATCACCAATAGTGCGAGGATAGTGAAACTCCCCGGATCTCTTAATTTTGTGGTAGCTTTCTTTGCAAAATGGCGCTACACTCTTCCGTGAGATTGACCGTCTCATATGCCTCCAACCTTCTCTTTCGACATCACATCCTTCATGAATTTTGCATAGTTTGGCATTTGCTCGAGTGCATCGGCAAAAGGGATGTTGATGTGAATTTTCTTGAATATTTCCAAAAACTTGGAAAATTGAGCGTCAACTTTTTCTTCTAAAATCTCTGGAAAAGGAAGAGCATTTGGTAACACATTATCGAATGGAAATTGGTTTTACCTCAATTTTTGCCTTTTCGATTGCTTATCAATGCCCTCTTCATTTTGGAGTGTTTGAGCTTGCTTCGGTTCTTTGGTGGCATGAGCAGCATCTTTGGTTCATCATATTCCGTCCCACTTCTCGACCTTAATGGCCTTGCAATGTTCCCGGTTCACCTCGGTGTTACTTGGAAACGTATCAACTTTCTGTTTGTGAATTAATAGCCGTGGCCAATTGACCCACATGTGTCCCCAAAGATTTGAGATGACTTTCAATTGTTGTAACCCTTGAACCCAGATTTTCTATGTTAGAATCGGCTTTGTTCATCCTTGCTCTTGATTCTACAAGGAATGAACTAAGTAATTCCTCCAAAGATGGCTTTTGTTCTCCCACATGTGTGCTCGTACTTGCTTGATTCTCGATATCCGGAGGTGGTTGCAACACATTTCTCGTATTGCTATACGAGAAGTTTTCATGATTGCGAAGTCCCGGATGATAATGTGTCGGCAATTGATTCCGTATCGGGATTCACAATTTCTTGACTTATCTCCATGACTGCCTCCGATTGTTGTTTTCCACCTGAACTTAGTGTAGCAATTTGCTTTGACAAGGCGGAAATTTGAGAGGCCAATGCGGACATAGTATCAAGTTCAAGAACACCGGCAACTTTTCTTGGCGTAGATCTTTCAGACGGCCATTGATAACTATTGGCAGCCATTTCTTCGAGTAAAAGCATGGCTTCACTTGGAGTTTTAGCCATCAATGTACCTCCTGCCGCAAATCTATAATAGTTCTTGAATGCCCATTCATACCATTGTAAAAATACTGAACTTTTTGCCAATCTGCGTACTCATGTTGTGGACACCTCCTCAATAATTCTTTGAATCGCTCCCAAGCTTCGTAGAGTGGCTCAAAGTCGAGTTGATGAAATTGAGCAATCTCACTTTTAAGTTGAAGTGTCTTGCTGGGTGGAAAGAATTTTGCCATGAATTTTTCAGTGAGATCATTCCAACTAGTGATACTTCCAGGTAGGAAGGTTTGAAGCCATTGTCTAGCTTTATCTCGAAGTGAAAATGGAAATAACCTCAACCTAATAGCTTCATCGGGAACCCCATATTTTGATAGTGTCACATATCTCGAGAAAAATAGCCAAATGAGCATTCGGGCCATCTACGGCACTTCCCCCAAACTGATTCTGTTGCACCATGTTTATTAGGGCCGACTTCAATTCAAAATTATTCGCATTGATAGGTTGGCGAACAATGCCCGAATAATTTTGATTCGTGGTTGGTCGAAAATAGTCCCGAATGGCCCTTTCTGGTGGTGCAACAATTGGTATGCGGTCTTCATCATCACCGATTCCTGCCATTTTTGTGAATTCTATTCTTCGTGCGGCTCTAATCTTTCGAAGCGTTCTTTCAATTTCTGGATCAAATAAGATTAAATTAGCACTTTTATTTTTTCGCATCAACAAGAAAACACAAAAATGTCGATGACCCTATTGTAACAAAAAAAACAATCTAAATTAAAGTAAAACTACTAAGTAATAATATTAGCGCAAATAAGATGAATTATTCCCCGACAACGGCGCCAAAAACTTGTTAGAAATTTTTCTAACCGCAAGTCTACGGTGTCAAGTTTTAATATAGAGAAGTAAGGTTGTCGAATCCACAGGGAGTAATTATCAAATTATCGCTAAGTACTATATTATAGTAGTCTAACTTTATTTAGAAATTCAATAATTGATGGAGTTGATTATACTAAAAATACTAAAAATAAATTAAGACTATGAAAATATCAATGAGTTTATCCAAATGATTAAATGAATTCTAGAGGTATGATGAATCTAGTTATCCCTTATGTTGTCAATATGGTTTATCAATCATCAATTATCAATTTATAAGTCAAGATTTCTACAATAATCATTCCCTTTCTCAAGTGCCAATGATTTTAGATTCAATTGGGAAATCAATATCTCTATAAAAATCACCAATCAAAATCTCAATAAAAGCTATGAATCTTGATAAATGACTTCAAAGGATTCACAAATCTCTCAATTCTATGAAATCCTAGGTTATGCTATTCCAAGGTCATGTATTCAATTACCTCTCTCAAGTGTCAAATCAAATACACCAAACAATCTAAATTATTGATCAAGTAATTTAGAAGCAATAGATCCAAATAGCACAAATAAATTGATAGATCTAGATTGACAAACCACAATTTCAAAACATAAGTTCAAACATAGATTACATCATCCCTCTAGAATTATAGAGTTTAGCTCATGATTAAAGAAAATGAATCCATAAGAATACAACAATACATCTTACAAGATATGAAGAAATCAATAAAATAAGAACAAGAGTTGAGGGATCTTCTCTATTTCTAGATAATAGAAGCCTCCAATCTTCTTCTCCAAATTCTTCTCAAAATGCTCAAATTCTTCGCAAGAGCATTGCATTTCCGCCAACTCAATCACCATTTATCGCACGGTACAAGGGCGCCCGCCAACTCAATCACCATTTATCGCACGGGCGCGCTGTGGGCGCCTATCAACGTCTGTGAAAACATTCCGCCGAACATGGCATCAGTAGCCTTGGGCGTTGGCGCTGCAGCGCCCACACGCCTCCGTCTGTCCAACACTCTCTGTCGCGGCGCCAAGGCTCCAGGCTTCAGAAGCGCTGCGCCCGCCCGTCCTGGCCAAAGTGCGATTTTTCCTTCTTTATACGCGATTTCTTCTTTCTTCCAAGCCGTTTTTCACCGTTTTCTTCATCTCTCGGCTACAAATCCGTATTGACTCTACATCGACTCTAATTGAAATAAATAGGACTCTAACGACTCTAAAAACACCCAAAATAAAACCAAATTCTACTCTAAAATATCAAATAAGTTGGTAAAATACCAACTTAACACTAGGCCATAGCCGAGTGATCCTCCAAAGGATCCATATTCCTTAAAAGACTTATTCGCAACGTTACGGCATAGTCCGATGTATACAAACTCAGCCAGCTTAACTTTCTTCCTTGCATGATCGCGGCCGTGACGATCGGCTTGGTCTGGGAGACGGTGATTGAAGCTTCCAAACTTTATGTCTACACACTTGGCGATGATATCCATCAGTTTATGATAATCGTCCTTCAGCAGCTTCTTCTCAGCTGTGTAGATCACTTTCGCAGCACACTCGGGTTTGGTCACATCTTTCCATGCAGCAACCAAGTTGACATCGGCTTCATATATCTCCGGCATGCCTTCCGACGGCAGTAAACAGTGCTCCGAAGGTCCTTAGCAGTGATTAAAATGTCCTTGTGGTGGATGGAGGATTTAATCCCTTAGCCCTGCACCTCGGCATTAACATAGAACTAGGCGACCTCCTCAACGTACGTCATTTAATATTCCATCGTGAGAAAGGGTTTCAGTCCGGATTTCTCGATCTTATCCGTAATTTTCTTCACAAGGGTTTCATCGGAACCCTGTTTTGTCATCCCTTCAAAATCCACAGTTGATCCTGTGTGGATTTGCTTTGAGAGCTTTGTGAAATCATGTGCTGGTGCCATTTTAGTGAGTTTTACCGAACGAAACTTGATGAACTTCCTTTGAGAACTGGTAGGGTTTTTGAGAGAGAAAAACTGGCTTTCGTATGCTTGAAGATGAACAGTTTTTAAGTGTGAGAGAGAAAGTTGAAGGAATGAGTATATAAGGGTTATGAAAGGACGTGTTTTTGGTTTTTGAATTTTGATTGAGATCAACAGCTCAGATTTAGCACGTCTCATTGCATTTAATTTCTCGCATTTAATGCGGCAGCATTTATATCCAATCATATGCTTATCGTGCGACTTTTGATCGCCCGATCATAAATATAAATGCACGACGTCATCCTTAAAAACATTCCCGCTCATCAAAAACGACTGCGTTCTTGTCACTTAGCTCATAAATGACTCAACTCTCTGCACAAATGACTCAACTCTACTTCTCTTCTTTCATATAGTGACTCAAATTGTCGGCACTAACTCGATCTGTGACTTCCGACTGGTGATTTACTTGGCTGATTCATGAAGTTTGTTCTATTTTCATCTTTTCACGATTTATCTCTACTCATTGAGTCTTTTGAGTGTCAACTCAGCTCAATTAACCCTAGCTCATCGAGTCCTTGATGGACAACTAAGTTAGTTAACCAGCAGAGTTAGCAACTCAACACTGACCGAGTTTGTTGATAGAATAACTTCACCGCATAGTCTTATACTTAACTTGGTCATTGATAATATTTTCAGTAAAGACTTAACACCCTTGAATTTGGTTTAAGTTTGTTTTAACACTTGATTTTAGCACTTTGTTAAATATCAATTGGAATGCAAATTATCAGCAGATTTAATGTAATATGCAGAAATGAAATGCTGAAATGTAAATGACACAATAAATTTTATAGAGGTTCGAAGATGGGGTAATTCT
Source organism: Rehmannia glutinosa (assembly GCA_016081115.2). NCBI lineage: Eukaryota > Viridiplantae > Streptophyta > Magnoliopsida > Lamiales > Orobanchaceae > Rehmannia > Rehmannia glutinosa. The sequence continues at coordinate 430,475 of JABTTQ020002994.1, read as the reverse complement.
TCTACTCCTCTCTTCTCCAACTCCTGGAGAAATCCACTAAGTATTGATCGAGTACAAAGTGGTTAATGATCCGGATACAAGTCTTGATCACACAAATTGACTTGATCCTTTGGGACTCGGTCGGAGATACATTGGTCACACAATCAAGCTTCTCGTGACGACTCGGCTTCTTCTTCGGGCAGTATGCTTGCTACTTGACTCACTTGCTCAAGCTTCTTGGATTTGATCACAAAGCCCTCCAATAACTTGAGACTGGTTCGACCTTGAACCTTTCTACAATCCTCCTTGGAATGTAGACCCTTTTGATTCTTCAAAAGTTTACTCTTCAACAAAGCTTGAAGTTGTCTTTCCTTCACAAACTTAGTGTTGGATTGATTTCCTTCGAAATTTAGGCTTGAGGATTTGCTTGAATAACTTGAGAATATTTTGCAGGTTACAGTTCGAATGTTTGCTTGAATGTTCGTGGTTCGTATTCAAGGTAACCCTTTCTCAAATTGATTCCTCTCGCTTTTATAGTGCTCTTTCAAAAATCGCCCGTTGAAGAGATAGGCTGATTTTTAAAAGACACTAGTGGTCGTTGGCTTGTCTTGTTGTAGTCCTTGAAATTGACATTACCTCGTATTAAATGAGCCTTCAGCTTTTTAGAGCCTCACACAGGTGCAGTACTTCCCATTGGTTTATTCCTTTTGCACGCTTCCTGGGATGAGCACTTTAGAATATTGCGATGGAAGTATTACTTATTTAAGTAACTTTCTTGACTTAAGCAACGTACTCTTTTGATTGTCTTGACTTGATCATAGCTTCCTTAACTTTCCCAGGTGACTTGAGTCGCTCCCAATCATTGTAAAACTCATATGTCACTTCAACTTGACTTGGGCCGTCTGCAGAGTTGACTTGACCGACACTTCTCAAACCGAACACCGATACTCCTTTAGTCGAGTTCTTGACTTCTCCTCCTTGCCACACTCACCGCTTCTTCCGAGTCTTCATATTAGCCTTTAGTTGACTTCTTGTATGTCCAAGCATAGCCGACTTGACTCAAATGAGAAAATAGGGTGCCAACTTCCTAGTCTAAGTTTTACATGGCATTCATCAAAATCTAAACAATAAATTTCCCAACAATTTCCCCCTTTTTGATGATGCCAAAACTTAAAACATACATGCAAAAATGTAAGCATCGAGAGATACATACGGTAGTGCGAGAATGAGAGAATGTATGCGTAGAATCAATCTTTTATTGATCATAACATTTTTGTCCTTTACATAGCTGTTTACAAAGTGTATCAGAGCAAACATCTATGTCTACGCAAAAAAAAAGAGAAATTACAGATTTCTTATTCAATGTCTGAGAAGACTTACATACTTATGTATTTACAATAGTAAATTACATGAAGGGTGGACATCAACACTTCATCTCCTTCGTTGCCTCCTTCTTTCTTCATCGGCTCTGTCGTCTTCTCCCTCGACCTTTTTCTCTTTTCTCTCTCTTCTTGATTGCTTTCTTTTTCTCATAAGCTCTTCTCCTCGGCACTTCATCTTTTCTTTTCCTTTCTTGTCTCTCTCCCACAAATTGAGTTTGTCTTCAATTTTCTTCTTCGATTCTCTTTACATATTCAGCATTGTTCTTGGCCACTTGCAGGTTGGCTACTTCATCAAACCCAACCCAATAGATCCCTAATTTCTTCCCTGGATCTATGTATTCAATGTTTTTGGGTAGAGGTCTAGGTTTGAAACCTCTTCCTCCACTGCTTCTTTTTTTTTTGAGAAGACTTCCTCCACTGCTTCTACTTCTTCCTCTGGGTGTGTATTGTACTGGGCCTTCTTTTTTCCAGTAGAGTGACCAGCAGAGTGACTGCTCGGAGTCTGCTGCCTATCACCTTCTTCGCGCAGCTTGAGGCCTTTTTCCCAATACAAGTCCCAGGCTTGGGCCATGCTCATGTTCTCGAAGTATCCCTCGGATGCGAGCGTCTTGAATTCATCAACAGATCTAGGCTTGGTTCCGACGTCTGAAATGGCATCAGTGTCTCTTCCAACCAGAATACCTCCGTATTGTTTCAATATGTCCATCGCACGGGCATCCATTTTTCTTTCAATCTCCGTCATCTCTGCTTCAACTATCTTCCTCTTTTCAGACATGGGCACAGTCCTTGTTGAGGGGTTCTAGCAACCATTAAAGTCATATCCTTCGAACCTTCCCCCTCAACTTATTTTCCCTTTTCTTTCTTCCTCGCTTCTTCACTGCCTTCTCCTTCACGATTCGTCCTTCTTCTCACCAAGGACTCTTCCAATGTCTTTAGGTATTCCTCTTCCCCCTTTTTGGCATCATCAAAGGAGAGAGGAACCCCTGGAAACATGCCAGGAAGCATGAAATCTAGGCGACTGATAGCTGAGTTCTGTTTGTATTCTGCTACGGAGTATGCTGCTCGGAATTCTGAGCGAGTGGCGTTAGATTCGGCTGTCACCAACTTCATTTCAGCCATAAGAAGGCTGGATTTTTCATTCATGTTCTCCTCTACGCGCAGAAGTTCTTTACGATGAAATTCACGCAGCTGTTCCATTTCTGTGGTATGAGAGGTATGCATTCTATCAATGTTTTCTTGCATCCTCTTCTTCATGTCAGCATTATCAGCGCTCCAGATTAGCATCTTATTGTACAATGCTTTGAAGTATCGAACTTGTTCCACGCGCATTGTCTGCTGCTGTTGCCACCATTCCCGGATCCTGACAATTATTCCACGCAGATCAGCAGTAAGATTAACATCTCGATTATCCAACCGCATATCTAATGAGGCCTGGTGCCTTTCCATCTTCTCTATTTCCGCAAATATTGCCTTGAAAACTTCTCGAACCTCAGCTGTCACCTCTGTCTCAGCTGGCGGCCAAGCAGCATCAAAGTCAAAATCTGCTGGGACGATGGTGTCTGTTGGAATGACGGGATCAGGTTTATGGAAACATCGTTGATCTCTAGCTGATTCTTCATCAAGATCAGGTAGCTCCAGTGAGAAAGGGAAAGTTTGTTCAAACGCATCATCACGGACATAGGGAATCTGTTCAACTGTGACTTGCGGCCGTGATGTGCCTGGTTGAGTCGATTCTGCTGCAGCTTTGGGAGCCCGCATGCTTGGTTCGTGATTCACTGAGTCTCATTTGTGGTATGGACCCAGTGGCCGAGCCTCACTGTCTTAACAGCTTCGGTCTCGGCTAGTTTTTCCCATATGAGTTATGTCCCTCGGCCTCGTATCGACAAGCGTCATCGGACGATGATGAGACTTGTAGGGGTGGCTTATCATCAAAATTGAACTTTTGACGAAAGCACCTTGAATTTTGCTTACTCGTCTCGGAAGAACATCCTCACCGAGTCGTTTGGACTTGCAACAGGGATGACTCGGCTTCATCTTCACCTTCGATCCCGAAATGTTACATCGGGGTTGTCTTGGGAATCATGAAGGCGCTTATCTCCTTCTCGATGCATCGATGATAATCGGAGGATGTTCTCAGGCTTCGCCTCTTTACCTCGGGAAGTCTCAACCCCGTGGGGCCTTCAATACCTCCCGCAGTCTCAAATCGCGCAAGGCACTGACATTCCCTTTGACAAACTCGGATGTCTTAGGGTCTTGACGGTGGCATCCACAGGAGCCTCAACTCCGTGGATTGCACTTTCATTGCCCGCAGTGTTAACTCCCGGCGCTTTCATCTCGTGCCTCGCGCATCGCCAGCGTCCTCAACTCCTGCAGCGGTTGGCACTTCACCGAGACAGATTTAATCGGCGTGAGCGTCGATGTGAAGTTGTTGTGTTTCTTTTTCTTGTTCCTTCTCCACTTCGCCTCCTAGATTCGTTGTGGAGTCATCTGCAGCAACCTCCTAGATTTCCTCTTCAACAGTTTGAATAACTTGAGAATATTTTGCGAATTCTGAGAATGAATAATGCTCTTGCTTGTTCGTGTTCGTAACCTTTTCTCAAAGTGATTCTCACCTTTTATAGTGAACTTTTCAAAAATCTGCCCGTTGAAGAGATAGATGATTTTCAAAAGTCACTTGTGTTCGTTGGCTTGTCTTTTCTTGGTCCTCAATCTTGAGATGTAGACCTTTCCTCGTATTAAATGAATGATCGCCTTTTTCGAATCGACACGGCGTGCGATGCTTCCTATTGGTTTATTCCCTTTGCACGCTTCGGGATCGAGCACTTTAAGACATGACAAAGATGGAAGTATTACTTATTTAAGTAATGTTCTTGACTTTTGTGCAATTTCTTTTCATTAACTCCTTTTTGCACCGCTATTCCCCAGTGACTTAAGTCCGCTCCAATGATTCAAAGACTCATCTCACACTTCAACTTGACTTGCTTCTTTGGTTGACTTAACCGACTCTTCTCACGGCTATCTCACACTCGATACTCCTTCCCGAGTCCTCGGTCTTCTTTCTTGGCCATACTTGATCACTTGTTCACGGAGTCTTCACTTCACATCTTCAGTTGACTTCTTGTATTTCCAGGCAAAGCTGACTTGGCTCAGCTTATACAACCCTATCTATTACAATAAGAATTACAAGGAAAATGAGGTGCCAACTTTCTAGTTTAAGTTTTACATGGCATTCACCAAAATCTAAACAATAAATTTCCCAACATTATATATATTTATGTACTAGTAATTGCCCATCGGGCTCTTAATAAATAAACTGGCTCAATGGTGTCCGGGACTGGCCCATAGGGCTATTTCTCCTACGCGGACTGGCCGATAGGCTAAATTCTCCTACTACACGGCCCACGGGGCCCATATCCCAAGTATAAAAATGTTTCTCCTATTATCTGTAAGTAAATTAATTCACAATTTTCCTGCTCATTTAATTTTGTATTCAATTACTGTTTTATTCTCTCGTTCACCAAGCTGACTTGAGCATCGGATGGGCCTCCCTGGGCAACCCCTAGTGACCCCCCTAACGTTTGCGTAATTGTGCAGGCAAATTCCCAATCGAAGAATTTCTAGCTCTCGGATAAGAAGTCTTGAAGACTTCTCCTCGAGAAGGAGAATTTTGTCAAACCCGTTGACTTGGGTGATCTCGCCTTAAAAGCGAACCGTCGGTGAAATAAAAAGGTCGAATTGGAGATCTGGACACGTATTTGACTGGTCTTATAAATGTTGTATTCGGTGATATATTGACCATATTTTGTGTAAGATATTTTTATGACTGAAAACTAACAGATGCACTTAGCAAAATATTTATACCTCCAATACAAGATAAACCACTGAATATATGACTCAAGCGCACTTTGATCATGCACATGCACTAGAATGTTGTATGGGTTTGTTTGATACCAGACTGTATTCCATTTACTTTTGTTGTATAATATGATAGCATTTCAGTGGTTCATAGCGAGTACCCTCATGCCTTTGGTCCATTCTTCAGTTAATTAGAGTGGTGGTAGTACTTTTTATCTTTTGCTTTATTTAATTATATATCTGGACACATAATGTCGACTAGAATTTTGGGATATAGACATTGATTTGACGGGGAAAAAAAACAAGGTTATATACAAGTTTAATTTGTATGAGCATATCCTGACAGGTGCACTGCGAGAAATATATTTAAGATTGCCATGAGACGAGGGAATAATAATTAAAATATGAGTGAAATTGATTTCTACAACCGTGGATTATTTGGTCGGAAATATGGGCACGTCGATTTTCCGACATATTCTCTAATTCCTAGCGACTAAATGACTAATTCTGAGAGTATTTTTTTAAAATTATGATGTTTTTTGGACAACATAATTTCTATAGGACTATTATTGTCAACCTCTACAGGCTATATCTATACTACATGAATAAATTCCAATTTTGTCATATTTAAAGTGATACGATATTATGTAAAAGAGTTGTTGCTCTTGATGTGAGTTTCATGTCTGCAGTATACGAGCAAATTGTTAATACAAAGATGCCCATAAAAGTCAATCCGATAATTCAGTGAATATTTAACAAAATAAGTACTAATTGAAACAGTGAAAATAAATGGAGTAACTTTAAAATGAGATGGAAAAAAATAGGGCCCTCGAACATGGGCCATAGGGGTTTAATATAGGGAAAAAAACACGAATACCCCATTTTCCATACCTAATCCCTGCACAATACCCATTTTCCGCTGATTTTTTGCGTTGGTTTTTTTGTTGTTTCTTTGTTGTTTCAAACATGTTTGTTGTTTCATACCTGTTTCATTTATGTTTCATATATGTTTCACTTAGCCAACTTTTCATTGCATTCCACAGTTGCATGGCGAAAATCTCAGTTGTGGTATGCCACAATGGACAATGGGAAACAATAGAGAGTATACCAACTTTGAGATAACAAGAATACTGATTCCAATGGACTGCACATTCAACATCCTAAAAGAAATCTTGGAACAACAAATTCAATTCAGAAAATTTGAACTTACTTGTCCATCATCGGCTACGAGAAATGGACACACTCCACTGTCAGACCAAAAAATGCTTTGTATTGACTTCCAATATCGTAGAATTATTGAATGCATCAATTGTAGCGAGGAAAGACCTACTAGTAACAACTTTGCTAGAGTACGTGAGATCTATAGTTCAAGATTAGGCATGCAGACATCGAAATGAAGCAAGATCAATATTTACAAGGATGACAAAAAAAAAACTGAAGAGTATGTGGGGAAAAAGTATTACACTATTTCTCTAAATTTAAAAGCAATTTACTATAAACTTTTATCACATGATTCCCTGTTTCACAATTGTTTCTTACATGTTTCATTTATGTTTCTTACATGTTTCAACTGATTACACCATCATTAAGATTTACATATCAACAATTCTCTAAAATTATTAAGAAGTGGAGGTAGAAACTTAATGTCGTTGTCATCGTCATTACCATTTTGCAGCTTCAACTTAGCATGATTGTGAAGCGGTGACATCGAGCCTTGCTTGTTCATTCTCTATGTCGAACGCTTCAACGTCCATAGCCTTACCAACAATAAAATGCTTGGCATAACAAGCAACAAAAAATCCCACATTCACTACAAAATAAATAAAAAAAGATACATAGTCAGATAGATAACACAACAAATCAACAACAATAAAAAAGAATAAATAAATGGAAAATACATAAAAGAACAAAAGAAACATAAAAGAAACAACTTCGAAACAACATCGAAACAAACGAAAAACTTCAAATCACAATATAATAAAAGAACACAGAAAATTGGGTTTAACCTCTGAGTCTTCGCTCGACATTTCATCAAACAGTTGCAGAGCCTCACCCCGTTGGATGCAAACTCGAAATCAATTCAAAGATGAGCATAGCATGAAAATTAAAAATTAACACCCAAACAGGCATAATCATGCGAATTCATTGGCAGATCAGAACAATCGACGGATAAAGCATGAACTGACATGTCAAATTGAGGCATTTCACAATTTTTGGCAAAAAAAGAAGAGAAAAACAAACAAACAACATATGACATAGCTCACCAGAATCAGAAGCGTTCAGATGGATGCGCTTCCACCGACCGCGGAATCTGACCGGCGGCTTTCAAAGACACGACTACTTCTCTTGCGGCGGAGACGGAGCCTCGGCATCATCGAATCGAAAGAGAATTTGAAAGATTTGACCACCGTCGGAGAATCGGCTTCCGTCATTTTCTGGAGTATTACCACAGCGAAGAAGACGAAGTATTACCAAAATGGTGGAGCTGTAGAGCGGGCAATTTGGGTCCAGCCCAGTGGGCCGGTCTACTTGGCCCCATAATATGGTTAGACTGGGTCATGAATTTGCAGGCCCGAAAAGAACCAGGTCTATTTGGCCCGGCTTAATAAGCCCAGTGACATGGTCGGCCTCGCTTGGCCCAAAGCAAAATATACTACATAGGTCAGGCTGGGTTATGAAAATATTGACCCAAATAAATTTTAGCCCGACCCAATCTAGCCCGCTTTTGCTCTCTGGACCGACCTAATTGCCACCTCTAATAGTGTAATAGTTTCATCAATTTTTGGCATAGTGCACCCTAATATTGCATTAGTTTGGCACTATGCATTCTAAAATGATTTAATTGCAACTCTGGGCCTGTAGTATTAAAGGGTAGGAAATCTTGTAAGTATTATATGAGCAATTTCGGTCCCATAATTTTGATTTTTGTTTTGATTATGTAATCTACTCGGGTGGTATATTTGGTCTTGTAACCATCTTATGTAGCAATTTCAGTCCTGTACATTTTGATTTTTGGGCAATTTTGGTTCTATAAATTCTAATTTTGTGCGATTATGGTCCTGAATGGGTACTTAAATATTACACCTTTAAGGACCAAAATTGTTCCAAATTATAACATTTGGGATAAAATTGGGCAAAAATCAAAGCGTAAGGGGCCTAACTTCTGCATATGATACTTACAGGATCAAGTATGCCACACTTTTATATTTACAAGACCAAATGCTACACAAAATATTTACAAGACTAGATATGTCACTCTTCTATACTTACAACAACAGGATTAAAATTACAATTAAGTATTCTAAAATTCATTTTTTGGCTTGCACCATTATATAATTGTATGGCCACTTTACACCCTGAATTACATTATGGACTAAAATGGTAATCAAAGAATTGACATACCGAATTACAAAGGGGCGTATTTGCCTCCTCAGGTCGGATTAATTTTTTTTCTATGCATTGTTAGCACGATCTTTTGCTTGGGAAAAAACAATTAGACAAGGACAAACCAATCTGGTCCATGAGACGCTTATTGGGGCCGCACAACCAGTGGCGAAGGCTGGGGGTCATCATGGGGTTCGGCCTAACCCTTTATGATTCTTTTTAGATCATATCCTTACCAAATTAAAAAAAAAAAAAAAGAAGAGTTTATATGATTTTTATTTTATTTTTCAACTCACCCCATTTTCAGGTGTTGGGTTTGTCACTAGACACAACCACCTCACGCTCGATGTGCTGCCATGAGTTTAAGGAACAACTTTTCAATTTTACTGAAACAATGTGCAACAATATAAATTTGAAAAGTAAAATAACACATAATTTTTGTGCAATTAAGAGAAAGAAAGCCAGACTGAAGATCCACTGCAGTTACACGAGTGGTAACAAAAAGCTGGTTGAGTCATGTGCCTTAACTTCAGTGGGATAATAATAAAAAGTCTTTGATCCACCACTGATCAATCCATTAAATGACCTTTAGAGATTATAGAGTGCGGGTGTTTTTTATTTTATCACTCAATTACAGTTTAATCCAATTATTCTAAATGAATGACGATCGAGCATGTTATACCTAATCCATTTTATACTGACCATTCAGAATAACATGCTCAAGGGTATTAATAAATTTTAATGGTGAATGACCTAGGTTCGATCCTATACCAGTACGTGTGTTCCCTCCCCAAATTCCCCCCATTATAGTAAAAAAAAAAAAAAAAAAATTCATGCTTGACTTCTATAACCAACAATGAAGTTCACTCGCTAGTACTTAGAAGCAGAATATGAGGGTCCACCTCGAGAAAATCACTTCCAATTCAAGATTTCTCATCACAGCATGTGGTACCTTTGTGATAATGGTCCAAAAATGCTTGCAAGTCTTTGTTTACATATCACTGCAATATCTGTGTGCATTCTACATATGTTGTCCACATTTTAGATACCTTAAGATGAAAGGATAACTTTTGATGTCGGTAAAGTGAGTATACACTCAAGTTGGGTTCAAATTAGAAGAGAGAACTATATTTTAGGTGAATTTGCAAAAATGCCACCTTTTTACAAATATTTTGGAAAAATGCAACTTAACCTAATTCTTTTAATTTATACCCTCCTCACTCCAGTGAAATGTCCAAGATACCTTTAGCACAAATTTTTAATTTTTTCCCAAAGTGTTGTACTTCCCTCCTAAAGAAACCAAGTTGATCATAGTTCTTCATTTCTCAACTCCATTCACGACCGAGCTCCCATTTTCTCTTAAATTTCAGCACTTTCCGGCAACGGTGGATGACATTGTTCCCGTGTCCGGTGTTTTTGACGGCAACGTTCGAGCATAGCTTTTATTGGACCGAAAGCAGCGCGTTTTTGTGATTTTTTTCGCGATTTTTTTGGAGCAGAGGTCATTTGCAGCTGATTTATTTCGAGCAGAGGTGTTTGAGTTCCAATATTTCACTAGATTAGGTCGAAAATATGGAAAGAGGTTAGCATTGTTTTTCGACTAATATTATTTGCGGTTATTTTGGTTATTTTTTCATTTGTAAAACAAGTGTAAATACTCAAGTAGTTCGTGTTATGTAGTGGGTAATATATAATTATTTGAATTTTAGCAAATGTAATCGTGTGGAAGCTGAAAATGTGATTAAATTGTAGAATTAGGTCTGTTGAGAATCTAGTCACGAAGGATCCGGCAACACCAAATGCAACCTATCTCGAGTTCTTGAAGACGATGTAATTGAGTTCTTGAGTTCTTGTATTTGTTTATCATAGATTAGATGTTTATTTTCGTTGTTTTGAGTCGTTTTGATGTTTTGGAGGCCAAATAAACCTTTAAGGCCGCGTCTTAAGTTGATATTTCGAGTTTGGGACGAGCAGAGGTCAATTTCGGCTTGACGCACAGGCAGCCCATACATATGTGCACGGCCTGTGCGCCTATGTGAACGAAAATAGAGTGTTCGACTTGACGCACGAGCAGCCCGTGCATCTGTGCGGATCAACACTGGCAGGGTTTAGTATTTAGGCCATAACTTTCTCTATAAAATTGGTATTGGGCTGATTCAAGTTTCTATGGAAAGGTAAGAGAAAGGGTTAAAACTATTATGAAGACTAGTTTTCTATGGGTTGACAATTGGTATTGGGCTGATTCAAGTTTCTATGGAAAGGTAAGAGAAAATTGGTATTGGGCTTATTCAAGTTTCCTGTACGCATACTTTCGCCCACACGTGAATCTTGACTGCGATTGAGTTTTCTTTTTGGGTTTGGACTTCTTTTTCTTTCTAGTTTGTTTAGGGTTTGTTTTTGAGTCGCCTATATAAGACAAAAACTTTGTTTATTTTGAAGAACAACTTTGATATTGAATATTAAATTGAGATTTTTCTCTCCAACCCTTTGGATTTTTCAAAGAGCTTTAAAATTGTTCATCTTGTTGTGAATTCTGACTTATCAAACAAATGTTCGCATTTGTTTGTGGCGTCTACGCATACCGAGGTTCCTGCTTTGCAAAGCAATGAGTTGAGGTTTCTACCATCTTTAACCGAACTAGTGAAGATCTTGCGTTAACAACATGGTGTTGTTTGGGTCGTATGCATGTTGTTGCTATGGTTCATATCAGTTGGTAATCAGAGCCATCTAGCAAGGTTAAATCTATCCTTGTTTCTTTAATTCCTGTTATTTTTCAGAATTCTTTATAAACCCTAGTTCTTCAAGGGTATAAAAAAAAAGGTCAAAAATTGCACAAAAAAAAAACCAGTGGGTAAAGAATCGTAATCCGCGTGCATAAAAGAAAAATCAAAATTAGAAAAAAAATGAGGGAGTTGATTTCGTGATTTGTTGGGAGCGTGAGATTGGTTTTTTTGGATTGTTGTTGGTATTTTTGCACTTGTTTATACATCATGTCCGAGAAAAACCAACAACCGTTGGATTTAGGTAACAAGTTGAATATGGAGGCACTTGCAAGCCTCATGAAGAAAGTGATGATTGAGACGTACGGGGATCCCAGGGAGGTGCCGAAAATAGAGGAGCATGTTCCTAGAGCACGGAGGCCTAGGAGGTTCGAACTGGAGGAATGGGTGTATGAGATGGATGATTTTGATTCCGAAAGGAAGCACAATTACAATTTGGGCAGAGGTCGGCGTGGAACTAGAGGTGATAGGGGACGTGAGGATGGAAATCTGAGTAGCATCAAAATGCAAATTCCATCTTTCCAGGGAAAGAGTGATTCAGACGCCTATTTGGATTGGTAGAGGAAAATCGAGAATGTGTTTGAGTGCTAGAATTATTCTATACTGAAAAAGGTGAAGTTGGTATCAACTAAATTCTCAGACTATGCAAGTGTTTGGTGGGATCAATTAATGGTTTTGAGGAGAAGAAGCGGCGAGCGACCCATTTCCACAAGGGAGGAGATGAGAAGTTTGATGCGACATCATTTTGTACCAAATTATTATTACTGAGGCGTCTATCAAAGGTTGCAGAGGTTGACACAAGGGTCTAAAAGCGTGGAGGATTACCATAAGGAGATGGAGATGCTGATGGCGAGGGCTAATATAGAGGAGGGTCAGGAGGTTACGATGGCAAGGTTTATCACGAGATTGAATACTCATATATCACATGTCGTTGACTTACATCATTGTATCGATCTTGAGGAGATGGTGCACATGGCGGTCAAAATTGAGAAGCAGCTCAAGAGGAGGGGTTTTACACGGCAAAATCCAAACACTAGCACCAGTACTTGGGGTTCGAATACTCCTACGATCGATGATGCGTGTTTTTCACAATAGCCCAAAGTTGTGGAAAACAATAAAGACTCGGACAAGGCAAAATCATCAGGTAAATTTGATCCTTCTACTTCACGCACTAGAGACATTGAGTGTTTTAAATGTCATGGGAGGGGTCATATAGCTAGTAAATATCCGAATAGAAAAGTGATGGTGATTCAGGCTAATGGTGATGTAAGTCTGAAGGTGAGGATGAGTCAGATTATAGTAATATGCCAGAGTTGGAGGAGGTTCCGGAGGTAGTTAAGCTGGTGAAGGAAAATGTGTTATCACTAGTATCACGTAGAATTTTCAATATTGAGTCAAAGTTAGTTGATCATGAGCCGCGAGAAAATATTTTTCACACTAGATGCTTAGTTAAGGATAAAGTGTGTAGTATGATCATTGATGGAGGTAGTTGTACAAACGTGGCTAGTGAGAAATTGGTGAAGTTGGAGATTCTTACACTTGAACATCCCGAGCCGTATACCCTACAATGGTTCAATGATTGTGGCGAAGCGCGAGTTAATAAAATAGTGTTAGTGTCTTTTCAGATTGGGGGTTATAAGGATGATATATTATGTGATGTGGTGCCAATGCGGGTTTGTCATATTTTGTTGGGTAAGCCATGGAAGTTTGATCGGCGAGTTGTGCATGATGGATACACTAATTGCTATACTGTTGAGCATGAGCGGAGAAAGTTCATACTTTCATCTCTTACACCTGCAGAAATCTATAATGATCATGTGAGGATGAGAGTTTGTGAGTCAAAAGAAAAAGAGTATTTGGCAAGTGAGCAAAAGATTTTGAAATAAAAGCCGAGAAAAATAAGAGCTTGAGTGAAAATAAAAATAGAGAGCTTTAGAGTTTGGCCAAGGGTAGTTGTGAGATTCGAGAGATGACCAAGAAAAATGAGAGTACAAATTTTGAGTAGGCAAAAAATATGGGGGAAAAGGCCAATGAGGTAAAACAAGAGAGGACATTTGTGCTTATGATTAAAATGAGAGACATTAGGTGTGAGTGTTTGAATGCTAATATATCTAATAATATTTTATCTAGTTCTATTGTTTCTCATGTATAGGGATTTGGGCAACCGGATGCGTGTGCATGCCGTTTAACATTTGATCCGGGTGGATTGATATAACTGTTCAACCTTTGGGGTCCAACATTTAGATTCGAGGACGAATCCCTTTCAAGAGGAGGGGAATGATGAGAATCTAGTCACGACGAATCCGGGCAACACCAAATGCAAGCTATCTCGAGATCTTGAAGACTATATAATTGAGTTCTTGAGTTCTTGTATTTATTTATCATAGATTAGGTGTTTATTTTCGATGTTTTAAGTCATTTAGATATTTTGGAAGCCAAATAAACCTTTAAATCCGCGTCTTAAGTTGATATTTTGAGTTTGGGATGAGCAGGGATCAATTTTGACTTGACGCACGGCCAGCCTGTGCGTATACGCACGGCCCGTGCATCTGTGCGGGTTAGCACTGACAGAGTTTAGTATTTGGGCCATAACTTTCTTTACAAAATTGGTATTGGGTGGATTCAAGTTTCTATGGAAAGCTAAGAGAAAGGACTAAAACTATTATGAGACACCAGGAACAAATTCGAAGATCTCGTATGTGTATTGTCGCCCACACGTGAATGTTGACTGCGATTGAGTTTCCTTTTTGGGTTTGGACTTCTTTTCCTTTCTAGTTTGTTTAGGGTTTGTTTTGAGTCGCCTATATAAGGCAAAACACTTTGTTTATTTTGAAGAACAACTTTGATATTGAATATTAAATTGAGATTTCTCTCCAATTTGGGTTTTTCGAAGAGCTTCAAGATTGTTCATCTTGTTGGAAATTTTGACTTATCAAACAAACTTCCACATTTGTTTGTGGCGTCTACGCATACCGAGGTTCCTACTTTACTAAAAAATGGGTCGAGGTGTCCCCAATCTTTAACTGAACTAGTGAAGATCTTGGGTTAACAATATATTGTTGTTTGGGTCATATGCACATTGTTGCAACGATTCACAACAAGGTCGATTTTGGCAAAATTTGCTCTGTGTTGCAGTTTGTGGGTTTGTTGTCTGCTATGTAGTTGATTTGTTGGTCGTTGTGTGGTTGGTGTGCGGTCGATAAATATAGTCAGTGTAAGGTTGCAGTTGTTTGTATGGTCGTTTGTAGTCGAATGTGTGGTTGTTTGCTTTGTAAGTTTCTGATTTCAATTTGTTACTGTATTATTTCAGGTTCTGGTTCATGCTCAATATTAATTCTTTGGGATGGTGCATGGGAGTTGGATTCAACTAACCGTCGTTGGTGTTTTAGTGGGAAGAAAACAAAGCATGTGGTTGTCCCTTCCGATGTCACTTTCTCTCAATTATTAGAAAAGGCATATCTAGTCACCAAAGTGAGTTGGGATGATTTTGATATTGAGAAGACAAGTTGGCTGGCATACCAATGTAAATATTCATTGCCACCGTGTTCCATAATAGACGAAGATGATGTGCAGTTGTCGATTCGTGTGAACACGGACAAGTTTTTGTCTGCTCCGCTTTGCTTGGTAACAAAGTTGAGGGACAACCAAGTATCTACCCAATCAAAAAATGAACAAAATGAGTCAGAAAGAAGTAACCATTTTGCAGAGGTGTTGCTCCCATAGGCACTATAGTTCCAGAAACTCAACCATATTTCCTACATGTAATACCTGAACATCGTGTATTACATGAACCAGCAGTTGACTCCCCCCGTGTTGTGTGTCATCAAGGCACAAGCATTAATTTGAATAACAATCCTCATCCAGATAATAATGACGATGTTGAACATTTCTATGACTATGAATTGGAGGCTGAATTAGAAGAGACAGACCCATCTTTCTATGATGACTCGGATGGCACTTTCTATAGGTGGAGCGGACCTAATGGGGAATAACCCTATTTTGTATCTCCATGCCGACCTGTCAATGATGTTCCTACACAAGAAAAGGATTTTTCTCCACCATTAAACCAAATTGCCGTTGATGTTAGGTAGGTGGACCAAGTCGATTTAATTGTACCATCAAGCCATTGAAAAATTACTGAATGATCCATAGTTGTGTTGGTAGCGCAGGTGGAAAACCCGGATACAACATCTAACTCCATTTCGATTAATAATGATCCGCACGTGGATCAAGTGTTTCAAAGCAAGGATGAGATAATTTGGCAAAGCGGGCAAATAATTTCTATGATGAAAAATAGAGAATTCAAGACAAAGAAATCCGATCGGAGTCGATTCATTCTTTATGCCTTGATAAGAAATGCCAATGGAGACTACGTGCAAGTAAATTGAGTGTTAACAATATATGGGTTGTGAAGAAGTACAATAACATCCACACGTCGGGGACTTAATGAACCACCAACAAATTTTTCCATTTTTGGGATGCCAAGATGCAATACCCGAGCCTCTCACTACTCACTTTGCCAATACAGTTCATGAATTACGTATGATTTATGAACTATTTTAATTGACATTGACATTGTGTAATTCATTTTATTTTATAGGTCATAATTTTCAATTGGTGCTAGTTGTTGGATCTCTAGTCTAAACAATGTATTTTGCATTGAGATACAAAGATCTAAGTGTCAAACTTTTAGATACCATTAGATTACATGTGGTAAACTTAGAAGAGATAGGTGGCATCGATGTGTTGAAAAGTTGCTGAAAAATCCGATGTGTAAATATATATATATATATATATATACATGAGAAAAAAAAGGTATACGAGAATTGTAATTAGGTGGGATATTAATAATAATAATAATAATAATAATAATAATAATAATAATAATAATAATAATAAAGGGTGATAAGAACTTAATTAGGCAATAAGAAAACGGATTGCATATAACTATCATATATAAATTAAAATATATTCACATATATGTACTAATCTTATATATATAAATATATGTTGTATGATGTCCTGAGGTTGACTTCTATAGGATATATATATATATATATATATATATTTAACATAGAGAGTTAAGTAATATATATATACACACACGTGGTTAATATATATGTAGATATATTAAGAAGTTAACAATGCACATTTATAAAATAATAGTTACATATATTAATTAATATAAGTATCACTCACACAGCCTTAAGCAAAAATGTAAGCGATTAGTTTAAAACATCAGATATCTCTAGACTCGCATAGACGCACACCCGAATAGAACAAAGAAACACGCATACGAGGGTACAAAACGTATGAAGATGGAGAAAGGGCTAGCTTAAGAAAGGTATATTGATAGGTGGTAAGCTAATTTCAAAGTTATCCTTATTCTTTATATATAGTGGACTTGACAAATATAGTGGAAGGTTAATCTAATGTTTAATTATGACTCTTGACATGCTGATTAATCGCACTGTAGGTTTAAAAATATGCAGTATTTAATAATGAAGTTAATTTTTAGAATTCCACCATATGTTGTGTTTTTGTCGATTGAAAGACGGATTGTTGGATTTAGTGAAACATATATTAATTTAAATTAGTCCAGTAAAATATATGTCATGTCCGATAATTATGTATTAGAAGAAGAAATCGGTAAATAGCCTTCGCATCTATCGTTTCCTTTAACTAGTTTAATTAATTAAATATAAATTAGTTCATATATTGATTTGAGTATGTAAATAAAAAAACTCTGTTTTTAATATAATAAAATAGTAAAACTGACATATCACTACAACATAAATGATATTAAGTAACACTTAAAAAATGTTACCTAATGGCCATAAAATGTTACTATAGACAATAGGTAGCACTTTTATGGCGCTGCACTTGCCTGTGCTACCTATAGTCTAAGGTATCACTTTTATTAGCTTTTATTAACACTTTTTCTAAGTGTTACATTAAGTTTTCTATTGGTAACATTTTGAAGCAATATTTCCAAAGTGTTACATATGAATCTTATGTAACACTTTTTTGTAACACTTTAAAAAAAATACTTCTAAAGTGTTACATATGAATCTTATGTAACACGTTTTTGGTAGCATTTCGTAAAAATACTATTTTTTGCCACCAAGTAGATTCGAACCCACGACCTGTTATGTATGGAAGTGGCAATTTGCCACTAAGCTAAGTTGATTCTTATTACAACTTTTGCTTTGTTTTATATATCACATACACACACGCTCACACATATATATTATATATAATATATTTTATATAATAAAGATTATATTTTATAATATATGTATAAATTATAATATATACTGTATATATCAAATTTTATATTATATAGTATATAGTTTGAAAATCATATTATATTATATATTAAAGGACACAACAAATTAAAAATATTAAAAATATATAAAATAAATTTATCGACTGATAAATATTCAATCGGTAAAAATAACAATATATACAAATATAAAATTAATTTACCGACAGATAAAAAATTTCTAACAGTAAAAAAAATTAAATAATAAAGAAAATAACGAAAAAATAATTTACCGATGGAAAAAATTTCTAAGTAATTACCGACAACATTAATTTTCATTGGTAATTTTTTTTAAAAAAGTAAAAAAAATAAAAAAAAAGGTTAACGATAAAATTGGTCTCCGTTAGTAAAAATTAAAAAAAATAATTAATAATAATAAAATATATACATGCGCATTTTCCGTCCGTATTAAGACGGAATTAATTACCTTCGTAAAAAATAAAAAAATAAAAGCAAAACTTAAATACTTTGTAAAAAGAAAACAAAAATTCAGTTAAAAAAAAATATAGTACATGATGTCTACAATTTTTAGGTTTGGTGACATCAATTAATTAAATAAATCTTTGACATGATTTAATGATAATTATATAATTTTGTGTTACTAAAATAAAGCTTAAAAAGTATTACAATCAATAAAATATAGTGTTGCTAATAGTGCTTCTTAAATAAAGTGATACCTATTTGCGTTACAAAAGAAATAATAAAAAAAAAGTGATACTTAAAAAGTGTTCCTTATATAAAAGTGTTACATATAAGCGTTACATAATGATAAAAATGTTACCTATTTGCATTACAAAACAAATAACAAAAAAAAGTGATACTTAAAAAGTGTTACTTATATAGAAGTGTTACATATTGATAAAGTGCTACAAAAGTGTTACATAAATAGTCTAATGTAAAAAGTGTTGCAAACATGTGTTACATTTGTACCTTATGTAAAAAGTGCTACAAAATTTGTGTTACCTAATGTCATTTATGTTGTAGTGTATTTTGGAAGTGTATATGTTAAATATATATTTTAAGGCTATTTATTGCCTAGTTAAATTTAAGATTTAAAGCCTTTATAAAATTTGGGGTAGTAATATTTAAAATATAAATTCGTATATTGCGTTGTTACAGGTTATCTCAAATCTAAGGTTATAAAAGAAAGACAATTATCTAACTTTCAGTAGAATACCTAAGGGTGAAACGCAAGAAAAAATGCATTTGCAATTACAATGTATGAGCATAGTATTTCCTGTCATATTGATACTAAATGCGATACTTGTATCTTGATGGATGCACTATGGAAACTTTGATGTTCATATGTTGCTTGGTGGATATTGGAGTGTGATGATTATTATTTCATTAAGCATGTCATTCATTGACATTTGCTCGTGCACGGAAATATATGAGCATTGATGAGATGAGGCATGCACGACATAATTTTCTTTGAAAAGAAAAGATTTTAGTTGACCACTAATGCATCGAGGCATGCGAGGCACGCTTTTATGATATATTTTAGGGTGCAGTGGGTTATACTTCTCGAAGGATCATAGGGGTTGACAGGGGGTGTGCCTCTGATGGTCACGAGGGGGTGGACCATTTGACTGTATCCTTATTGACACGTCAAGGGGAAGACTCCTGAGGGATCATTGGGGAAGATATGGGGTGGATCTCAGGTGGTCCCAGGAGATGGCCCCAGGCGGTGTAAATTTTGATTATGGCCATGTGATTATTGATATTGTATTGAGCTCTTTCCGATGCATAGCAGGTGGGTCAAGGGCCCAATGAAATAAATGATTCTAAATAAAATATTTCAACTCATCTTGCGCACTTCCGGTAAAATATCTTGGAATGCATTGTATTTGTATTGCATTGTCCTTTTAACATGCATGATTTTCGCTTACTGCGCATTAACTCACGTAGTTCATGTATTATAAAGTAGATCGGTGATCTTTGGATTTCATGAGCTTCTTTGGGCGGTGCTGGAGCTCCTACAGGTTACTGAGGATAATGTACGTGGATGACGACCTGTTGGGCTATGTTGATGGGTCATTTTTCCTTGTTGGTCTTTTATTGTATTTTGGTTTAGAATTGTACTCGCTTTTGAAAACTTTGATGTGAATATGTACTTGTAAATAGCTTTGTGATGTGGGTTATGTGGTTGGTCATATGGATGCCTGTTTTGTTTAATAACATGGTTTGTTATCTCTTCTGCTGGTAGATATGGTTTGTCATTTCCTTATAATTAAAATGATTTTACTTTTTTAGTTCTCAAATGTCACAAGGACAAAAAAAAATTGTACAGGTATATAGGGTTTATGTGTCAAGTTTCACTTTTATATTGTTAAATAATGTAGTAGTAGGCGTGGGCATCACAGATTGGTATCAGAACCCGTGGAGCTCAAACATGCCAGTAAATTTTATATTACCGTATGATGTATTACTACATGAATTACATTGGTCATGTGTTATTAGGTTTCTTCTAAGACAATGATCGAGTTATGGTGAGAACGAGGGGTGAGAGTAGTGGTAGGGATAGAAACCAGGAGGGAGACATCTATACCAATCTGTTGACCGAGATGATGTCATAACTCAACTTACGGAGCTCATCCAACGACAATCTGAAAAAATTCAGCAGCTCATCCATCAGAGGGATACTAATGGGCAACAAAGAGTAGAAGTGAATCAACCGCAACAGAGGATAGAACAAGTTGAGATAGTGGGAAAAAGATTCCGAAAGCTAAATCCACCAACCTTTGAAGATGCAGCCGATCCCACACCAGCATTAGATTGGTTACAAACTCTAGAGAACAGTTCCAATATAGTATGGTCCTAGAAGAAGAGAAAGTGATGTGTGCATCTTTTTTACTTCACGGACGTGCGGGACATTGGTGGGATACGATGAAGAGTATTGACGATGTTACAATCATGACCTGGGAAATATTCAAGGAGTTATTTCGAAACAAATACTTCATGGCTCCTGTTCGAGTAATGAAGATAAATGAATTTATACAACTGCGACAGGAACTATGATAGAGGGGACTATATTCGTAAATTGAACAACTGTCTAGGTTTGCTACACACATGGTTAGCACTAACACCCTAAAAATGGAGAGATTTGTTGAAGGTTTAAGGCCAGAGTTATACAAAGACGTCAATATGGCAGGGACTCAAGGAGTGACATACTCACAAGTTGCAGAGAGAGCACTGATGGCGGAACAAGCTGAATTAAAGATAATCCATGCTCAGGAAGCCCGACGCCAGTTCAAACAGGGACAATGATAAAGATGGATCAGAAATCAACAGAAAAGACCTTTCCAAACTCCACAACAAAAACCTATTTTCCAACCAAAACAAGGTCAGCAACAGTGGGATCCAAGTAAGAAACCTAGGGTGGAGCAAGGGAAAGAACCAATACAACAACGTAAGTTCCCGAAATGTGGAATCCAACACATGGGAAACTACCCTACAGAAACTAGAAGATGTTTTGTGTGTGGAAAGGTTGGTCATCTTGCTAGAACATGCCCAGAAAACCCAAACCCTACAAGGCAACAAATGTACCAGCTAGAGTCTTTACCATCACTAGAGCAGATGCAAAGGCAAATCCATCAGTGGTGACAGGTAAACTCTTTATCCAAGATGTTCCAACATTAGTATTATTTGATTCAGGAGCTACACATTCATTTGCATCAACTGAGTATGTGAGGATGATGGGTAGAACACCAGATATTACGAAGGTTAGTTACAATGTGATTATCCTATCTAGGGACTCAAGGCAAACCAATCAAATTTTGAAAGCATGTGCTATTTCAATCGAAAATAGAGAACTCTATGCTGATCTTATTGTATTACCAATGAATGATTATGATATAAATTTGGGTATGGATTTGTTATCAAAGTATGGAGCGAGTATCAATTGTCAGCAAAAGACAGTGACCTTTCAACCTCTAGAGGAAGAACCATTTACCTTTGCAGGAATCATAACTCGTTTTAGATTTTCAATGATATCAGCACTAAATGCACAACGCTTACTAGATTCTGGCTATGAAGGATACCTAGTAAGCATTATGACCATCGAAAAACAACACCAACCAATGCTTGATGAAGTTCCAATAGTGAGAGAATATCCCAATGTATTTACAGATGATCTCCCCGAATTACCACCCGATCGCGAGATTGAGTACTGTTATTGACCTTCTCCCAGGGACATCTCCAATATCTAAAGTACCATATCGTATAGCTCTATTAGAATTGAAAGAGTTGAAGATACAATTGCAAGAGCTATTGGACAAAGGCTTTATCGGACATAGCTTTTCGCCATGGGGTGCGCCAGTTCTGTTTGTACGAAAAAAGGATGGTACGATGAGATTATGTATTGACTATCGAGAACTAAACAAGGTTACAATCAAGAATAAACACCCACAACCTCGAATCGACGATTTGTTCGATCAACTTCAAGGTGCAACAACATTTTCTAAGATTGGCATGCGATCCGGGTACCATCAGCTGAAAATAAAAGAAGATAATATACCAAGACAACATTCAGCACGAGGTATGGACACTATGAATTCTTGGTACTGCCATTTGGGTTTACTAACGCCCCAGCAGCCTTCATGGACTTCATGAGTCGGGTATTTAAAGATTTTCTAGATAAATTCGTTATTGTGTTTATCGATAATATCTTGATCTACTCTAGAACAAAAGAGAAGCATATTGAACACTTGAGAATGGTACCAGAGGTCTTAAGAGCAAAACAATTATATGCTAAATTTAAGAAATGTGAATTCTGGCTAGATTGGGTAGTATTCTTGGGACATGTTGTGTCTGGAGCAGGAATCTCGGTTGATCCAAGTAAAGTCGAGGCTATCAATAATTGGCCACAACCTACAAATCCTTTAGAGGTACGTACTTTTCTGGGTTTAGCTAGCTACAATCGCCGATTTGTGGAAAGGTTCTCCAGGATTGCTAAACCTTTAACGTAATTAACCAGAAAGAGTGTCTCATTCAAATGGACAGAGTCATGCAAACAAAGCTTTCAATAACTGAAAAAGAGATTGACTTCAGCACCAATTCTCTCAATCCCATCATGTACTGGAAGTTTTGCAGTTTATAGTGACACTTTAAAGAATAGTTTGGGATGTGTATTAATGCAAAACGGTAAAGTGATTGCGTATGTGTCTAGACAATTGAAGGACTATGAAAAAAACTACCCTACACATGATCTAGAACTTCCTATAGTGGTTTTTGCTCTTAAGATATGGAGATACTACCTTTACGAGGAACGGTGTGAGATCTATCCAGATCACAAAAGTTTAAAGTATTTCTTCACACGGAAGGAATTAAATATGCGACAATGATAGTGGTTGGAGCTAGTAAAAGACTACGATTCTGTGATTAATTATCACCCTGGTAATGCCAATGTCGTAGCTGATACGTCGAGCCAAAAATCATTACAAAGCAATGCAATTGCGATTCAAATTTTGAAACCAAAGTTAATGGATCTCCATAAAATGAACGTGGAGATTGTATCACTGGGGTCCATTGAAGCTAAGTTGGCAGCATTAACACTACGGCCGACGTTAATAGATAAAATCCAACATGGACAACAAGACGATGAAAACTGCACCAAAGTAAAGAAAAATAGTACCTCAGATCTGTCTTCGGATTTCAAAATATCGGAGAATGGAGTACTACAATTTAAAGAATGATGATATGTGCCTAATAGGGATAATCTTGGAGAGTATGTTCTAATGAAGCACATTCGACACCATATTTTGTACATCCGGGAACTATTAAGATGTCTGAGATTTGAAGATGCATTATTGGTAGCCAGGTATGAAGAGGGATAAATATCCGATATGTGGAAGAATGTTTAACATGTCAACGATAAAGGTGGAATCACCGTAAGTCCAAGTGGCTACGATAATCTAGAGGGGGTGAATAGATTATCTCCATTTTCTCGATTATGCCCTCTTTTTCGAATCAAACAAGCCAAGACAAGAATAAAGGTGCGAGAAGTAAACAACACGTGTCGATTTATAGAGGTTCAACCCACCTAGGGCCTAATCCTCTACCACCCCATCTCCTGGGATGGATTTCAAAAAGAAAAAAAGATTTTATTAATTACCAAAATTAATACAACACCTTACAACATCACCTTGAAGAGCACCACACTCTTCTTCAACACGCCTCTGGAGATTACCACAATCTCCCTTGAAGATTACCACAATCTTCCTTCAACGGCACCTTGTGAAGATCACCACAATCTTCCGACTTGAAGAATACCAAATTCTTCAACACCTCAAAGAGCACCACACTCTTCAATAAGAAGATCACCACAATCTTCTTGCACCTATCACCTAGATCATCCAGGTGTGTTCTTACCACAAGAACACTCACAAGGATATCTTGTGTTGAATGATAACCCAAATTCAAGATTACAACTCGATAATGAATGATACAAATTGAGTGGAAGTGTAATTAAGAAATAAGCCTAGACCTCAAGATGTGAAAGTGATAAGCTAGGCAAATTACAACAAGAATAATAACAATGAAGAATAAATATGTTTGCTTGAATGTATCTTGTTGTGTTGTAGTATTCTCTCTTGTTGTACTTGTTGCTCCAAATCTTCCTCTATTTATAGGAGATGATTGATCATGTATAGGCTCCTCTTGAGGATTGAAAATCTACAGAAAAATACAATTAAAATAAAGAATATAGTTGTTAGAAATCAATCCCACAATTTAAGGAAAGTTGGTCTGCTGCACAACGGTTAGAATTTTGCTTTCAAGCAATAGGGCGACCGGTCGCGCAGAGATAAGTTTGAAATGAATTTTACACGAAATTTACACAGGGGGACCGGTGGACGGGGGGTCCGACCGGTCGACCCCTGTGTGAACCGGTCGAGCATGTGCATTTAAGAGAACAGAGAGTTTTCACATTGATCAGGTACCGGTCGACCTTGGGCGACCGGTCGATGACACCGGTCGACGCCCAGGTCGACCGGTCGACCTGCAATTTTTATCTTCAGTCTCGTTTTTCTGTTTCAACTTACACCTTCACGTACGGGTTGCCCTATAGGGCGATCAGTCGACCACGAGACAGAAGTGTTGTCCAATTTGTGTCGAAAATAAACTTTAAGAAATACTCCGAAAAATTAGTAAAAACATTTTAAAACAATCGGGAGTATTTGGACAATATTTTAAAACATAGTTTTGGTGTAAAAACATATTCATCAAAATCCGAAATAAAAACATATATCAAACAATCTCCCCCTTTTTGATGATTACAAACCAAAACAATTTTAAGAAATATTAAGAGGTCGAATTTTAAAATCAAAAGCGATTTCCGTTAAAGAACATTTAATCGTTTAGAAGCGACCAAATTTCCAAAAAATAAAATGGCAGCCAAATAAGAGAGTAAATATTTTCCAAATATTAGCACAAGCTCCCCCTATCACCAAGCATATCAAGAATAATAAAGAGGCAATCAACCAAAAGCTAGAAGCTCCACTTTTACAAATAGAGCTTAAGTATCAAGAGCTTATAAGCTCCCCCTGTCAACAAAACATCATTAGTCATGTAAATAAGAACATAATACAACAAATGGACTAAGTATACTCCACAGCTTAACATCATTAGTCATGTAAATAAGAACATAATACAACAAATGGACTAAGTATACTCAGCTTTTGACTTTAAAGAGCCATAGCTTATAGCTTCTTACGTGAGCTTATTTTAGCTTTTAAGAGCTAATGAGCTTATAACCTATTTCTCCCCCTTTGGAATCATCATAAAGAATGTTAGCACGATAGAAACATCATATATCCATATCAAAGTGCTCAATTTCCGATTTATCGAGCTATTTACCATTAAACTTAGAATTCCAAGAGCAAAGGGAAGAGTTAATCAAATGGCTTATGGGAGCTTGTAAAAGCTCATTTGAGTTGCAAAACATGATCTCTATAAAAATCTATGACATTTGAAAACAAGAGAATCATGTAGGTGATGAATTTTTTTAGAAACATTTTATCGAACACTTGGCGGGCATCAAGTAAAAAAGAAGATGTGTAGCCCTTTGAAAAGATAGCCAAGCCAATATATCATCACCAATTTGCACAAAACATCATTCAACCAATATAGTCCAAAATATCAAGATAGAAACATATTCTCAAGGGTTCAACCCAATTGAGATAAATCTAACCAACTAAGCAATATGATCAAGGCATTACAAATGCCACCAAGCAAGAATAAAAAGAAGCACTTTTTCCATCAAGTACTTCATACCTTTCATTTAAAATATCAAACAATGCCATTTTGCAAAAATAAGAGTATTTTTACCATCAAATACTCCATCAAGACCATTACCACAAGAAGAGCTACTAGCATTCTTGCTAGTTCATCCCCTTTAAGAAAAACAAGCAAATCAAATATCATTAGTGCACAAGAGTTATACACAATGGTTCATTACAAAAAGAGAAGAAATGACATGAAATAAAGCAATAAATAACAATAAGGTCGTCAATCTTCGTCGGATGAGAAGCATGTATTTGGGAAGTGGTCCTTGATGAATTTCTTCAATTTCCCAATCGCCTTTTTCAACTTGGAATTCTCGACTCAAAGCCTCATACCGAGCGTCTTGAAGGACTCTATGTTCGTCAAGTTGGGCTTGAAATGATCCCCGAGATGGTTGAGCACCGGTATTACCTTCTGGATTGCTTGGTCCTTCACCCGCCGCCAATCTTTCGGCTTCGGCATCATCAAATAAGTCGTTGGGGTTTTGTGATGTAGATCCTTGACTTCTCCCTCTTGCCATTTTTGTTAGGCGAATAGGCATATTCTTGCGCATTCGGACTATTTGCAAAATGTTATCAATATCGAAGTCATTGTGAATCATCTCGAATTAAACTCCGACGAAGGTAAGCCCGAGGAGTGCATGAGAAGTTTGCAAATCCAATTACCCTTAACAAACATTTTCATCCCTTGTGTAATCGACTCAATGATGCATTGAATTAGGATTGCACCAAAGTTGAGCGGTTCCCTTCTTGCAATTTTATACGTCAAAAAAAAGTCCATATTGCTCGGCATTTTTTCTTCTTTCCCACAAATGCAATAGGCTACAATTATAGATATAACTCTATGCTCAAGAGACATAGCCAACAACGAATTTCTTGGCCAAACGCCCAAAAAAGTCTTAACATCTTCCATAGAAACACCAAACATCTCATAATTCCAATTCGTACACCCAAAATAGTCCCATCCTCCCTCTTGGACATGCAACAACCGACAAATATCATTTGGAGTCCATCTAAAATGACGACCTTTCACAAATGAGTTCAAAACAATAGGCTTCCTTTGAACATCATACTCAATCCACAAATTAGCATCAAAATGCAAAATCACATTATCATCATATAGCACAAAAGGATGCTCCCACAAATACATCTAACCTTGTTCCTCAAAAAATCCCCAAATAGTTGGATACTCATTCGAAAATGTATCAAATCGACAAATTTTTGTACGAGCAATCAACTTAACACCCAAGTCCAAATTTTCATAATACCATTCTGCATATTTTTGTTAAAATTAAACGTATTCACGGAACGAGGAGCTTGAGAAATAAGGGATTTCTTACTTTTGGCCCAACGACAATTGTCGAGCGAAATAGTCCCACGAAACTCGGCGATTTGAGGCCGGGAAAGTTGAGGGTTTTGATTATCCTCATGCTCTTGAGCTACATTCCTCTAGGTAGCTCGAATTTCACGTTGTTCGGCCTCTTCTTGCCGATTTCTCGAGGTACCCTCTCCGGCCCTTCTTCGCTTGAGATTGGTAGAATTTCTTGGAGGTGCCATGAATGTAAGATTCTTGCAAAATAAAGTGGATTAGCAACAAAAATCACAAGATTTGGTGAAGATTTGAGAGATATAGAGAAAGGGGCAAAATATTCGCTGCTAAGGGTTTGGAAATTTTTGAGAGCTTGTTTCTGTTCGAAGAGGGCAGACGATTTTAAGAGATAAAACCAAGCAGGGCGCCCGGTCGGGGGTTGGTGCGATCGGTCGAGGTACAGGCGACCGGTCGGCCCTCTTTAGACCATCCCCTGTGCAATTTTCCAATTTTCGAATTTTAAAAATCGATTTTTCACCCCAAAAGTTTTAAAAACTTGCAAAAAGATAATTATGGACAATATCCAACACAAGTAAAAATAAACTCGAATAAAAATGTGATTTTACGAGTAGTGCCCTTTTTAAGAAATAATGACAAAATCATTTAATGGCACTTAGAGGATACAAAAATTCGAGTACATGAAAATATAAGAAATAACGAGTTTAAAAATACGAGTGAACGTACTTCGATGTTTTAGGCATCTCTTGATGAAATAAGAGTAGATAACCAATGAAGAAGAGATATAAATCCTACACAATTCTTAGACAAGTTTTGCACAAAACAATATGATACAAGTGTAGGCATAAGACAAAGATATATATCACAAGTATGCTAAGGATATGCAAATCCTTAAGAAATAGTAAAACACATAAGTCTAGAATCCACAAGAGATTGAAACAATATGCAAAGTCTCCTATTCAAATTGTTTTAAAAACACAGGTATATAGAAGACCTTTATTTTAAAATTATTTTTAAAAAAATCATTTTACAATTAAGACACAAATAAAATCATGCATAATAATAAAATAAAATGCATATTTAAATGAGGAGATACGGTTTACCAATTTCGCCATTTCGATGGGTTGTGTCTTTCCCATTGTTGATGATATCTTCCCCTTTGAAAATCATCTTATTGATGATGGCTTCTCCAATTGCTCCATCTCCAAGGATTGTGTCCTTCCCATTGTTGATAGCGTCTTTCTCTTGGAAATTCATTGTGGTGATGTCTTCTCCTTTGATCAAATAAGACGGTCATTTGATGTCTTCTTGGCAGTATGAATTTTCCTTGATTATTATTCCGCCGGGTACCTAATGCGACATTGTTTTGTGGTACCCTCAAGTGTTTGGGTCCTTTAGGATTAGCTTTGAGACTTTTAGGTCTCCAATAATGATTAGAGCTATTTCTAGCCTGACAAGTATTAACCGTGTGACCCTTTTTACCACAATAGAAGCAAATAATAATTTTTGGTGCATAATGACCGACATACATAGGGACTTGATTTCTTGTCACGTGATTAACAACACTAGTCTTATGATCAAGTCCTTGTTTCAGTTTATCACAACTATGAACATCAACAATATTGGACATTTTCTTGGTACTCAAGTTGAATTTTAATAAATCCTTTTTCATGCAATTAATATCCTCAACAAGACTGCTATTTTCTTTTTCAAGGTTTCTAACCTTATCAAGAGTGGTGGTGTGAGCACATGATAGTGATTCATAGGAAGTAAATAAACTATTCTTATCATTTTTCAAAACATTGAATTCCTTTTTCAAATTTTTGTATTTAACAAGTAAGCTTTGGAATTCATTTTGAAGCTCATCAAAATCATTTTTCAAATCACTATAATCATTATAATTCATTATCATATGAAGTATAAGGTTTAGAACTTACCTCGTTTTCTTCGAAGCCCATAAGACATCGTTCGTTTTCATCATCGGAATTTGAAAGATGTTCATCCCATGTTGTATCCAATTGAGAAGTAGATATTTTTGAGTGACTCCTTTCATTTGCATATACTTCTTCTAATTTTCTCCATACTTCATGAGCCGATTTAATTCCTACAATATGATCATATTCCAAAATGGTAAGTGAACAATAAATAACATTAAGAGCTTTACCTTTTAATGAGATAATTTTCTTCTCTTCATCATTGAGCTCCTTGAGGACTTTGGAGGTATGAGGTGTGTCTTTTATCGGAATGGATTCTCCATTATTGACCGTGTTCCAAATATCGAACCCGCAACCTTGTAGACAACATTCCATTCTTTCTTTCCAAAATGTATAATTTTTGGAATCAAATAGTGGTGGCTTGGTGGTGGAGGCGCCGGTGAGGTAGACTTCATTCGTAGCCGATGATCGTTCCTCTTTACTCGCGATGTGGAATGAGCTTGCCAAAGAGTTTGGCTTTGATACCACTTGTAAGTCCAAGCGGCTACGATAATCTAGAGAGGGGTGAATAGATTATCTCCATTTTCTCGATTATGCCCTCTTTTTCGAATCAAACAAGCCAAGACAAGAATAATGGTGCAGGAAGTAAACAACACGCGTCGATTTATAGAGGTTCAACCCACCTAGGGCCTAATCCTCTACCACCCCAGTATCTCCGGGATGGATTTCAAAAAGAAAAAGATTTTATTAATTAACAAAATTAATACAACACCTTACAACATCTCCTTGAAGAGCACCACACTCTTCTTCAACACCACTTTGGAGATTACCACAATCTCCCTTGAAGATTACCACAATCTTCCTTCAACGGCACCTTGTGAAGATCACTACAATCTTTCGACTTGAAGAATACCAAATTCTTCAACACCGCAAAGAGCACCACACTCTTAAATAAGGAGATCACCACAATCTTCTTGCACCTATCACCTAGATCATCTAAGTGTGTTCTTACCACAAGAACACTCACAAGGATATTTTGTGTTGAATGATAACCCAAATTCAAGATTACAACAAGAATATTAACAATGAAGAACAAATATGTTTGTTTGAATGTCTCTTGTTGTGTTGTAGTATTCTCTCTTGTTGTACTTGTTGCTCCAAATCTTCCTCTATTTATAGGAGATGATTGATCATGTATAGGCTCCTCTTGGGGATTGAAAATCTACAAAAAAATATAATTAAAATCAAGAATATAGCTATTAGAAATCAATCCCACAATTTAAGGAAAGTTGGTCTGCTGCACAACGGTTAGAATTTTGTTGTCAAGAAATAGGGCGACCAGTCGCGCAGAGATAAGTTTGAAATGAATTTTACACGAAATTTACACAGGGGGACCGATCGACGGGGGTCCGACCGGTCGACCCCTGTGTGAATCGGTCGAGCATGTGCATTTAAGAGAACAGAGAGTTTGCACATTGAGCATGTGCATTTAAGAAATACTCCGAAAAATTAGTAAAAATATTTTAAAACAATCGGGAGTATTTGGACAATATTTTAAAACATAGTTTTGGTGTAAAAACATAATCATCAAAATCCGAAATAAAAATATATATCAAACAGGAACATCAAAGGCCATCTGGAACATTGCAATCTTTGCCTATTCTAGAATGGAATTGGGAAAGAATTACCATGGATTTTGTGACCGGTTTGCCTAAAAATGTCAAGAGGCGCGATGTTATTTGGGTGATTGTAGACAGATTGACCAAATCAGCTCCTTCTATTCCCATTTTCTCAACCTATTCCATGGATCGATATGACAAGTAGTTAGACTTCATGGTGTGCCACTATCTATTGTGTCAGGTTGAGATTTTAGATTGTTATCTACTTTCTTGAAGAGTCTACAGAAAGTACTAGGAACACGATTATCGTACAGTGCTACTTATCACCCTCAAACCGACGGACAATCAGATCGAACAATACAAACTTTAGAAGATATGCTTAGAGCCTGTGTTCTACATTTTCAAGGATAGTGGAGTAAGTATCTACCTTTGATAGAATTCTCATATAACAACAGCTATCAGGTTACAATCAGGATGGCTCCTTATGAGGCATTGTATGGTAGAAAGTGTAAATCGCCGGTCCATTGGGACGAAGTTGGTGAAATAAAGCTTTTAGGCCTAGACAAGATTCGATAAATGACAGAGGCTATGACGTAAATTCGACAAAGGATGGAAACTGCTCAGAATCGACAGAAGAATTACTCTGATCAAAGAAGACGAATGCTAGAATTTTCTGTAGGACACCAAGTGTTCCTGAAGGTTGCACCAATGAAAGGAGTAATGTGATTTGGAAGAAAAAGAAAACTTAGTCCTAGATACATCTGCCCCTTCCATATCACACAAAGAATTGGTGCATGATGTTGCCTACAGACTTGACCTGCCAGCATCAATGTCTCAAATACATGACATATTTCATGTTTCTATGTTGAGAAAATACATTTCAAACCCATCTCATATTTTGAAACACGATCCAGTAGAACTAAAAGCTGACTTGAGCTACAAAGAAGTACCTATGGAGGTTTTGTTGCGAGAGGTAAATAAGCTAAGGAATAAGAAAATCCCGCTAGTAAAGAAGCTAAGGAATAAAAAAACCCGTTCATGGTGCATCGGAGCAACAAAGATCTTCTTCACGCACACATCTTCTTCCTGGTTGCCCGTTGCCGTATAATTTTGTCCCCCGTGGTCGTCCTTCTTAAAGATTTATGGAGGGATCAGGTTCCATGCAAGTACATGGGGATAATACCCATGTGCGGCCACAACACATGGAAGTGGTCCCAAAGGTGGTTACCCCATGTGTGGTCCCGAATTCTATTACGCTCCCTCCAAAGGTGGTCCCAGAGTCTGTCACCATTGGCGATCAAGGGGTGGTCCCCTCTTCCAGTTGCAACACTCTAAATTTGGCTAAGGACTCTTCAATCCATTTGGGAAGACCTTCAGCTTCACAAATTTCTTATGGTAACTTTATCCCTAATGAAATCCATCTTTTGCTAAGGTAGTTTCTGGTCAGTCTATTATTATTAATGATAATGCGAAATCGTATTCTACTGTTGTTATGAATTCTTCAAATGCCCCCAAACATATTAAAAAGGGGTATTATTATTCTGTCACCATCGATGAAAATATTTATCAACAATGGATTAGGGAATTTTCTTTCTCCTTAATTGGTCGTGTGCTCCTTAATAAAGGAAGTAAACCTTGACCTTTATTACCTCTTCATAAGTGACTTTCAGATTTATGGAATATTCATACTGATTGGAAATTGATACCCCAGGGTAAGGGTTACTTTTGTGTCAAGTTTTCAAATGCTCAGGATCATGCCAGGGCTCAGACTCGTGCTTCCTGGGCTCTTAATCCTGGTTCGATTCATCTGTCTCCTTGGGTAATAGACGTTAACCCTTATAAAGTTAATACTTCCACGGCCAGTGTCTGGGTTCGTATTTTTAAACTCGGTCTTGAGTATTGGGAGCCTAGTTTTGTTATGGGAATCGCTAAAGCAATTAGTTCCCCAGTGCGAATTAATGAACATTCGTTGAATGGATCTCTGGGATATTTTGTTCGGGTCTTGGTTGATATTGATATGTCCAAACCTCTTCAGGATTGCGTCATGGTTGAAAATGGTGGGTCATTGCGCATTTGTTTCACTTAGTTAAGAGAAATTGCCGGAATATTGTTCTCATTATTGCATTACGGGACATTCTTCGGCATCTTGCAATCGGGTTGTGCGTCCTAATCCTACAATAGAACCTCTAGTTCGGGCTTCCTCTAGAGGTCGATCCAGGGCTAGAAAGGTGTTTCAACCAGCCAATATTACACATGATAATGACAAGACCGTTGGCACCTCAAGGGAAGAAGCGGCCTCTACTGAGTATGATGGTGCTATTGTTGAAATTGTGGCTCATTCTCCTAGGAATGTTGATGGTTCTTCTCCTATTATCGTTTTGGAGAATTCTTTTGCTGCTTTAGAGGATGTGAATGATTTAGTGGCTGACAATGAGGTTCTAAACAAAGCCATGGCTTCTAATTCTGTGGAAAACTCTTCGGGTGCGACGCAAGGGCATGCCAGTCAATCTTTGGCCTCGCCTTCTCCATTGGCAGCTTTGGCTAGTTTAGATACACATTCAGAATTGAATCACACTGCATTGAATATACCTACTTTATCTGATATCAAGCGGCGTCCGAGGACAGTCCCGTACAAGTTGGCCAAGCCCATTCATCACCTTTGTTAGGCTATTCGGGATAAATCATTAGATGATTCTAAGCAGCAACTTATTCGTGATGTTAATCAAGGCCAGACGCCTCCAATTCATAGCTTCACAATTTTGGACGATGCTCAATCAGATAATTTGAAGTTCCAAAGTGGATGCTATCAAGAGGTGGGAGGATTATGCTGACGAAGTAGATTCTTCCTATAATGAGGATTATGGATGACTATGGGTCATCCCTGGATTTCGGTTTGATCTTGTGATTAGTGATACTTTTATGCATTTTTGTGGATATTTTTAATGTATTTTTATGTGGACGTTTTGGCTTTTTTAGGGGTACTCTTTTTCTGCCAAGGGTTTTCTCCACAAGGGTGGGTTTTACCTTGGTAGGTTTTAATGAGGCCTATATTTAAGCTACCTAATCGGCTTGTGATCAAGACTCTTTTCCTTTCTTTTATATATTTTTCCACTTATTCAAAAAAAAAAGTACTATGGAGAAATCAATCTGTAGAGGAAGCTACATGGGAAAGAGAAGACGAGATGAAGGCTAAGTACCCTAACTTATTTCGGTAAGTAAAATTTTGGAGACAAAAGTTTTATAAGGAGGGCATGATGTAATACCCGAGCCTCTCACTACTCACCTGGCCAATACAGTCCATGTATTGCGTGTGATTTATGAACTACTTGCATTGATATTGACATTATGTAATTCCTTTATTTTATAGGTCATAATTTTCAATTGGTGTTAGTTGTTGGATCTCTAGTCTAAACAATGTATTTTGCATTGAGATACAAAGATCTAGGTGTCAAACTTTCAGATACCATTAGATTACATATGGTAAACTTAGAGGAGATAGGTGGCGTCGATGTGTTGAAAAGTTGCTGAAATTTCTGATGTATATATATACATGAGAAAAAAAAGGTATACGAGAATTGTAATTAGGAGAAATAATAATAATAATAATAATAATAATAATAATAATAATAATAATAATAATAATAATAATAAAGGGTGATAAGAACTTAATTAGGCAATAAGAAAACGTATTGCATATAACTATCATATATAAATTAAAATATATACACATATATGTACCAATATAAATATATGTTGTATGATGTCCCGAGGTTGACTTCTATATGATATACATATATACACACAATTTATATATATATATATATATTTAACATAGAGAGTTAAGTAATATATATATATACACGTGGTTAATATATATGTAGATATATTAAGAAGTTAACAATGCACATTTATTTCTCAAAAAAAAAAAACAATGCACATTTATAAAATAATAGTTATATATATTAATTAATATAAGTATCACTCACACCTCCTTAAGCAAAAAGGTAAGAGAATAGTTTAAAACATCAGATATCTCTAGACTCGCATAGACGCACACCCGAATAGAACAAAGAAACACGCATACGAGGGTACAATACGTATGAAGATGGAGAAAAGGCTAGCTTAAGAAAGGTATATTGATAGGGGGTAAGCTAATTTCAAAGTTATCCATATTCTTTATTTTTTTTTTTTTTTTTTGAGGACGAAAGTTATCCTTATTCTTTATATCTAGTGGACTTGACAAATATAGTGGAAGGTTAATCTAATGTTTAATTATGACTCTTGACATGCTGAGTAATTGCACTGTAGGTTTAAAAATATGCAGTATTTAATAATGAAGTTAATTTTTAGAATTCCACCATATGTTGGGTTTTTTGTCTATTGAAAGACGGATTGTTGGATTTAGTGAAACATATATTAAATTAGTCCAGTAAATTTTATGTCATGTCCGATAATTATGTATTAGAAGAAGAAATCAGTAAATAGCCTTCGCATCTATCGTTTCCTTTAACTAGTGTAATTAATTAAATATAAGTTAGTTCATACATTGATTTGAGTATGTAAATAAGAATAACTCTGTTTGTAATATAATAAAATAGTAAAACTGACATTTTTTAGAAGTGCATATGTTAAATATATATATTTTAAGGTTAATTATTGCCTAGTTAAATTTAAGATTTAATGCGTTTATAAGATTTGGGATAGTAATATTTAAAATATAAATTCGTATCTTGCGTTGTTACAGGTTACCTCACATCTAAGGTTATAAAAGAAAGACAATTATCTAACTTTCAGTAGAATACTTAAGGGTGAAAGGTAAGTGAAAATCCATCTGCCACTACAATGCATGAACATAGTATTTCATGTCTTATTGATGCTAAATGCGATTCTTGTATCTTGATGGATGCATTATGGAAACCTTGATGTTTATATGTTACTTTGTGGATATTGGAGTGTGATGATTATTGTTTTATTGAGCATGTCGTTCACTGGCATTTGCACGTGCATACAAACATATGAGCATTGTTGAGATGAGGCATGCACGACATAATTTTCCTTGAAAAGAAATATTTTAGTTGACCACTGCTAGTGCATCGAGGCATGTGAGGCATGCTTTTATGATATATTTTAGGGTGCACTAGGTGTTACTTCTCGGAGGATCATAGGAGTTGACAGGGGGTATGCGTCTGATGGTCACGATGGGGCGGACCACTTAACTGTATCCTTATTGACACGTTAGGGGGAAGACTCGTGAGGGATCATTGGGGAAGATAGGGGTGGACCTCATGTGGTACTAGGAGATGGCCCTAGACGGTGCCAATTTGATTATGGCCATGTGATTATTGATATTTTGTTGAGCTCTTTCCGGTGCATAGCAGGTGGGTCAAGGGCCCAATGAAAAGAAATAATTCTAAATAAAATATTTCAACTCATCTTGCGCACTTCCAGTAAAATATATTGAAATGCATTGCATTTGTATTGCATTGTTCTTTTAGCATGCATGATTGTCGCTTACTGGGCATTAGCTCACGTAGTTCATGCATTGTAGGTGAGTCTGGTGATGTTGGATTTCATGAGCTTACTGGGCAGGCTGCTGGAGCTCCTATAGGTTACTGAGGATAATGTACATGGATGAAGACCTGTTGGGCTATGTTGATGGGTCATTTTCCCTTGTTGGTCTTGTATTATATTTTGGTTTAGAATTGTACTCCCTTTTGAAAACTTTGATGTGAATATGTACTTGTAAAGAGCTTTGTGATGTGGGTTATGTGGTTTGTCATACCATATGGATGCATGTTTTGTTTAATAACAGGGTTTGTTATCTCTTCTGCTAACAGATATGGTTTGTCATTTCCTTATAATTAAAAGATTTTACTTGTTTATTTCTAAAATGTCACAAGGACAAAAAAAATCTACTGGTATATAGGGTTTATGTGTCAAGTTTCACTTTGATATTGTTAAGTAATGTAGTTATAGGCGTGGGCGTCACACAAAACTTAAATAAAATACAACATAAAGTGCTTAAATAGAATGATTGTAAGAATGTAACATTTTATTAAAATGTATCATTCAACACTTACATGTACTTACATTGATTTTGTGTATTTACAAAAGTAAAAATATAGCAAACATTTTGCAGTTAACTTCAACAATTCTGCTGCTTGTTTCTCCTTTCATCTTCTTCATCTCGACTATGGTGATTTTCATCTTCTTTCCTCCTCTTTTCTTCAGCTTCCCTCTTCTTCTTTCTTTCATAATTTCTTCTCAGCCCCTTCTCATACTCTTTGTCCTGCCTAGCATTGTCTTCTTCATATTTTTGCGCACGTCTTCAGACTGCCGGTCGGCTTCTCTATTTGCATGCTCTATGTATCCTTGCCAGCATCCCTTGTCCTTTTTCATAGGATCAACATACATGATTCTAGGAGGTCTTCTGGGTGGAGAGATTCTGCCTCTCCCACCAGACCAAGAATCATTTCCTCTTCCTCTGGCAGGATCAGCTCATCTGGGAGTTTGACTGGGCTGAGCTCTTGAAGTCTGCTGACTCTTTGAAGAATGAGTCTGCTGCTTCTTGGCTAGATCAACAACTGCAAGCCCTTTCTCCCAGTACAGTTCCCATGTTTTTTCCAACTCCACCCCCTCAAAATATCCCTCTAAACGAAGAGTGCCAAACTCTTCAGTAGATCTTTCCATGCACTAATTGAGCTGGGGGAATGACTTCTTCACTTGTTGCTTGGAGATTTCCAGCTGGCGAACCACTGAATTTTTCTTTGAGCTTCTAAACTCTGTCATGTTTCCTTCATTTAATTTCTTCGATTTCAGCTTGATTTTTCTTGAAGGCAAGCTCAGCTTTCTCTTCAGCTGACAGCTCTTATGGCAACTAAGAATGGAGAGAGGTGGATGTGCCTTTGGATAAAATAATTTTCAAGGGGGTCTTCGCAGATGTATCTTCCCCCTTTTTGGCATCATCACCTTTAGATAGAGTAGGAGTCGACTGGAGAAGAGAGTCTAACTTTTGTGGGATATGAGTTTGTTGTCCTCTGTTTGGAGCGGAGAGCATGCAACTCTGCTTTCATTTCCAACATTACAGCTCTTAGAGATGCCTCCATGTGCTCTATTTTCTTCTTGAATTGTAGCTTGAGCAGCTCCATGTCTGTGAGATGGTTGCGTTCCATTCTATCAATGTTGTCCCTCTGCCACTGCTGAAATTGAATTTGTTCAGCACCCCAGGTCACCAACTTTGAAAAAGTGATCTAAAGTACCCAACTTGTTCCCTGCGAAATGCCTTTATCTGTGTAGTCCATTCCCTGATCCATAGCACTGCTCCTCTTATACTACCAGAAATAGTGGCATCATGATTGTCAAGCCTCTGGTTAAGTGCAGCGAAACCTCTTTCCATGGCCTCCATTTCCTCGCACATAGCTCGGAAAACCCTTTGGAAGTCGGCTGCTTCAATAGATGAATCCTCAGGTAGGAGTGATTCAAAGTCATGGCCAAATGGGGCTATTCTCATGTCGTTAGGAGCTAGGAAATCAATTGGATCTACGTGTACATGGAATCTGGAAGCTTCCTACTCAGCTTCGAGAAGAATTTCATCAATAAAAGGGAAATCCACCGCCTCAAACATGCCAATAGGTTCAGAGGAAGGTCCCACTCTTCCTTCCGGAGAACTTCTCTCGTCACCCTGGCCAACAACTCTTTGTACCTCAGTTGATTGAGCTTCATTGGCAGTGGCAACTGTGGAGCCTGCCGAGCTGATTGTGTCTCATTTGCTTAACAACTTCATTGGCAACAGTAATATCTTCCTTTTGAGGAATTTGTGCCTCAGTTGCCTCAGCAACATCATGGGCAGGTGATGGAAACATGAGGTGTGGTCCATCAATCAAGATTAATCTCTTTGAGGCCTTTAACCTTGCTTTCTTCATTTGTGCCTGTAATTCTTGATCTTCTGGATCTGACTCAGCTGGGTTGTCCGAATCATCTTCAAAATCCAGGAATTCATCATCTGATTCATGTAAAGCATCGATCTCAATGGGTTCAGTTGACTCAGACTCTGGCAAATTTGGAAGTGCCTCAGGAACATTCACATTTCCCCTGGAAGTCTCAACTGTCATGGGATCTTCAACAATCTTAGCAGCAGTCTCAACCACTACAAGGCCTTCAATAATCCCTGCTACAGACTGAGCTGCAGCTGGGTCTTCATTGTTGGCATCTTTCGAGGCTTCACCTCTGGGATTGCATTTTCAAGACCAGCAGTCTCAACTTCCATGGTCCTCCTATTTCCATCATGTGCCTCAGTTACAGGAATATGGACATCTGTAACTTCATTGGCCTTCAATGCAGTTGGTTCTTCAGTTGAGACAGTTTGAACCGTCAAAGCGTCGTTGGTTCCAACTGGGTCTTGTTCAGTAGTCTCACCATTGCCTCCTAACACCAAAATTTCTTTATCTCTTATAGCCTCCTCCAACTTTGGCTGCCGGTGTGATCGACTTTCCCCTCGGTGGCTCACCGGTTAGTTCTTTGGCGATCGGTCGAATTCACCGTCACTTTGGAGACGTGGATGTTTCGCTTGAATGTTCAGCCAATGGTATAAATGGATGTCTAAGATCACATAACCAGGGTTAGCGGAATTCTCATTCAAATCACACAATCCGAAACCAAGACTCGGGTTACTGAGGGGAGTGAGCTTGGGCTGGTGGCCTTTCTTTGGGCCGCGTTTTGGGCTAACAAATAATTGGATCAAGACCTTACAAAATGGGCCAATAATACCAACAATAAGAAATCAAGATTTGGATTGCTCTGGCCTTGTATGGTTATGTTTCCATGGACCATTTCTAGCTTCTAGTGTTGGAAAATGAATTTTGAGAATTTATTGGTTTTCGTGTGAAAATTGAAAATATGTTTAGATGAGTGAAACAAAATAAGTTTTATATAGGTTTGGAAATGAAATTGTGTTTGGTTGAGCAATTTTGAAGTATTATTTTATGTATATAATAATTTAAAAAGTTGATAGTGGTTGAATATTTTAATTAGATATATAATATTATATTTGTAAGATTGTAGGGTGGTAGATCCCATTAGGTAGAAATAATTAAAAAATAATAGTATTTAAAGTGGATAGAGTTGGTAATGGTGGGCCTTATATGTATAATTGGATGAAAAGATGAGAATAATGATTGATGAGTGATGTAGGATAGTGTATAGGGTTGAGAATTGAAATTATAGGTTTGAGAAGTAGTTTTATGTGAAAAATGAAATGTGAAAATGATGATTTCCATTGGAAAATTTATAAACAAACATGATTCCAATTTTAAGAATAGTTGGAAATTGGAAATATGTTGTTGGAAACATAAACAAACAAGGCCTTCGTAT
Source organism: Rehmannia glutinosa (assembly GCA_016081115.2). Taxonomy (NCBI): domain Eukaryota; kingdom Viridiplantae; phylum Streptophyta; class Magnoliopsida; order Lamiales; family Orobanchaceae; genus Rehmannia; species Rehmannia glutinosa. The sequence goes on along the minus strand of JABTTQ020002994.1, from coordinate 390,242 downwards.
CTCATCTAGAAAATACAATGTAGATTTGGAAAGAAGACAATTCTTATGATATTTCCTTAAGCCAACATTCTTCACAATATTTGGGGTTTGGCACTAAGCAAAAAGCTCTCATTTTCCTTAACTTGATCATAAACGCATTTTTTTTAGTACAATGGGAGAGTAATAGAGGAGGGATACATCACTCATATGAGATCAAATCCGGGTCTAACGCCCTGACAACATAATTCTCTACCATTGGAACACAATGTTGGTCCCAATTATAAACGCATTTGAAAACGTTTAAAACTCGAACAATTTCGATTGATAGGGTGGGTACTCCGTTGTATTAATTTTTGGTCGATCCATTCTTTCCCCGAGGAGATGATGAATGCAAATTCTTCATTCATTTCTCTTATGATTTTTCTTAATGGTTGTCAGGGTATTTTAAATATTTTATAAATTACCCTAAATAATCATTGATTCCAAAAAAATTATTGTAATCTTATTCTCACCTAGCTTCCTCCCCTCCCAAGATTTGTAGGGAGAGGGGGCAATTAATCCTATTCTCAAAATTAAATATTTCAGTCCTAGATTCAAACACAATATTATATCAAATTATATAATTAACAATATAATCATATCCAATCCAAAATATTTGTCAAATCCTATCCATAAAGGCAAATGAGCCCTAAAGGTTTGTTTGCTTTGTCGATGGGATTCGATAAAGTTTTTAAGATTGAGTATGATTACACTATTTATGGATAATAAAATTGATATAAAATGGTGTTTGGGATATAAAACTGAGATATTTAATTTTCGAAGTGTGATTATAATTTATTATTTGGCATCAATAGTTACGTAGGATAATGTTGCAAATGCCTAAAATACCTCGGCCATTTAAATATAACGCTTTCAAATTGGAATTTTAAAGGGCAAAATAAATAATACACCAATTGATAAAAGCAAAGATATGCAATCAATTGGCTGGGTGATAGTTTCATGGGCCCTACTACTAATCATGGGCCCAACTACTAATCATGATGCTAAAACATGCAGAACAAGGGATTATGATTGACTATAGGCCTTTTCCCGTCTGATCATTGAAGGCGAACATTCCCTAATTAGTTGTAATCTCGAGTTTAGGAGATAAGCTCGATCATTAACACTAAGCATGAAAGAATCAAAGGTAGGACAAGCCAGCGCGAGCTATATTGAAGCTCGGTCATTCATCTGAGCGAAACTTGAACAAATATATACGGGCATCAGCTCGACTATTTATACAGATTGACCTATCATGGCCCAAAGGTCTCTGCCATCCTAAACAACTTTCAAAATTAGGTGATGCTTTGGGGTACTTAAATTAGTTCACCTCGGTCCATTACTATCGAGGCCTTGGTTTGAACCTTATCATGTCAGCTCGGCCCACTAACTACTATGGCCAAACTTGGGCCTTATCACACTTGGAATCGTACAAATAACGATAGAAATACATGTACGAATATGAAACAATTGGTATTTTCACATGGAACACACTTGTTTGAACTCCTGTCTCACCATGGGGTACACGATAAAAGGCTTTGATTAGATCAGCTTCTACTTGTACGTAAAATATTGCTTAAAGTAAAAGAAATAACAAATATTGACAGATTAATCATAACATGGTACTTAAACTTGAGTCCTCATGCACAGGACTCATAATCTGTTCCAATCACTCTACCTAAGTTTAATAATCACAAATCATTGGCATCTAAGTTAATATTCCAAATGTGTATATGTTGTTCATATACACAGTATACCTTTTACTATAACAAAAATCTATTTCCAGAAAAACCATTTACGTTATGCCTAGTAATAGATACTGTATATTTTCTTATGAGAAAAAAAATTGACTTGGAACCCAAACCTGCACATTTAGCTGCCAATTAGTGTATACCGTCTTCGAAAGCATAACTTTCCCCCTAATCTCTGATCTTCTGTATAAGTGCTTATCTTGCCGTGCCACCCAAACAAGATATGAGAGTGAATTGATGAGTCTTTATAATATCGTTACTAATAAATAATATAAAACAAAGATGGCATAAAACTTCTTTTTTGTAGAAACATAAGCATAGATGTTATTATAAAAATGGCCCTGATCCTTCTTCTAATATCAAACACCAAATGAATCCATCAGAATTCAAATTCGAAACAAGTATCTGCAAAAGCAAGACAAATGGATAAGATTGATATTAAATTTGCTTTAGGCTTTCATAGAAAAACAGATTGCCAAGGGCTTGATATAGACAAAAAAGTGATGAAATCAAATTAACCAAATAACCAATTTATATAGAAGTTACAATTGAAATATAATCTAATCGAAAAATGTGCTCTATTACTAGTAACTGTACATAAATTCATGAAAATAGATTTACTGACAGGAGACTAGAGAAGGGCATGCAATCTTAATATTGAATTCTTGACACAAAAGTTTGAAAAACTGTATTAAAATCTTGAAAAGCCAGTCATACAAGAATTTGAAATATTTTTGCCATACATGGTATCCAATCATCATAATGCAATAAAGTTTGTGTCACCATAAATCCCATTACAACAATCCAAAAACGTAGAAAACCATTTATCTGTAATCCAGATTACCAATCCAACAAAACACAATGCAAAATTCATATGCCATTCTGTTCTTACTTAATTTCAAATAAGATTGTCAAGCAAAAACCCAATAATTAACTACCTTCAAATGAAAAGCAACAAGACTCGTCACATATAGTACTTACATATATCAGCTAATTATCAAGAATGTTGACAATATAATTACATGCATAACACCAAAGAAAAGAAAAGAAAACAAGAATCACCATATATATATATAAGAGAATGAGAGATGGCGCAGAAGAGAGACAAAATCTCTATAGTAGAAGACAGACTTTTTTTAGTTCTCTGAATATACCAAATAAATAATTACGTGCGTGTGTGTTGTCAATTCCCTTTTTGATTGGACAAAAACTGCAGTCGGGAACCGTCTAGCAACGTGCGGATCGTTAGACGGATCGACCCGCGACCGAGTCATTTTGGTAATTTCATAGAATGACATTTTTGTAATTTTCAATTGTATTAGTTGTTATTCTGTTTGAAAAGTATTACTTGTTGCTCTCAATTGTATTAGTTGTTACAATTTGAAAAGTATTAGTCAAAAACATCTTTTACCACGAAATTGTCCCTTTTAATTATAAAACAGAATTACTACGAATTTATAAAATCTAATACATGTTTTTAATACATCTAATACATTAGAACGCATAGCGTGTAATACATTTCTACAAAGTTGTCTCTTTTAATTATAAAATGTATTAACAATCCTTCAAAACGTATTAGTCGTCCTTCTAAAAAGTATTAGCGATTCTTAAAATGTATTACTAATTTCTGAAGAGTTTTTTTAGTATTTTTCTCTGAATATACTCCCTGAAATGTATTAGCAATCCATCGAAAAAGTATTAGTAGTTCCTCGAAAAGTTTTAGTAGTTCCTCGAAAAAGTATTAGTAGTTCCTTGAAATAAATTAAATTTTTCTCCCGAAATGTATTAATAGTCCTTCGAAAAGTATTAGTCGTCCTTCTAAAAAGTATTAGCGATTCTTCCAAATGTATTAATAGTTCCCACTGAATATAATTAAATTTTTCTCCGAAAATGTATTAACAAATTTTCATACGAAAAGTATTAGTCGTCTTTCTAAAAAGTATTAGCAGTTCTTCTTAAATGTATTAGTAGTTCTCTGAAGAGTTTTAGTATTTCTCATTAATATACTCCTGAAATGTATTAGTTGTCCATCGGAAAAGTATTAGTAGTTTCTCGAAAAAGTATTAGTAATTTGCTAGAGAGTATTTTAGTAGTGCTCCTGCAACGTATTAGCTTTTCTTATAAAATGTATTAGTATTTCTAATAAAAGTATTAGCTGATACTAAGACTTGTATCATTTAGTGCAATATTCATTCTTCATATCACCTGAAGAAAAAAACAGAGCATCATCACCACGAGCCATCACCTCCAACTCTAACTGGTGAAGCTTGCAAACACTTGATTGGTCATTTTATGTGCTTTCACTTCACAAATCTTCATCCAACTATCAAAATCCTTATTTCTCAACTATCCCATTATAAATCCATCTGAACCGCCTCCGTAAATTAATCTCCCATCCTCAGAAATCACAACAGAATTCAATGAAGACAATGCACATTATTTTTTCCTTGTTTTCCCCACACCTTAATTTTCCCATCTGCAGATGATGAGTAAACGATCCCGTTTTTCGCGACGAGCCCGTTTATCGCATCATCATGGGCCTTGATGGATTCCAAATACTTGAAATCAAACATTCTCCAAATGAAATGTATTAGTGGGGAATGTGGGCTTACCAAGACCGTTGTGGTTGGAGGAGGAAGAAGAAGAAGAAGAAGGCGGGAAATTAGGGCTCCAATCCGAATGAGCTTTTTTCTGTATTTTTTTTTTTGCACGGATCCGGGTCAGCGAAATGGGTAGGATATGTTGACCCGTCTATCTAGATCCGTTAAACGGTCTGACAGGAGACTAGCTCTTTTGATTGAGATTTTAAAAGGCTTGTTATTCCTTCCTTTTTTTCTTTTTTACATGTATTGTCATTGGCGTATTTAAAGAAACAAAACAAAGATTATTTGTCAAAATAAAATTTAAGCTTGGTTGAATATGAATGGTGTTTGGCTAAATTTATTTAAAAGATCTTATAAGCTTCTTAGTCCTCTATATGATAAGATGTTTTTAGAGACTATAAGATGTTGAATCTTATCATGAAAATAAGTTGTTGAATTGTTTAGATAAAATAATATAATAGAGTTTTTAACATGTTAATAAATGCAATTTTGTAATTAAATTTGTCAAAATTAAGGAGGTCGTTAAAAATAAAATCTTATAAAAAAATGGAGCATAATAACAAAATGCTTCGAATTTTTTAATATAACCCGAATAAGCTCAACATTTCAATACGCTAGTAATCCTCTCGTGTATTACACACGTATTCTTATTTTAATATTATTATTTTATAATACAAATTTATATATATATATATATATAAAGAGAAGCATCTCAAAATCGAAATTTTCTGGTCCATTTTTAGTTAATATAAAAGTAATGAAAACATGTGTAAATAAAAAGTAATAAATATTTGGAATTTCATTAGTGTTTGTAGTCAGTTTCTTTATATAAATCACTTTTTAAAAATACAGAATTATGTAAATTAGCTTTCCAAATCTGTGTGTGTACTGCATAAATTTTTTTATTTATTTTTTTCTTTTTCTTTTTAAAATTTAATATTTTTTTTTCATTTTTGATCCATTTTTTAAGTATAATACATCTAATTAATTATTTGTTTTACAGTCTTCAGTTTGACACCATATTGCATATATACAATAAAAAACAAAAAAAGTTAATGAAAAAATAAGAAAAATTTACTCATTATTTTGTAATGAACATTAAAAATTATGCATTTGGGCCATTGGACATCAATTTATATATTCATGTATTTTGGTTATTTATGATATAGGTATAGTTGTTATTTGGGCTTAGTCCATTTCTTAATAATTATGCAGAATTGTATTTAAACTGATTAGGTTAAATTAAAAAATTACATATTCTAATTGAAGAAAATATCTCAAAATATGTATTCAAATATTATATTACATATATATATATATATATATATATATACATAACATCTACCCTATATACTAAAAGAAAAAATAAAGTTGACACATATCATCACCTTATTAATTTTGGATATTTGCCAACTTCTATATCTCTCAATTCCACATGGGGCCTTCACATTTATCTTTGTGGCAATCATATGTACAAATTAAAAGATAATAAATTTAATGAAAATTATAAAAAGATAAAATATAATCCGAAAAATAAAGGATTTGCTCACAATTATTTTAAAAAAATCGTTGATCAAATATTTTAAATTTGTGATACTAAAATTGTTGTTTGATAAATGGTTTTATCATGATTTTGCTGATTTTGTTTTTATACCAAAACAATGGTTTTAAAGGTTGTCCAAATACTCCTAAATGATTTAAAATAGTTTTAATATTTTCCAGAGTATTTCTTCAAGTTTTATTTTGGACAACACATTTAATGATTTTGTATCAATGGGTTTTTACATCAAAACTATGTTTCCAAATGTTGTCTAAATACTCCCGATCGGTCTAAAATATTTTCACTATTTTTTGGAGTATTTCTTGAAGTTTATTTTCGATATAAAATTGGACAACACTTTTATTTTGAGGTCAACCGGTCGCCGTATAGGGCAACCCATACCGAAAGTTGTGCAAAAACAAAAAAACTTCATGTTTGCGAGAAAATGGTGAGGGTGACCGGTGACCCTATATAGGAGGCGGCCGGTGGCGTCGACCGATCGACCTATAGAACGACCGGTACCTAAGGGTTGGTTAAAATTTGCAAACTTCTCTGTTTCGTTTTTTTGAAGAGGGCAACCGGTTGGACCCTAGGGTGACCAGTCGGACCCCCCGTCGACCGGTCGCCCTATGTAAAAATGTGTTCTTCTTTTCAAACGTCTATTTGTGCGCGACCGGTCACCCTATGGTTTGACAGCAAAATTCTAACCGTTGTGCAACAGACAGCTTTTCCCTAAATTGTGGGATTGATTTCTAATGGCTATAATCCTGATTTTAATTGCAATTTTTTTGTAGATATCAGATTCCAAGAGGAGCCTATCAACTATCAATCATCTCCTATAAATAGAGGAAGATTTGAAGCACAACAACAAGAGAGAACAACACAACACAACAAGATATACTCAAGCAAACACTTGGTCTTCTATTGTCATTATTGTTGTTGTAATTTGCCTAGCTTATCACTTTCACATCATTGAGGTCTAGGTTATTCTTGATTACACTTGCACTCAATTGTATAATTCATTATCGAGTTGTAATCTTGAATTTTTGGGTTATCATTCAACACAAGATATCCTTGTGAGTGTTCTTGTGGTAAGAACACACTTGGGTGATCTAGGTGTTAGGTGTGAGAAGATTGTGGTAATCTTCTTGTCAAGGTGTTGAAGAATTTGGTATTCTTCAAGGTTGAAGATTGTGGTAATCTTCACAAGGTGCCGTTGGAGATTGTGGTAATCTTCAAGAAGAGATTGTGGTAATCTCAAAGGTGGTGTTGAAGAAGAGTGTGGTGCTCTTCAAGGTGTTGTTGTAAGTTGGTGTTATATTAATTTTGGTAATTAATAAAATCTTTTTTTTTTTTTTGAAATCCATCCGGATATCTTTGGGGTGGTAGAGGATTAGGCCCTAGGTGGGTTGAACCTCTATAAATCGACGTGTGTTGTTTACATTCCGCACCTTCTATATTGTCTTGGGTTGTTTTGTTTGAAAAAGAGGGTAAAATCGAAAAGATAGAGATAATCTATTCACCCCCCCTCTAGATTATCGTAGCCGCTTGGACTTACAAGTGGTATCAAAGCCAAACTCTTTAGCAAGCTATTTTCATATCGTGAGTGAAGAGGAACGATCGTCGGCTACGAACGAAGCTCATCTTTCCGGCACCTCCACCACCAAGCCACCACTATTTGATTCCACAAATTTTATATTTTAGAAAGAAAGAATGGAATGTTATCTACAAGGTTGCGGGTTCGATATTTGGAACATCGTCATAAATGGAGAATCTATTCCGATGATAGACACACCACACACCTCCAAAGGCTTCAAAGAGCTCAATGATGAAGAGAAGAAAATTATCTCCTTAAACGGTAAAGCTCTCAATATTTTGTATTGTTCATTTACTAATTTGGTATATGAACATATTGTAGGGATTTGATCGGCTCATGGAGTATGGAAAACATTAGAAGCCATTCATGAAGTATATGCAAATGATAAGAGCAACTCAAAAGCATCTACTTCTCAAAGGGATACAATGTCAAATCTAAGGAATAAGCCTCTTACAACTTCCAACTGTGAAGAAGTTGAACATTGTCTTATGGGCATCTAAGAAGAAAACGAGGTATGTCTTAAACCCTCTACTTTCTATGATATTGTTGTTCAAAATTATTATAGTGATTTATAAAAGTATTTTGATGATCTTCAAAATGAATTCCAAAATTTACTTGTTAAGTACAAAAATTTGAAAAAGGAATTCAATGTTTTGAAAAATGAAAAGGATAGTTTATTTACTTCCTATGAATCGCTATCATGTGCTCACACCACCACACTTGACAAGGTTAGAAACCTTGAAAAACATAATAGTACTCTTGTTGAGGATATTAATTGCATGAAAAAAGATTTATCTAAATCCAACATGAGTACCGATGAAATTGTTGATTGTTGTGATAATTCGAAACTAGAACTTGATCATAAGTTTAATGTTGTCAATCATATGAAAAAGAATCAAGTCTCTAAGTATGTTGGTCATTATGCTCCTAGAATTATTACTTGCTTTTATTGCGGTAAAAGGGTCATACGGTAAATACTTGTCGGACTAGAAATAGCTCTAATTATTGTTGGAGACCTAAAAGTCTCAAAGCTAATCCTAAAGGACCCAAGCACTTGAGGTACCACAAAATAATATTTTATTAGGTACCGTGAAATAATAATCGGAGAAAATTCATACCGCTTAAGAAGACATCAAATGACCAATTCATTTGATCAAAGGAGAAAACATTTTCAACAAAGCCAATTTCCAAGAAGAGGATATAATCAAAAATGGGAAGAACACAATCCTTGGAAATGGCAAAGACATCATCAACAAGATGATTTTCAAAGAAGAAGATACTATCAACAATGGGAAGGACAAAAATCTTGGAAATGGAGTAATCAAAGGAGCCATCATCAACAAAGTGACTTCTCAAAGGGAAGATATCATCAACAATGGGAACGTCACAACCCATGGAAATGGCGTAATTGGTAACCCGTATCTCCCTAGTTAAATATACATCTTATTTTGTTATTATGCATGCTTTTATTTGTGTCTTAATTGAAAAATGAGGTTTCAAGTATTTATTTTTTAATTAAGGTCTTCAATATATATTTGTGCTTTTAAAATGTTTTTGAAAAAGAAGACTTTATATGATGTCTTTAAAACTCTTGTGCATTTTTGTAGACTAAAGTATGTTATCATCTCTTATGGATTTTTATGGCATGAGCTTACTTGTGATATCTCTTAGCCTACACTTTTATCATTATGATTTGTGCTAGATTTGTTTTAAGAATTGTGTAGGATTTACATATTTTCACAAATGGCCATTTACGTCATTATTTGTCAAGAAAGGCATTAATTATCGAGGTACGTTTACTTGTGTTATTCTTACTCTTATAGACTCGATATATGTATTGCCATGTGCTTATGTGCTTGTTTTTCATAGTATTTCATACAAGTGCCATTAAGAGGATTTTTAGATTCTTTGAAAGGCACTATTCGATATTTGATTGCACATATTTGCTTTATTAACTCTTGTTCAAATACTTCTTTTAAATGAGGTCTCAACTATATGTTATCGGATTTTCAAATTTCAAAAGAGACCTTTTGTAGCTTTCTTAAGCTTATTTGAACTTGCATAATTTATTAGACTCTTGATGATCTTCTAAATGCATAGTATGTGTTTCTCGCTTCATGGTCTATATATATAGTGTCTATTTCTACTATGCTCTTATGCAAGATATTTTCGTGATTGATGATTGAGGCATGTTTTTACACTTGGGCTATTTTTTCTTGCTTATATAAGCAATGCCGTTAATGAGTTTGTTAAGTTGTGTAGATGAGAAATGAAGTACTCCAAATATTAGTTACCTCAAAATATTTGGATGTAAATGTTCTATTATGAACACCTTAGATCAATCGGATGCCCTATGATGATAGTGATGAAGAAGACAAAAAGGGTATTCCGGAACAAACTCGATGACCAAGGCAACATTGGTCGAACTAAGGCGAGGTTAGTAGCTCGAAGGTATTTTCAAGAAGAAGGAAATTGATTTTGATGTAACATTTGCACTCATAGCACATTTAGTAGCTATTTGCATTTTACTTGCCCATTCTTGTTTTAAGAAAATTTCAAGTTTTACCAAATGGATGTTAAATCCAATTTTCTCAATGGTTTTATTCAAGAAGAAGTCTAGGTAAAACAACCTCCGGGGCTTAAAATTTTTCTAGGCCAAATGATTTTTATTAAAGGCCTTGTATGGTTTAAAACAAGTACCCTATGTATGGTATGATAGACTTAGCTATTTTTGCTAAATGTTTTTACAAAAGGTAAAGTTGATACTACTCTCTTTGTTTTTGAAAAAATGGCAAGATTGTTTACTTGTGCATATTTATGAGAATATTTTTGGTGCTACTAATGAATATTTGTGCAAGATATGTTTTTCTAAGTTGATACTAGGTGAGCTTGAGATGAGCATGATGGGGGAGCTCAATTTCTTGCTTGGACTACAAATTATTCAATGCCAAAGAAAATGGTTATATTTCAAAAGAACTCTTGAAGGAGTTAAACATGGAAGAAAGAAGAACTATCTCAACCTCTATGGCTAAAGATTGACAAAGGTTGAGAAAGGCATATCGGCCGACAAACAAATTCGAGGTATGTTTTCTTGTATTATTCCTATAGACTTGACATTCCATATGCCTTATGTCTATTTGCTCGACTTCAAAAACTATCCCAACGAATCTCATTAAAGTGCCGTTAAAAGAAATTTTCAAATATTTGAAAGGCACTTCTTCTTATGACTTGTTGTATCCAAAGTTTTAAAATGTTCTTATTTTTCGAGATAACAAGTCCGGTATTTATTATACGGTTATTCGTATTCAAAATATGGTTTGTCATAATCAAACTAAAACATATTGAGATTCGATTTTTTTAAAAAAAAGGGATTGAGTTTTTAACAAAAACTTGAGATGTGTTTAATTCCGTCTCAAGGATAACTCGCGGACTTCTTAAATTAACCGCTGAGTATTTTACCTCATTTCGAGCTTGATTATGACATAATGTATATTGAATGAGGTCTATGTTTGCATTTTGCATATTCTTAAAACTTAGGGGCGAAAAATCGGATTTTTGGATCAAATTTTGGATTTTCAAAAAAGAAGTGAACCAGTGGGCTGCCAGGGCAGGGGTCGACCGATCGCCCACCTGCTCGACCGGTCACCCTAGCCCTTGATCGGTCGCCCACTGTGAAAATTTGGTTAAAACCGTCTCTGTTCTTGTATTTTGGCATTTTGATGTTTTTCCTCTCTATTTCGACCCCTTTGTCATTTGCACACACATTTCACTCCAAATGAGTTTTGTTTCATGAATTACATATTTTGGGGTTTATCTAGCTCGATTATCATCATCATTGCTCGTCTTTACAGATTGAATGGTAAGAATTCTACTCCTTTATCTCAATTGGGTGGAACCCTTGAGAATATGCATATGTATTGATTTTTGTTGGAATTCTTGCATATTTATGTTGTGAATAATGATTGTTGTTGGATGATGTTTGTAAAATTGCTTTTGGTGATGAAAAATTTGGCTTCATTACATTTACAAGGGCTATATACATAGTTTTTATTTTTTGACGCCCGCCAAGTGTTCGATAAAATGTTTAAATGAAAAACTCATCACCTACATGATTCTCTCGATTTCAAAAATCTTATATATTTATAGAGATCATGTTTTGCAAATCAAATGAGTTTTCATAAGCTTCTACAAGTCGTATGATCGACTTTTTCCTCCTATTTGATCTATAAGCTTCAATGTTCAAAATAGCTCGATACATCGGTTTAGTTGCACACTTTGATATTATTATATGATATTTTTATCGTGCTAACATTCTTTTTGATGATTCCAAATGGGGAGAAACATGTTATAAGCTTATTAGCTCATATAAGCTAATATACTTAGTTGTGGAATATACTTAGTCCATTTGTTGTAGTATGGACTCATATTCATGTCTAATGATGTTTTGTTGATAGGGGAGCTTATAAGCTCTTGTTCTTAAGACCAATATGTAAAAGCTAAGCTTTTAGCTTGTGGATGATTGCTTTTACATTTCTCTTGTTGTGCATATTGATAGGGGGAGCTTTTGCTATATATGTTTAATATCTCTACTCCCATCCTTGTGATTATATTGCGTGGAATGTTGTCGCTCACAACGGATAGTTTCTTTTAACCGGTAAAATTGTTTTGTTTTCAAAATCGACCTCGTTAAAATTGTTTTGGTTTGTAATCATCAAAAAGGGGGAGATTGTTTGATAAATAGTTTTATCATGATTTTGATGATTTTGTTTTTATACCAAAACAATGGTTTTAAAGGTTGTCCAAATACTCCTAAATGATTTAAAATGGTTTTAATATTTTCCGGAGTATTTCTTCAAGTTTTATTTTGGACAACACATTTAATGATTTTGTATCAATGGGTTTTTATATCCAAACTATGTTTCCAAATGTTGTCTAAATACTCCCGATCGGTCTAAAATGTTTTCACTATTTTTTGGAGTATTTTTTGAAGTTTATTTTCGATATAAAATTGGACAACACTTTTGTTTTTTGAGGTCAACCTAGTCGCCGTATAGGGCAACCCGTACCTGAAAGTTGTGCAAAATAGAAAACTTCATGTTTGCAGAAAATGGTGAGGGTGACCGGTCACCCTATAGGGCGACCGGTGACGTCGACCGGTCGACCAATAGGGCGACCGGTACCTGAGGGTTGGTTAAAATTTGCAAACTTCTATGTTTTTTTTTTTGAAGAGGGCAACCGGTTGGACCCTAGGGTGACCAGTCAGACCCCCCATCGACCGGTCGCCCTGTGTAAAAATGTGTTCTTATTTTCAAACGTCTATTTGTGCGCGACGGTCGCCCCTATGGTTTGACAAAAAAAATTCTAACCGTTGTGCAAAGACATGACTTTTCCCTAAATTGTGGGATTGATTTCTAACGGCTATAATCTTGATTTTAATTGCAATTGTTTGTAGATATCAGATTCCAAGAGGAGCCTATCAAGTATCAATCATCTCTTATAAATAGAGGAAGATTTGAAGCACAACAACAAGAGAGAACAACACAACACAACAAGATATACTCAAGCAAACACTTGGTCTTCTATTGTCATTATTCTTGTTGTAATTTGCCTAGCTTATCACTTTCACATTCTTGAGGTCTAGGCTATTCTTGATTACACTTGCACTCAATTGTATAATTCATTATCGAGTTGTAATCTTGAATTTTTGGGTTATCATTCAACACAAGATATCCTTGTGAGTGTTCTTGTGGTAAGAACACACTTGGGTGATCTAGATGTTAGGTGTGAGAAGATTGTGGTAATCTTCTTGTCAAGATGTTGAAGAATTTGGTATTCTTCAAGGTTGAAGATTGTGGTAATCTTCACAAGGTGCCGTTGGAGATTGTGGTAATCTTCAAGAAGAGATTGTGGTAATCTCAAAGGTGGTGTTGAAGAAGAGTGTGGTTCTCTTCAAGGTGTTGTTGTAAGTTGGTGTTATATTAATTTTGGTAATTAATAAAATATTTTTTTCTTTTTGAAATCTATCCCGGATATACTGGAGTGGTAGAGGATTAGGCCCTAGGCGGGTTGAACCTCTATAAATCGATGTGTGTTGTTTACATTCCGCACCTTCTATATTGTCTTGGCTTGTTTTGTTCGAAAAAGAGGGTAAAATCGAAAAGATGGAGATAATATATTCACCCCCTCTCTAGATTATCGTAGTAGCTTGGACTTATAATTGTTTCTTTGGATAAATCTCGTGTAACACATGAGTGTGATTCTAGTTATATGTATTTACATAAGAAAAAAAATTAAGATTTATTTAATATAAAATTATAATCATAGTAGTATTTTATATATAAAAAATTATTTTTATATATATTAACGTACTTTAATGTTAGTAGAAATTATTTTTTTATTTTTATCAACATATTTTGATATTCAAGTTCCAAAGTTGTACATTCGGAATTAGATATGAATTTTTATGTTTAATATTTTTTTATATATGTATATATATAAAAATAAACTTATTTTTGTTTTTTGAAATATCTTATGTTTTTCCTAAAATTATGTTGCTAAATATAAAACTTGACTGTTTTTTATTCCTTTATTAATTTTGGCAATTGTTCATCTTTCTAAACCCTAAAAGTATTGGAATATGAAATGAATTTATTATTTATTGTATTGAAAATAAAATATATTAAATATTCAACATCGGACAGTTAAAACGTTTTTCAAACTTTTACTTTCTTATAGATAAACATTTTCTATAAAGATACAATTCATATTCTCACAACCAAATATTTTGTATTTAAAGAGATTTTTACTATAGTTATAATAGTTTGTTTTTATTTTGTTTAATCGTATGATGTATAATCAAATTAATTATCTTTTATTTTTATTATTTATTAAAATTGTAAACTTTTTGCAATCACTTTTTTAAATACGATTAAATGTGTAACAAAGTTTGGAATCAAATATATTAACCGAATAAAATGTAATAATTAAAAGATCAAAATAATACGATACAAATCCCCACAGAAAAATTTTAAAAAATTAAAAATTGATCTAACAATGTATATAAATAAAATATTTGACAAAATATGCAAAAAATAAAAATATCTCCAATAATATATATATATATATATATAAATATATATACTCACACACATACATTTATAAAGAGAAGTCTCTCAAAATAGTAGCTCAAATTGTTTTCCACTCATTTTCAATTACTATAAAAAGTAATAATATTCTATACAATAAATAAATATTGATCGGTTTAAAAAAGACATGTTTTAGTAGTCAACATTGCCCCATAAAGGCTCTTTAATTTCTGCAATTTTGATTTTATGTGGTTTTCATACATCCCTAATTTAAATTATACCTTACTGATTTTCAAAAAATTACATTAATTATTACTTGGCAAATTATTTATATTTTCAAAGAATTTGTAAAACAAATAAAGGTTGATCTCTTTTAAAATGGCATATTTTAATAGTCAACATTAAGGCCTCCTAATCACTCTTTAGTTTCTGCAATTTTGATTTATATGTTTTTCAGATTTTCTTAATTTAAATTATATATTGTTAAGTTCAAGGAAATTAAAATAACTATTACTTGTCAATTTGTTTTTTTATATTTTTCAATGAATCATATATATAATAATTGGATATCTATATATTCATACAACGAGATTTTCGTTCTAATATGGAAGGCTTAAAAGAAACACTTTATTTGTTTGCTACTAATACCTTATTAGTTTTGCATTATATTTTTTATTGTGTAATTTCATATTTGCATGTTTTAAATAATACAATACTGACATATTAAATAGTTCATACCACAAAGATTTTATGGCTAAATACAGAATCAAGATATTAAAATGCACAAATAATTTTTAAAATAATGGTTAGATTAAAACTGATATAGTATCAAAAATACAGTCATTCAAATATTGAAATGCGTTCCTAATTTAACTATGTACTACTGATTTGTAAGAAATTACATAGCTTCTACTTGACAAAAAAATGAAACTTTCAGGCAATCATGTAGATAATAATTGCATATCTTAATATTTATACAACATGATCTTCGTTCTAATATCAGAAGGTATCAAAAAAAATGCATGGATTTATTTAGTTTGTGTTCTAATATCGGGATGTTTAAAAAAATAAGGAATAAATATTGTAAGGTTTTGAGTTAAAATAAAAATATATAATGTAAGACCCCACATTCGGATATTTAGAATATTTTGTTTTGTACAAAAAAAAAGTTGATATCATAGTTGATGTGGTATCACTTTATTCCTCCAGTGTTCGAGTTGGAAGTCTACAAATGAATTGGGCCACTGCCTGTGTGAAGCCCCCGATTTTTCCGAGCGTGTAATTGATCCTTTTATCGTCTATGTATTTTATCGACTATTTTACAACGTCACTTTGATGGGTAAATATTAATAATAAATATATTTTGTATTTAATTTCATTTTTATTAATTACTTGTGATCATAATCATTTAATAATTCTATTTCACATTAATGATCACTTGATTGATCATTATTACTATTTGTGTATTTATTAGTCACCTTAGAATTTTAAGAGACTGTTAATTTTAGAGACTTATACCTTATAGAATTAAGAATTTAATTTAGAATAAGTTATCATGAGACTTATAAGTGATCAAGGAAATCACTATTTAATTGGGAGATTGATATTATTCATCTATTATCATCAATTTTGGGGCAAAAAAAAAATGGAAATACCCTAAATACCCTATAGTGGACGGCAATAGTGAAATTTTTGGTGTAGAAATATCTTCCAACTCTTGTATACATACACCTTATGTCATTCATCTTGTGTATAATTACACCATTAATTCAAACATTATACCCATTAACCTATACGTCAAATTTTAATTATATTTTTCCCCAACTTATTCTATTCTTACAAACATTCCCCTCTTTTTCCCCAACACCCCATTCTTGCTCATACTTTGACTACCCCATTTGTCTCCATGCAAGAGACAATTTACAAGCTTGAGAAAAAAAATTCTCTCTCCTCTCCCTCACATTGTGGACGGCCATTAGGCCAAATTTTACAAAAAAAATTGTCAAAAATTTCATCCAACACATTAATCACTCAAGCTAAATCCTCTTCCTTCTCTCTAAACATTCTCTTCCTGCTCTCTACAATTCCTTCACATCTTCAAATCTTTAAGAACACATCCTTCACATCTTCAAACATTCTTCATATCTTCAAGAACACATCCTTCACATCTTCAAACATTCTTCATATCTTCAAGAACACATCCTTCACATCTTCAAACATTCTTCACATATTCAAGAACACCTTCTTCATATCATCAAACACTTCATCTTTCTTCAAACACTTAACAAAAACACAAGAATTCCCCCTACTTCTTCATAAAATTCGAACACCCCTCTCTCACAAGGTAAGAAATTTTGTTCTTCAATGCAACTTGAGGTACACATAGAAGACTACATAAGGACATGCAAGCATTGTGGTCATCTCAGAAGGACCTTGAAGAGAAATTTTTGGAGAATTGGACTATAAGGTAAGATGTTGGAGACTAGTGCCCTTTTCTCTCCTTCTTCCTATTTTCTTCAAATTTTAACACCCCTTTTTCATTTTGAGAAATAGGGGCTGACATTAAGTGGTTTTTGAGGGTGAGCAAAAATTCCAACTTTGAAACTTCTACTAGTTCCATTCCATCTGCTACACAAAGTAAGTGTAGTATTTCCAATTTTCTCCACCTTCTTATTTTTCTCCTTAATTTTTCACTCATTTTTCTAACTCTTAATTTTTGATATTTTTGACTTAGGGGCTGTCCTAAGTGAGTTTCAATCAAGTTGTGAAATTTATCCTTTTATTTCACAACTATCCAATTTTAAGGTGGGTGGAAAAATTCTTTCCAACTTCTAGGTGTTTTTCATTAAATGCATGTAGTATTTTATTCTTGAGCACTTGAGATATATATATATATATATATTATGTATTGCATGTTGATTTCATGTATCAAGTTGTAAAAATTCTCAAGTATTGCTAAAAAATGCTATTTATTGAAATTTAGGTGCATGCATGTACACTTTATTGTTGTATTTGATAAATTCTTGTATGAAATGGACATGCATGTGTATGACCCTTGAAATCCATGTTTTGTATGACATATAACCTGGACAAGTCGAACATAATTGATTAAACTTCAATTTTTGGACTTAAAATACAAAAATAGAAAGTTGGTGGACTTAATTGCAAGAAAATAAAACTTAAGGGATAGCTCTGCAATTTTTGAATTTTGAGACTGTAATCAGGTTCAAAAATGATGTTTGGACATTTTAATAAAGTTTTAAGAGTTTTTAGATAAATAAAATCAACCTTTAAAAGCCTAATGACTAGATTGTAAAATTTTAGAAGTTTAAGGGCTACATTGTAAATTTTGAAACTGTACCAGACCCTATTTTTAAAATTTGAAATTTTAACTCTTAAGGGACTAGAAACAACATATTTTAAGTGTATTCCAAAAATCTAAGTGTTTAGAGCTTGGAAAGTAATTTTATAAAATATTGAGGGACCAAATTGTAAAAGATTAAACTTGAGGACCCAAATGAAATTTCTAGGACTTATACAGTCCATGTAGTCATGTACCTGGAAATACTAATTTAACTATAACTTAATGATATTTTGGACCCAAGGTTCAAATTTCGTAACAATTGGACCCCTAAAAGCCTTAAAGGCAATTATTTTAAAATGGGACAAAAATGAGATTTTCAAAGGTTAAGGGACCTATACTTATTTCTTTTTAAAACTGTTTTTGTCCCAATATCCCACTAACCTTAGTGACATTTTCCAACTGGAATCACAATAAAAGCCCTTCCGGTTTGTGAGTTCCAATTATTTTAAACTTAGGGCTCGAAATGATACTTTTAACAAATTCGGGGCCAATATGAGAATTTTATAAAAACTCGACCTCAAAACTTTACAAACCTGAATCTATAAACAACTTAGAGAATTTAGAAACCGACCTCATAATTTTTCAAGGTCGGGACATTTAATTATTCAATTTTTAACCCCAAAAGTATTGGTTTTTACAAAACGGGGCTAATTGTAAATTTTCTTTTTAACAAAGATCTAACTCAAATTATTTTTCTTTTAATGAAACATCCCTAGACCCTCTGACTTTAATAATTAATTAAAATATTTTATTTTTTCAAAAATTTCTTGACTTATCGGATCGTCTTGACCGATTAATACTCGATCGCGGGGTGACTTCCTCGTCTTGCGATTTCTAATCTATAACGGGACTTATGTTCCACCTAATCTTTCAAGATATTGAATATTGCTTATCCTCTCGATAATCATCTTCATCCAAATAACTCCACCAACGCCATAATTGCTACTCGCAATTTTCGAAAATTTTTCCTGAACTGCTTCCCTGAATCAATAATACTTGACTGCCTCGTTGACTACCTTGACTTGTATCTACTTTCCTGCCTGAGTCAACTTGGTGTGTCGAGCTCACAGTCGTAATGGATACGGTGGGGATGGAACCGGGCAGCTCAAGTGCTATTCCACTCTCCGGCGCCATCGTCCTAATCCCACAACTGAGTGATGGAGTTTGTCCAAGGGAAGCGGGTCGTAATACTTGAGGTATAATCATGATTATGACAATCCGGGCCTAGCTAGCTCTATTGTGGATTTGTCTTTGCCTATGGAGCGATAAGGTGACAGGTCTTGGACCATCTTGCTCGGGGAGTTACAAGGAAGAACAAAGAAATCGCTGTCTGATCCACACGATTCTGGAGTTAATCGGACCCGTTTGGTTGGCGCTAAAAACCCGTACGCAACCGCTACTTGTATTGCATTGGTTGGCGCTACAAATCCATACACAACCATTACTTGTCTTCCATAGGATTGGCGTTACGTTCCAATGCGGAATCTATCTGTCTTCTTCTGAATCACATAGTGCCTGTGTGACCACGAAGCTTTCTTAAATCGTATAAGTATATTACTTAAATATATTTATCACGACGCTTGTGGATGTGTGAAATCATGCATCATATCTCACACGCTTTCATACAATCTGTTTTTTCTCATTAACTATATATATCGCCACACTTGCACACGATCACCCCATCCACTAAGATTTCTGTCTCATCCCCTCCTCGTTTTCTAACCTTTAGATGAGGACTATGTTGAAGATGTCGAACCACCCACGGTACCGACATTACCCTCGCCCGCTTTGTCGAACTTGCATCCTTTTTCGATGATTGTACTTATTTCATGTACTTCACCTGGCGATGTTAGACTCCCATTTATCCTACTACTCTTTTCTCTCTTTGACTGTAATTTAAGGGCGTAGGACCCTTTGACATTTAAGATTGGGATATTGTGTACTTTACATTTTAGTTTTGGCCAGTAAACTTATTCAGGTAATTATGTCGGATGTATTTGGATTTTGTTGGACCTTAAGATGTAATTCGTACTTATTTTTATTTTTATTTCCGCTACTTTAGACTCTGTTTCACTTGGGATTGTTGTATCATTTGTCTAGACTATTGGGTTTATTTATGTTTAAGTGGTTGATTGTCGTCGCGTCCCATTTGGAGCGTGACAGCCTGCAACACAATAAGTCGTTAAGGTGCCGGATTTGTCCCGGCGAAGATCCTCCGACGCTCAAGTCAGACTAAAGAGCCAAAGAATAATAAGAATTCTCAAAGCTAGATGTTTAAAATATAAATCATACCTTTGAAATGAAACTGGATGGGGTATTTATAGGATATAAAAACTTGGATTTTTATTCGGTGTTGCGTGATGCACGGATCATATAGGTCTGTAAGCCCATAAGAAATATCTCCTGTTGGACTCTACTATTATATTTGGCCATTGGGCTTTTATTATTTGAGCTTATACTAGAATATAATTAAAATTATATTTAGCCCATCACTTAAATCGTATATTGTGCTTTGACAGGAGTAATAACTTTTTTTTTACAAATTATATATATAACTAAGTAAACAAATTCAAGAAGTTAAAGTTGGATAAGATGAATCAATTACCTAATAGTAATCGGATATTAATAAAATGGGGAAAGAAAGTATGACACAAATCACGGTAATTAGTCTTGATGCCTAAAATATCTCCTCATCATGGTCTAAAAGGTAGAATAGTTTTGGAAGGCTGACACAAGATTTTTAAGGAAATATATTACTATTAAAACTTTACCTAAAATATGACAAGATTTTCAACCTTTCTATAAATTATCCTTTTCTTCTCATCAATTATAAAAGCTGGAAAGCATGTACGACCAATTTAAAATTCTATCAAGCATAACTTTATACAAATAACCTCTATAGGCCTCCATTCAAGCATATCCAATAATGGGTTCCCAAGGTTAGTCTCATATTATGCACCTCCAGATTATTCACCAAGTCATTTGCATATATATAAATCTAGTAGAGTTCTTATTATTATATGTATATATATTTTATATTTTTGAAAAGATTAGTCAAGGTGGAAAAAGTTGCTTAGCCTTTTATCTTTCTATGCTATGGGCAATGAGACGAACGGGCCATCGACGAACGGGCCATCGTCAAATAACCATCTGCTTATCAAACTTGCTGAAACTAAATTTTTAGGGGCTGTCAAACTTACTTCGACAAATTCCGCTACGATAGTTCAAAAGGATTTCTCCAGTCAAATGGTGATAGGAGTGGCGAGTTCTTCTATCTCGACGATGGTGTCAACAATTTCAACTGGGTCATTAGATGTCATGGTAGCGGTTGAGGCTGATTTTTTTAATCAATCAACAAGTTCACATCGTACGATAGCGGCTTCTCTTTTGGCATCCAGGAAAAAGGCGGTGTTGGCAAGCTCTTCTTCAAATCATGAAGTGGTATTAGAGGGCTCCTCAAAACAAGAGCACATGATCCAAGAGTCCGTGATCCCCTTTGTTTCTTCCAACCGAGCGATGGACGTTGCTCCATTTAATCGATATTCTACAAATCTTCCCCAAGTTCCTTGTAAATATTTTCCCCCCGGTAGTGGGCCAACCAATCCTACTTATACGGAAGGATACTCCCCCGAGAGGATTGAAGCGATCCTTAATCTTCCCGAATATGTTGATGATGATGAAGAGTCAAGCAATTCATGTGAATGGTCCTCCGAGGCAAACGAAAACAACGATTCCCTTAAACTCATGGGATGCGTGGAAGAAACAGATGGGTTATCTTCTAGTGACAATAATACATCCCTCGAAGTGTTAAATTCCATTTCAAGGAACACTTCCATATCAATATTATTCAAGATTGTAACACTTATTTAAATTTGGAAGACTTGAAGTTATTGCATAAAAAACTTTCTTTATCTTCTCGTTATTAATTTATTCTTCCCTCTGGTTGTCAGAGAATTAATGCTCCTTCTCCTGGTTATTTCACCATTTATATGGTCTATTTTACTAGTGGATTCACTATTCCCCTAGACCACTCTTAATAGAAGTGCTCCGTAGTGTGGGATTATGCCTTTGTCAACTTACTCCTAGTGCTTTGATGTACTTTGAGGGATTTTGCTATTGTTTAGAAGAGTTTCGCCACCATGTTTCTTTAGATAGCTTTCATACTGTATTCAGTATTCGAAAATGCCTAATGATTCATATTTTTACTTTTATCCACGAGGAGGTTGCAAATTTTTATCCGGCTCTACTACTCTGCGAGATTCTTGGAAAGGAAGATTATTTTTATATTAGAGACGAATGATAGGGTTTCAATTGAATGGAGTAGTTCCACAACAAAATTTTATCTCGGTGATGTGCACAATAATCTTAAACTGCAATTTATCGCGGCCAGATTATTTGAAAATATATTTGATGTGGAGTATTTATTCCGCTAGTATATGCTCTCCCCCTATGTATAATATATTAGCAATTTTCACATCTTTAACTTTTTCACTTATTGAGTATTTATGAATTATTTTTGCTTGTAGGTAAAAAACTTGATATCGCTAGCCTTCGTACACGTAGGCTTAACCAACAATCAGGATTGGGTTCAACACGTCATCCAAGTGGAAGAAACATATCATTTGCTCCCTTTGAAAGAGTCAAAAGATCTGATGCAGGTAGGACTGAAGGGGGTAGAACGATTGGTAGAGATGGTGGTGGTCATAGGTCATCTCCTCCTCCTCCTCGCGATGGCATAGAACGAATATCGCAAATCGTGATCTCTCTAGTGGTGGTGTTGTGCACCGTGTTGATACTCCTGGTGATGGCAGTTCCAAGAGACAAAGAGACTTTCTCTTGCATCAGTGCCTCGCCAAGGAGCTGGCAAGAGCCTTTTCGGTTTTGGAATGAGTCGGAATAAGGGTGTTGAATCATTTTGGGATGACAATAACCTGACTGTTTGTTGGAGTAAAACGAGATACCTCGTTAACAAATATGATATTGAAAGGTTGAATGTGAAACCAGATAAAGTGATTGCCGAAGCTCTTGCTGGAGAGTTTGCTCGAGTAAAATTTCATTTTTCTCACATTTGTTATTTATTTTTACACGTTTCTTAACTTATCATGTTTATTTAACATTTTTCCTTTTGTTATACTTGTAGTGTGTTAATCTGGCGACAATCCTTGGAGATAGATCAGAAAAGTACAGAGTTATTTAGTTATTATGAGACTGCGGCGAAGTCTAGTGGTGAGAAAATGACTAAATTGTTTAAATATTTATGTAATGTGAAAGAGGAATTGAAAGTATCGCATGAAAACCTCAAAGTTATGAAGGAGAAATGTGATCAAAAAATTACCACTGAAAAGAAGTTTCTAGAGTCTAAAGTTGGTCAAACTGTGATTCACGATGCAAAAGAGAGAGGTTCTAATGCTTATCAGGCTTCTCCTGCTTTTGAGGAAGCAGTAATGCAACGTGCTCTTAGTGTGTATGACGACACCATTTGACATTGTAGGGTCATTCTCCGGGAGTCTGGCCAAGTCAATGAAGATGTTCTCATGTTGCTGGAACCACACATTCCTGAAGTTGAGGGCGAAATAGTCATCGTTGATAACTTGGTTGCTCCAGAGGTTAATGAATGCGGAAATGTTAGTTCCATAGTTGAAATGGCGGATGTTGGGCCCCGTGGCTGAAAGAAATTAATTTTTTGTTTTAAGTCTTTTGTGCACTGATATTTTTTAGGGCTTATCTCTCATGTAATAAATTGCAATGGTTGAAATTGAAGTATGATATGTTTTGTTTTTTAAGGATAAATTTCTCAGATAGCTTTAAAAAATCGACTAAGTTTTTCATCTCACAGGAATCCCATTAGATTGTCCGGGGTTAAGTTTTAACCTCACAGGATAGCAAAGTATTCCGGGGCCGAGCTAGCTAGACTCATTCTTAGACCTCGTGGGAATCTCGTCGACTCTCTGGGGCCACTATTATTAAGGAATGAAAATGGTTGACGCAAGACATAAAAAGTGACTTTATTCCATCTTATCAAAGCTAGCTTTACAAACAAAAATTGAAACTAAACAACCAGAAGCAATAAAGACATATAAATAAATATATAAAATGTCTCCAAGTCTTTTATTCTCTTTTATTGATAATATTTCCTGAGATTTTCCACATTCCATGTACGTGGAACTTTACTTCCGTCAACACGCTGCAAACGATATGCTCCCGAGTTTACCACTTCTTCAATCTTACACGGACCTTCCCACTTCGGGTCGAGCTTCCTAATTTGGCGAGTGATGTATGCTTTTCTCAACACTAAATCTCCAACTTGAAAACTTCTCTGCCGAAACTTATGATTGTAAGCTCTTGCCATCCTGGTTCTAAACATTTGTGCACGTGTAGAAGCTTTCTCTCTAAGTTCATTGAGTAGATCAAGATTTGCCATAAGCCCTATATCATTATGTTCGATGTTGTATTGCCTTACTCTCTAGGATACTTCTCCTATCTCCATCAGAGCGATAGCTTCTGAACCGTAAGTCAAGTTAAATGCCGATTCTCCTATAGAAGTTCGAGGAGTGGTCCTATAGGCCCAAAGTACACTAGGAAGCTCGTCCACCCATGCTCCTCTGGCAGTTCCAAACCTTGTCTTAAGATGTTGTAATATGGTGCGGTTGGTAACTTCTACTTGTCCATTAGGATTTCCCACTGAAGTGAAAAACTATTTTATAAAAAAACCACTACACCACTCTTTAATCCGAGCTCTTTGGAACCGTGTACCATTGTCAGATATTAATACTTGAGGGATGCCGAATATGCATATGTTATTCGCCCATAAAAACCTAATGACTGTTTTCTCTGTTATTTTTTTCAAAGGTTCAGCTTCTACCCATTTTGTGAAGTAGTCTACAACTACTATTAAAAACTTTCTTCGTCCAGTTGCTGGCGAAAAAGGTCCCACTAAATCAATCCCCCATTGGGCAAATGGACAGGGGCTCTCCAGAGTTTGCCATAATGCAGCGGATTGATGTTGAATATTGGCGTGCTCTCGGCATGAATGACAACGTCGAACTAACTCTTTTGCGTCTTCTTGCATAGTTGGCCAAAATTATCTTTGCCTTAATGCCTTAGCAGCTAAAGCTTTCCCTCCTAAATGATTACCACAGATTCCTTCATGGATTTCCCCCAGCACATAATTCGCCTTGTTAGGGGTGAGGCATCTCAAATATGGCTGAGAGTATCCTTTCTTGTAAAGTCCTCCATCAATAATCAATAAACTAGATGCACATATCTTAACTTTTTGTGCATCTTTTGGTGATACTAGAAGTTCGACATTGGTCAAATACTTTATAATCTCATCCTTCCAACTAAGCTACTTATCTCCTGCGCATAGGATTTGCAATCCTTCTCCTACTATCTCTAACTTGTTTGAGGAAAGAAAAATAATCTTTCTGCTTTTTACTCCTACCATAGGGCTAGCCAATTTGGCCAATTGATCAGCTACAGAGTTCTCTATTCTCGGGATTTGCTTCACTAAACTGTTATCAAATCTAGAAATTAAATATTTTGCTAAGCTCAAATACCTAACCATTTTTTCATCTTTCGCCTCATATGTGCCTTCCACATGATTAACCACCAACTCGTGAATTACTATGGACCACAAGACTTCTTGCTCGTCTTTGCAAGTGCTAACTTCATTCCAAAAAAAGAGCTTCATATTCGACTTTCATTGTTGGTGGTTAAGAATTCAAACCTGATGGCATACTCAAACTTATCTACATGGGGGCTTTCTATTACTATTCTAGCCCCACTTCCAGTCAAGGTAGATGATCCATTGACAAACAATGTCCAAGTTGGTGTTGAGTTAGATGCCCCATTAGACTCCATCTCCACTAAAAAATCTGCTAACACTTGTGCCTTGATTGTTGGTCTAGGCCGAAACTTAAGCCCATTGTAGGTCCCAAGGGGTGTGAGTAAGGTTTAGAAGGGGGGTTGAATAAACCTTAACAACTTTTCGATTTTAGTCCTTTTAAAATAATACAGAGTTAAATACACAACTATGTCCTTAATGGACAACTAAGTTAGTTAACCAAATAGAGTTAGCCACTCAACGCACTCAATTTAGTCGTTGATAGAATAACTCAATTGTTTAGTCTAAACCTTAACTTTTGTGATGAGATTTTCAGCGGAAGACTTAACACCCTTGAATTTGGTTTAAGTTTGTTTTAACACTTGGTTTTAGCACTTTGTTAATTATGAGTTGGAATGCAAATTATCAGCAGATATAAAGTAATATGCAGAAAGTAAATGCTGAAATGTAAATGACACAATAATTTTTATAGAGGTTCAAGATGGGGTAATTCTTCTACTCCTCTCTTTTCCAACTCCTAGAGGAATCCACTAAGTATTGATCCGAGTACAAAGTGGTTAACAACCCGTATACAAGCCTTGATCACACAAATGACTTGATCCTTTGGGACTCGACCGAGATGCCTTGATCACACAAATGCTTCTCGTTCGACTCGCCTTCTTCACGGGCGGATGCCTTGCTACTTCGGCTCACTTGCTCAAGCTTCTTGGATTTGATCACGAAGCCCTCCAATAACTTGAGACTCGATTCGACCTTGAACTTTCTACAATCCCTCCTTGGAATGTAGACCCTTTTGATTCTTCTAAAGTTTCCTCTTCAACATTTGAAGTTGTCTTTCCTTCACGACTTGGTGTTAGATTGATTTCCTTCGAATTTTAGGCTTGAGGATTTGCTTGAATGACTTGAGAATTTTTGCGCAGTTACAACTCGAATGATAACTTGAATGTTCGTGGTTCAGGTCACCTTCTCTCAAAGTGATTCCTCAGCCTTTTATAGTGAACTTTCAAAAATCTGCCCATTGAAGAGATAGGCTGATTTCAAAAGTCACTTGTATTCGTTGGCTTGTCTTGTTGCGATCCTTGATCTTGACATTTCCTCGTATTAAATGAACATTCACTTTTTCGTAGTCGACACAAGGTGCAATGCTTCCCATTGGTTTATTCCTTTTGAACGCTTCGGATTGAGCACTTTAAGACATGGCAAAGATGGAAGTATTACTTGTTTAGGTAATATTCTTAACTTCAGGCAATGATTCTTTTCGATCGTCTTGACTTGATCGCTTTTTCCCAGGTGACTTGAGTCTGCTCCAATAATTGAAAGACTCATCCGTCACTTCAACTTGAGACTTGGCTATCTTGAGTTGACTTAACTGACACTTCACACGGCTGTATCTAGCTGATACTCCTTCAGTCGAGTCCTTGACTTCTCCTTCTTTCCATACTTAGTTGTTTCACAGCAGAGTCTTCATTTTAGCCTTCAGTTGACTTCTTGTATATCCAGGCATAGCGACTTGACTCATGCATAACCCTATCTATTACAATGCAATTTACAAGAAAAATGGGGTGCCAACTTTCTAGTCTAAGTTTTACATGGCATTCATCAAAATCTAATAAACAAATTTCCCAACAATTTCCCCTTTTTGATGATGCTAATACTTAAAACATACATTCAAAATGTAAATAACAAAGATACATACTGTCTGACAATGAATGTAAAACAGAATGTATGCGTAGAATTCGATCTTTTTATTGATCAAAACATTCTTGTCCTTTACACATCTTTTACAAAGTGTATCGAGCAAACATGGCATTCTATATCTACGCAAAAATATAGAAATTCTAGATTCTTATTCAATGTACATGTAAGACTTACATACATATGCATTTACAATAGTAAAATACATGAAGGGGTGGACAACAACACTTCATCGCCTTCCTTCTCTTTTTCCTCTTCCTCTTGACTGCCTTCTCGATAAGCTCTTCCTCGGCAACTTCATCTTTTCTTTTCCTTTCTTGTCTCTCTTCCCACAATTGAGTTTGTCTTCTATTTTCTTCTTCGATTCTCTTTATATATTCAAGATTGTTCCCGCCACTTGCATATTGGCTACTTCGTCATACCCCACCAATAGATCCCTCCTTTCTTCCCCTGGATCTATGTATTCGATGTTTTTGGGTAGAGGTCTAGGTTTGAAACCTCTTCCTCCATCGCTTCTTCCTCTTCCTCTACGGCGTGTATTGTCATCGGGGCCTTCTTCTTCCCGAATGAGTGACCAATTGAGTGATCGCTCGAGTCTCGTCGCTTATCGACCTTCTTCGCACATTTTGAGCCCTTTTTCCCAATACAAGTCCCGTGGCTTGGGCCATGGTCATGTTCTCAAAGTATGCCTCGGATGCGAGTGTCTTGAATTCATCAACAGACTAGCTTGGTTCCGACGCGTCGAAATGGTATCTGTGTCTCTTCCTGCCGGAATGCCTCCGTACTGTTTCAGTATGTCCATCGCACGGGCATCCCTTTTTCTTTCAATCTCCGCTCATCTCTACTTCTACTATTTTCCTCTTCTCGCATATGGGCACAACAAATGTGTTGGAGCGCGAGTCACCGGAAGTTTCTGGTTATGTCACCGTGACAACCGATTTTCCCTTTTTTTCTTCTCGCTTCTTCACCGTCTTCTCCTTCACAACAAGGCCCTTCTTTTCAAAGAATGATCCTCCTTTCAACGTCTTTAGGTATTCCTTTTCCCTCTTTTTGGCATCATCAAAGGAAATAGGAACCCCTGGAAACATGCCGCCAAGCATGAAATCTAGGCGGTGATAGTGAGTTTTGCTTGGATTCTCACGGAGTATGTCATCCAAATTCTCGAAAGGGTGACTTTTGATTCAAATTTACAACTTCATTTCAGCCATAAGATGGCTGAATTTTTCATTCATATTCTCCTCTACGCCGTGAGAAGTTCTTTTCGATGAAATTCGCGCGTGATTCCATTTTAGTGGTATGAGAGGCATGCATCCTCAATATTTTCTTGCATCCTCTTCTTCATATCAAAGATTATCGGTGCTCCGATCAACATTTTATTATACAATGCTTTGAAGTATCGACTTGTTCCACGCGCATTGTTTGGTCGATGTTGCCACCATTCTCGATCCTGAGTATGATTCCATGCAGATCGGCCGTAAGATTAGCATCTCTGTTATCCAGCCGCGTATCCAATGAGGCCTCGTGCCTGTGCCTTTCCATATTTTCTATTTCTGCAAAAATCGCCTTGAAGACTTCTCGAACCTCAAATTTACCTCCGTCTCACCGTCTCGGTGGCGGCCAAAAGATCAAAATCAAAGTTTGCTGGGACGATGGTATCTATGGAAATGACTGGATCAGGTTTGTGAAAACGTCTTGGATCTTTAGCTGATTCTTCATCAAGATCAGGCAGCTCTAGTGAGAAGGGGAACATTTGTTCAAACGCATCATCACGAACATAGGGAATATGTTCAACAGTGACTTGTGGCCGTGATGTGCCCGGTTGAGTCGAATCTGCTGCTGCATCGGGAGCCTGCGCAATTGACTGTGATTCAGCTGGGGTCTTTTGTGGTATGGACCCAGCTGGCTGAGCCTCAGTTGTCTCAACAACTTCGTCGGTCTCATCTGGTTTTTCCATTTGAGTTGTCTGTTCCTCGGCCGTATTAGTAGCGTCATCGGAAGATGATGACATTTTAAGCGGTGGCTCATCATCGAAAGTGAATGTTTGACGAGTAGCCTTGAGATCTGACTTACTCGTGCTTAGGATAACATCATCAACTGAGTCTTTTGGATTCGCAATGGGGGATCACTCAGCTTCATCTCACCTTCAGATCCCAGAAAGGTTACATCAGGGTTATCCTGGGAATCATGAAGTGCACTTATCTCCTTCTCGGATGCATCGATGATAACAGGAGGGATGTTACGTGCTTCGCTCTTTTTACGGGGAAGTCTCAACCTCCCATAGGCCTTTAGTACCTCCCCGCAGGTCTCAATCGGCAAGGCCTTGGACATTTCCTTTTACAAACTCAGTTGTCTTAGGGTCTTCTATGGTGGCATCCGCAGGAGTCTCAACTCCATGGATTGCACTTTCATTGCCCAGAGTGTTAACTCAGGCGGCGATCCATCTCGTGCCTCGATCGCATCGGCGCGTCCGTCCTTAGCCTCGCAGAGGCTTGGCACTTCACCGAGATACCTCTCAACCGTCCGAGCTTCGCTGATAACTGCTATGTTTCATTTTGTTTTTCCTTCTCCACTTCGCCTCCTAGATTCATTGTGGAGTCATCAGCAACCTCGACCTAGCTGCAGGTGGAGGGAGTTTCCCCTCGGCTAGCACACCACCCGAGTGACTTGGGTTGGGGTCACTCTCCTCCAAACTCCCGGTTGTTTCCTATGAGTGTTCGACCCGTTCAAAGGCGGTGGTAAGACACCTTCGATGAGGGGTTGGCTCGACTTGGGTCCCCAAGTTCCCAATTTCATCGCTGTCCCCCTAGATCCATCCTCGTAGTGAGTGGGGAAGTGGTTGCAAAGAATGACAAGTGTCAATCGCTGTACCACTCCCAATGGATCAATCTCCACCGAGATTTGGAAGACTCTCCCGTCCTTCCATTCGATGTTACTCATGCATCATCCTCGATTCCCGCATGGCTTGCTTTGCATTTCCAATTCTTCCGTCAGAGATGGCGGTCTAAATCCTCATCACTTTCTCGAAAGTATGTTAAGATGTGGATGAGTATGATCGATGCTTCCGGTTAGAGGACAAACATCAAGCTTTCGCGACGAGCTTCGCTTCCTCGGGTTGCTTTTGCCTGTTCGTTCTCATTTCGAATTTGCAGCATGTTGATGCAGTTATCCTCATCAAGGGCTTGCGAAGATCAGACAACTTCAAGGAACTCAAGAGTTCTTCTTCCTCCTCAATAAACTCGGGTGTTCAAATCGCACCCTAGAGTGACTCAACTTCCACTTCCTCCACTCTCGCATGACGATTTTGGATGTCCGGATATAGTGGTGATAGCATGATCACATCATCGTCATCATCTTTCTCGCGGTACTTCTTTATCGGGAATGGAGGATAGCGTAGCTTGCTGCTCTTCACCTCGGCCGAAGATCTGTCGTGGGCGGAGACACGATCCTTTCGGCAGAGACTTAGCCGCCTCTCACCACATTACTTGTTCCTCAATGTTTTGTCCATAGTGGGTCTTCGACTGCCTCTGATCGGCCTCGGCCAGACTTGGCGGTTCCATCAATTATCTCTGAGACTCTACTTCTCAAATTGTTTAAAGAATTTGTTCCAAATGAGTGGCGGACTCAATTGTTTTCTCAAGCTCAATGCTTGAATAGTCTTCTTTTTGGTCCTCACGAGGAATTTCGGTTCGGTTTCGGTTTTCTAATCCTGGGCGGGGCTGGTGCCACTTTCTTGCTTTGAGGAGCTGGCTTTCTTGGCTTGTCATCCTCTTCTTTTTGACAACTGGAGAAGGTATTTGAGGTTCTTCTCGGATTGCGGCTGCCGCAGGGGCGAGACACGAGCTGCAGGGGCGGGTGACTCCGAGGGGCAAAGTGCGGTTGTTTTCTTTGCCACAGGGGCAGTCTTTTTCTTTGCTGCTGCAGGGGCAACTTTCTTCTTTGGAGGGGAGGAGGCGGTTGTTTCTTCTGGGTCTGTTGATTCTCCCTCACTTGTATCCGCTCTCTTGGCGTAAGCTCTCTTCTGAGCTCCGGAAATATTTGATTGGAACATTTTTTTATTGACATGGAATGCCTTTCCATGTCGGAGTGGAACTCCTTTCACCTCCATCAACCGGCCAATAACAAGGCCATACCCCAAGGATCCTCCGAACGACCCATCTTCCTTGAAGAACTTATTCCCAATATTCTGGCATAGTCTGCTGTATACAAACTCAACCCAGTTTACTTTCTTCTCCTCCATGATCGCAGCCATGACGATCAGCTTGGTTTTGGACAGCTGATTAAAGCTTCCAAACTTTATGTCTACACATTTGGCAACAATATCCAACAGCTTATGGTAATCTTCCTTCAGCAGTTTCTTGTCTGCTATGTAGACAACTTTAGCAGCACTCTCTGGTTTGGCCACTTCCATTCATGCAGCAGCCAAGTTAACATCGGCTTCAAGTATTTCTGGTACACCTTCCGACGGCAGCAAGCAATGCTCCGCAAGGTCTTCAGCAGTGATCGTAAACTCCTTTCCGTGAACAGAGGATTTAATGCCCTCGTCGTGAACCTCAGCGTTCACGTAGAAATGGGCGACCTCTTCCACATAAGTCATCTGAAACTCCATCGTGAGAAAGGGTTTCACTCCAGATTTCTCCACTTTCTCAGCTATCTTCTTCACAAGGGTTTCATCGGACCCCTATTTGGTCATCCCTACGAAATCCACGGTAGAACCAGTGTGGATTTGCTTTCCCAACTTAGCGAAATCATAGGTAGTTGCCATTTTAGTGATTTTTACCGAACGATCTTGAGAAACTTGCTTTAAAGATTTGTAGGGTTTTGAGAGAAAAAAAACTTTCTTTACTTTTTGGTGAGATGAACAGTTTGAGTAATGTGAGAGAGAAAACGGACGAAATGGTATATGTATGGGTTATGAAAGGACGTGCATACAATTTTTGAAATTTGATCAAGATCAACGGCTCAGATTTAGCACGCCGATTAGCATTTAATTGCTCGCATTTAATGCGGCAGCATTTATATCCAATCATATGCTTTGACGTGCAGCTTTTGACTGTGCCTGTCATTATTATGCTGACGTCATCCTTAAAACATTCCCGCTTATTAAAAATGACTGCGTTTTTGTCACTTAGCTCATAAATGACTCAGCTTACTCCTTAGCTGATTCAACTCTTCTTTTCTCTGTTCATATAGTGACTCAGCTGTCAGCTAACTCGATACAGCTGATTTTCCGATACGGCTGATTCACTTAGCTGATTCACGAGCGTAGCTCTATTTTCATCTTTTCTCGTTCCATCTCTTCTCCTTGAGTCTTCTGAGTGTCAACTCAGCTCAATTAACCCTAGCTCATGCTTGAGTTCTTCAAAACTTGATTCACATAATGGCTTTATGAATATGTCAGCTAACTGTTTATCAGTTGAGATGTATTCCAAGGTGATGTCCTTCTTTTCAACATGATCTCTTATGAAATGATATCTGACATCAATGTGCTTTGTTCTTGAATGCAACACAGGATTTTGAGTGATTGCAATAGCACTTGTGTTATCACACATAATTGGAATCTCTTTTTCTTCAACATCATAATCTCTCAGCTGTTGTCTCATCCATAAGACTTGGGCACAATAGTTTGCCCGCAGCCTATGTACTCGGCCTTCACCACTGTGGATCCGCTATTTAATTTTGCTTTTTGCTAAACTAGGAAACCAATCTGTTTCCAAGCATTTGACATGTACCTGAAGTACTCTTCCTGTCCACTCTACATCCAACATAGTCAGAGTCTGAGTAACCAATAAGCTTGAATCCTCCTTCCTTTGGATACCATAATCCGACTTCCTGGCATCCCTTCAAATATCTTAGGATTCTCTTAGTCATACAATCATATGGCTTTCTTTTTTGGTGCGATTGAAATCTTGCACATACACCTATTGCGAAGGTGATGTCTGGCCTACTTGCTGTGAGATAGAGCAGTGATCCAATGAGTGCTCTGTATCTTGTTTGATCCACAGGCTTGCCATCTGCATCCATATCCATCTTCATTGATGTATTCATTGGTATTTTCACAGAAGATTTCTCTTCCATACCAAATTTCTTCATCAAGTCTCTAGTATACTTTGTTTGACTTATGAAGGTTCCATCCTTCAGCTGTTTAACTTGAAGTCCTAGAAAGAAGGTCAACTCTCCCATCATGCTCATTTCAAATTTCCCTTGCATGAGGTTTGAGAATTTATCACACAGCTCTTTGTTTGTGGATCCAAAAATAATGTCATCCACATATATTTGAACAAGCAAAAGATACTCTCTACATCTTGAATTCTCAAGAGTGTTCTCATCCACTTTGCCTTTGGTGAATCCATTTTCTTTAGAAATTGAGATAATGTATCATACCATGCTCTTGGTGCCTGTTTCAATCCATATAGAGCTTTCTTGAGCTTGTACACCTTATCTCCAAGAGTCTTCTGCTCAAATCCTGGAGGTTGTTCAACATAGACTTCTTCTTCTAAAAGTCCATTTAGAAATGCACTCTTCACATCCATTTGATATACAATGAAGTTCTTGTATGCACCATAGGCAAGAAACATCCTTATTGCTTCTAATCTAGCAACATGAGCAAATGTTTCATCAAAATCTATTCCTTCCTCTTGGCAATACACTTTGGCTACCAATCTTGTTTTGTTTCTTACCACAGAACCTTCTTCATTCATCTTGTTTCTGAAAACCCATTTTGTTCCAATAACATTTTGATGGGTTGGTCTTTGAACCAATTCCCATACTTTGTTTCTTTCAAACTGATTCAGCTCTTCTTGCATGACCTGAATCCAATGTGTGTCATCCAATGCTTGAGACACATATTTTGGCTCTATTTGGGAAATAAAACAAGTGAAAATTGCTTCTAGTTGAGCTCTGGTTCTGGTTCTTACACCATGTCTTACATCTCCAATGACTATCTCTGGTGGATGGTCTCTCAGCCATCTCACATCAGGTTGGAGTAAGTCAGCTGGGTTCAGTCGTCTTGCAGTTGTGTTATCTTGAGCAGCTCTCTCATCATCACTTAAATTGCAGATTTTCCAAATTGCCTCTTTGAGATTCAGCTATCTCATCTTTACCTAGATTAATTGCTCCAGCTTCAGCTTCAACATAGGGACTCTTCTGCACAGTTGACTGATTCAGCTTATCAGCTAACTCCTCAAAGTCTTCTCTATTTACATGAGGTTCATCAAACACTACATGGATGGACTCTTATGTGACCATAGTCCTTTTGTTCAACACTCTATAGGCTTTGCTTTCAGCTGAGTATCCCAAGAATATACCTTTATCAGCTTTAGCATCAAAAGTCTTTAGATTATCCTTGCCATTGTTGTGAATGAAGCATTTACATCTAAAGATCCTAAAATATGCAACATTTGGCTTTCTCCCTGTCCAAATCTCATAGGGAGTCTTTGTCAGCTGTCTATTTATCATGCATCTATTTTGAGTATAGCATGCAGTGTTTATTGCTTCAGCCCAAAATCTTTTAGGCAACCCTACTTCAGCTAATATGGTCCTTGCTGCTTCCTTGAGAGTTCTATTTCTTCTTTCTGCAACTCCATTTTGCTGTGGAGTCCTTGCTGCAGATAATTCGTGAGCAATACCATTTTCAACGCAGTACTGAGTTATTATTCCATTGGCAAACTCAGTTCCTCTATCAGATCTTATCTTTATAATGGTTTGACTCTTCTCATTTTGAACTCTTTTCATCAACTGAGGTAACTTCTGCAAAGTTTCTTTCTTTTTGCACATGAAGATTGTCCATGTATATCTTGAATAATCATCCACCACCACTAAGGTGTATTTCTTTCCATTTATACTGGCTGGCTCAACTGGACCAAATAAATCCATATGCAACAGATGCAATATTCTTGTTGAAAAATGACTAGGCTTCTCCTTGAATGAAGATTTGATTTGCTTTCCCATCTGGCATGTATCACATACACTTTCTTTCTTATACACTGAGTCTGGCAATCCTTCCACAAGATGACTCCTTGAAAGCTTCTTGATTGTCTTGAAATTCAGATGACTCAACTTCTTGTGCCACAGCCAACTTGATTCGGCTGTGCTCTTTGCCAATAGACAGGTGCTTGGTGTGGCAGTCGACCAGTCTACAACATACATGTTCTCCTGTTTGGATCCTTGCAGCACTATTTCATTTGATTCAGTATCTTTAATTTGGCACACTCCCATATTGAATCCAACATTATAGCCCTTGTCACAGAGTTGGTTGATGCTTAACAGGTTGAAGTTGAGACCTTCAACATATGCAACATCTGTGATTTTTCTTGATGGATCCAGTGCCTCTTATTTCCCCTGGAGCTTCATTTCCTCCAAATATGACTTTTGCACCTCTAATCTCCTTGAATTTTGACAGATTTTTCTTGTTTCCTGTCATATGTCTGGAACAGCCACTATCCATGTACCAGGTTCCTTGGCACTCAGCTGTTCCTTGAACCTGCAAGGGAATTAGTTTTTAGGTACCCATACTTGTCTGGGTCCTGAGGGGTTAGTGCTGTAAGATGATCCAACCAACCTATAGCCAAATGATTTGACTCTAAGAGGTTGCCATCTATCTGTGCCATAATTCACTTTGGCAAATTGCTTGGGGGCATTAGGTTCATACAGCTGTCTCTTTTGTCTATATGCATGTGTGTGTGTTTTAGCAATTGCCTTCTTAGGGTAATTGTGATATCTATGAGTGTAGTGCTTGGGTGCATATGTGTGCTGATAATGACTCTTTTGCCTTTGGAATGGCCTTTGCTGAGTTCTAGGCCTTTGCCATTTAGGCTTGTATTCCATAGATCTTTGCTGATATTTCACATTATTCCAATCAGCTTGACTTGGGTAGTTTCTACCATTCCCATCATTTGTGTTCCTCTGATAGAACTTCTGGGGATTCTGGTAGCTCTATTTCTTCTTTACAGAGTACTTCCTGTTTGGAGTTTGCTGAGGAACTCTGTTGGATTTCTTCTCAGCTGTCCTCTCAGCATACTCAACTGGTTGTTTTCCTTTTCTTTTATATCCAAGGCCAGTTTGTTTGTGATTGTGCCTTGGAATGAATGTGTGTGCAACATTTGGTGTCTTGGATTTTTGAGATGCTTCATTACTTGAAGATCCTTTTTCCAAGATCACTCTTGGAGTTTGACTATGCACAAAAGAATTGAACCCTATGTCTGTCTTGTCTCCATATTCTTTTTGGCTCATAATAAGGTCATCCAGTGATTTAGATGCCTTTGTGAATGAAGCAATCAGATTTTTGAGATCATTCTCTCTCTTTTCTATATCAGCTATTTTTGCTATTAGTTTAGCATTCTCAGCCTTCAGTTCTTTGTTCTCATCAGCTATGTGACTTAGAGTGCTCAGCTCCTTAGTCAGCTGTGAGTTTTGGCTTTTGAGCTGGCTGTTTTCCTCATTTAATAGTGAGTGTTAGGATTTAATGTGCTCAAAATCTTTCATCATTTTGCCTAATGAATCATAAAGATCAGTGGGTGATGAAGTGTGTGTGTCACAATCACTATCACTAGAATCTGAATGAGATGAGTTAGAGTGTACCTCATCTTCTTGGTCAGGTTGATCTTGTTCTTTAGCCATTGGACAGATCATAGCTTCTTCTTCAGAATCACTTGAGTAGTCAGCTTCACTACTCTCTGAGTCTGCTGCTTCTTTTGACTTAGCTGTATTAGCAGTCTCAGCAGCCAACATTGCTCTTTTCTTTTCTTGTCTTCTTTCTCTGAAGACTTTTCTTTCTTCTTCATTCCTGTATTTATTGACCACATGATATGGACAGTCAATAGCAAAGTGTCCTGGTTATCTGCAATTCCAACATAGGCTTTCAACTTTTTGATCAGCTCTTTCATTTCTTGGGTTGTCAGCTCTTTGATATTCGACCTTTTGATACTCAGCTCTCTTTGGTGGCCTATCTTCCCTTGACTTGGAGGGAGTTGAATGTCTTCTGGAGGATTTACCTTTGTTTCTTTTGTAGTTCTTGTTGAAGAACTTGTTTAATCTTTTAACCATCAAGGCAATTTCCTCCTGGTCAATGACTTATTTGGTCTCAGCTCTTTTCCCTTCCTTGACTATGAGTGTAGCTGTTTTGGGTACAACTATCTCCTCTTGATACTTTCTTCTCAGCTCAAACTCATAAGCTTTGAGATCTGAGAATAGTTCATGATTGGATGTTTTTGATAGGTCCATTGAGTGCCTTAGAGCCATGGTCTTCATTTCCCACTCAGCTGGGAGGCTTCTTAATATCTTCATACACATCTCCTTCTGTGTGTATTCTTTCCCAAGTGCTGAGAGCTCATTTGTAATTTCAGTGAATCTAGCATCCAACTGGTCCATCGTTTCACCTGCAAGCATTTTAAAGTTTTCAAATTTTTGAACAACAACAGATAATTTGTTTTCCTTGATTTGCTCAGATCCTTCACAAATTAGGGTTAGTTTATCCCAAATTTCTTTGGTCATTTTTGCAAGATTTGACTTTGTTGAACATGGCTTTGTCCAAAGTCTTGTAAAGTATATCCTTGGCCACATTGTCCAAGTTGTATCATTTTCTGTCATCATTTGTCCATTCAGCTCTTGGTTTTTCAACCATAGCTGGTCTAGGAGGAGCATCCTCCTCTCCTTCACCGCAGCAGCTGACTCTCCTTGCAAATTGTTCACCTTCATTATTTGCGTTGGCCCATCCTCTATCACTATCCACATTTCATCATGTAAAGTGATAGATGAGCATGCATACGTATTTTCCAGTCATCAAATTCTTCAATGGTAAACATAGGAATGCGTGTCAAATTTACTTCCATGATAATAACTTAGCAGAAAGACTTTTGAAAGAACAAGTGTTAAAAGAACTTCTTTGAAAGATTAGAGATCTAGTTCAGTAACCAGTGCGGAAGGCTCAATGAACCAACCGCTCTGATACCACTTGTAGGTCCCAAGGGTGTGAGTAAGGTTTAGAAAGGGGGGGCTGAATAAACCTTACCAACTTTTCGATTTTAGTCCTTTTAAAATAATACTGAGTTAAATACACAGTTATGTCCTTAATGGACAGCTAAGTTAGTTAACCAGCAGAGTTAGCCACTCAACAGACTCAATTTAGATGTTGATAGAATAACTCAGTTGTTTAGTCTAAACTTAACTTGGTCGTGATGAGATTTTCAAATAAGACTTAACACCCTTGAATTTGGTTTAAGTTTGTTTTAACACTTGGTTTTAGCACTTTGTTAATTATCGGTTGGAATGCAAATTATCAAATGAGATATAAAGTAATATGCAGAAAGTAAATGCTAAAATGTAAATGACACAATAATTTTTATAGAGGTTCGAAGATGGGGTAATTCTTCTACTCCTCTCTTCTCCAACTCCTGGACGAATCCACTAAGTATTTATCAGAGTACAAAGTGGTTAATAGTCCAGATACAAGACTTGATCACACAGCTGACTTGATCCTTTGGGACTCAGTCTGGAGATGCCTTGATCACACAACTGGCTTCTCGTTCGACTCAGCTTGTTCACAGGGCGGCTGCCTTGCTACTCCAGCTCACTTGCTCAAGCTTCTTGGATTTGATCACGAAGCCCTCAAATAACTTGAGACTAGTTTGACCTTGAACCTTTCTACAATCTATAGGTCCCAAGGGGTGTGAATGTAAGGTTTAGAAGGGGGGGGGGTTGAATAAACCTTACCAATTTTTCGATTTAGTCCTATTAAAAGTTCAGAGTTAATACTTCATAGCTAAGTCTTTGATGGACAACTAAGTTAGTTAACCAGTAGAGTTAGGCACTCAATGACTTTCATTGAGCCGTTGATAGAATAACTCAGCTGCTTAGTCTAAAACTTAACTTGACTGTGATATGATTTCATTGGAAGACTTAACACCCTTGAATTTGGTTTAAGTTTGTTTTAATACTTGGTTTTAGCACTTTGTTGATTATCAATTGGATAGCAAATTTATCGGAAATATTGAAATAATATCACGAAATTTAAAGTCTTTGAAATGTAAAATGACACAATAAATTTTATAGAGGTTCGAAGATGGGGTAATTCTTCTACTCCTCTCTTCTCCAACTCCCCGGAGGAATCCACTAAGTATTGATCGGGAGTACAAAGTGGTTATCAAGACAGATACAAGTGTTGAGCACACACTGACTTGATCCTTTGGGACTCGGTTTGGAGATGCATTGGTCACTCGGGTGGCTTCTGCGACTCGGCTTCTTCACAGGAAGTCGCTTGCTACTACAGACCCACTTGCTCAAGTTTCTTGGATTTGATCACGAAGCCCTCCAAATAACTTAAGACTGTTTCGACCTTGAACCTTTCTACAATCCTTCGTGGAATGTAGACCCCTTTGATTTTTCAGATGTTTCCTCTTCAATTGATTGAAGTTGTCTTTCCTTCACAGGTAAGTGTTGGATTGATTTCCTTCGTGCTGTAGGCTTTGAGGATTAAACTTGAATGATTTGAGTAGGTTATAGCTTGAATAATAGCTTGAAAGTTTCAGGTAACAAGGTTAACCTTTTCTCAAATAGATTCCTCAGCCTTTTATAGTGTTCTTTTGAAAATTTGCCCGTTGAAGAGATAAGTTAATTTTCAAAAGACACTTGTGGTCGTTGGCTTGTCTTGTTGCAGTCCTTGGAATTGAGATTTCCTCGTATGAATGAGTCTTCAGCTTTTCAAAGTTCTGACACAGGTGCAGAGCTTCCCATTGGTTTATTCCTTTTGCACGCTTCTGGGGCTGAGCACTTTAAGAAAGGCGAGATGGAAGTATTACTTGTTTAAGTAATTTTCTTGACTTCTGTGCAACGGATCTCTTTCAGTTGTCTCGACTTGACTGCATTTCCTTGACTTCTCCAGGTGACTTCGAGTCAGCTTCCAATCATTGGATGACTCATCTGTCACTTCAACTTGAGACTTGGCTATCTTGAGTTGCCTTGACTGACACTTCACTCAGTTGCATCTCACCGCACCTTGATCGAGTTCATGTCTTCTCTTCTTTGCCACACTCAATTTGCCTCACAATGAGTCTTCCTTCTAGTCTCCAGTATACTTCTTGCATATTCTGGCATAGTTGACTTAACTCAGCTCAACCAGCCCTATCTATTATAATGCAATTTACAACAAAAATGGGGTGCCAACTTTCTATTCTAAGTTTTACATGGCATTCATTAAAATCTAAAAATTAATTTCCCAACACAATCCTCCTTGGAATGTAGACCCCTTTTGATTCTTCAAAAGTTTCCTCTTCAACAGTTTGAAGTTGTCTTTCCTTCACAGCTTGGTGTTGGATTGAATTCCTTCGAATTTTAGGCTTGAGGATTTGCTTGAATGACTTGAGAATTTTTGCAGGTTACAGCTCGAATGATAACTTGAATGTTCGTGGTTCAGGTCACCTTCTCTCAAAGTGATTCCTCAGCGTTTTATAGTGAACTTTCAAAAATCTGCCCATTGAAGAGATAGGCTGGTTTCAAAAGTCACTTGTATTCGTTGGCTTGTCTTGTTGCAGTCCTTGATTTTGACATTTTCTCGTATTAAATGAACATTCACTTTTAGTCCGACGAAGGTGCGATGCTTCCCATTGGTTTATTCCTTTTGCACGCTTCTCGGGGGTGAGCACTTTAAGACATGGCAGCATGGAAGTATTACTTGTTTAGGTAATATTCTTGACTTCTGTGAAACGGATTCTTTTCAGTCGTCTTGACTTGACTGCCTTTTTCCCTAGGTGACTTGAGTCTACTCCAATGATTGAAAGACTCATCTGTCACTTCAACTTGAGACTTGGCTATCTTGAGTTGACTTAACTGACACTTCACACAACTGTATCTAGCTGATACTCCTTCAGTCGAGTCCTTGACTTTTCCTTCTTGCCATACTTAGTTGTTTCACAGCGGAGTCTTCATTTTAGCCTTCATTTGACTTCTTGTATATCCAGGCATAGCTAACTTGACTCAGCTCGTACAACCCTATCTATTACAATGCAATTTACAAGAAAAATGGGGTGCCAACTTTCTAGTCTAAGTTTTACATGGCATTCATCAAAATCTAATAAACAAATTTCCCAACCCCCATGCTCACTAAGCTCGATAGACCACTTCACCAATCTTCTAGAAGTTTCAGGGTTGACAAGCATTTGCCTAAGTGGTTGGTTTGCCAATACTAGTATTGGGTGAGACTGGAAATAAGAGCGGAGTTTCCTGCCAGTTGTAACGAGAGATAAATCCATCTTCTTTATATCTGGGTATCTTGTCTCTGTTCCTTGTAATGTACGGCTGACGTAGTAGATTGGTTGGTGTTCTCTTTCTCTTTCTTGGACTAGGACAGCACTGACGGCCTCCTTGCTCATGACCAGATATAAAAATAACGTCTCTCATTTATCTGGTTTGGCTAACAAGGGCGGCAAAACCAAATACCTCTTCAATTGTTCAAAAGATTTTTGGCATGAACTTGTCCATTCGAAGCTTTATGGATTGTCTAAGTATTTTGAAGAATGGCAACCCTTTGTCTGCTGATCTCGAAATAAATTGATTTAACACTGCTAAATGCCCCGTCCACTGTTGGACCTCTTTAGCATCTCGAGGTGGAGGCATATGCATGATTGCCTTTATCTTCTCAGGGTTTGCTTCAATCCCCCGTTCAGAAATCATGTAACCTAAGAACTTTCCACTTGTGACTCCAAAGGCACATTTAGCAGGATTAAGTTTTAAGTTGTTAATCTTCAATATACTAAAACACTCTCGTAGATCTGATACATGGTTTATTGCTCCCCCACTCTTAACAAGCATGTCATCAATGTATACCTCCATATTGTTTCCTATCTAGTATTCAAACATCTTGTTCATCAATCTATGATAAGTTGCTCCTGCATTCTTAAGGCCAAATGGCCTTAATCAGTCACAAAACTGGTTTTTTCTTGATCTTCTTGTGCCAGTTGTATTATCAAATA
Source organism: Rehmannia glutinosa (assembly GCA_016081115.2). NCBI lineage: Eukaryota > Viridiplantae > Streptophyta > Magnoliopsida > Lamiales > Orobanchaceae > Rehmannia > Rehmannia glutinosa. The sequence goes on along the minus strand of JABTTQ020002994.1, from coordinate 347,786 downwards.
CCCTTGATAAGCATCCAAAAATCTAAGCAACTCACATCCTGTTGTTGAATCTACTAATTCAAGTCTGTGAAATCAATACCAAGACGCCACTTACCTCCTGACTTTGCCACCAAGACTATATTGGCTAACCATTCAGGGTAATTTACTGGTCACACATACTTAGCTGCAAGTAGTTTGCCAACTTCTTCCTTGATTTGTTTACTTCTTTCTGCTCCAAATGTCCCTTTTCTCTGTTCTGCGGGTGTCATGCTAAGGTCCACATTGAGTCGATGAAGCATTACATTTGGAGGTATGCCAGTTAAATCATTTATCTCCCATGCAAAAATGTTAACATTTTCTCTAAGAAATGCAGTTAAGCTTTCTTCTACTTCAGGGGCCAGACTTGTTCGTATTCTAGTAACCTTTGAACTGTCTCCAGGAACCACCTCAATGATCTTGATTTCTTCTACTACTTATAATATAGCTTCATCAGAGTTCCTCTTCTTCGTCCTTGACCCCGTTTCTCTTTCAAATTCATTCTGCAATGAGTAAACTACTTTTTCTTTTCCCTTATTTGTTGTGTTTTTGCCTCCGCCATATTCCCTCCTTTGATCTATAGTTCTTCGCAAAGTATTGGCGTAGCATTCTCTCGCCACTCTTATATCCCCAATTGCCTATCATATTCCTTTTAGGGTTGAAAATTTGAACTTCATATGATATGTTGATGCTACTGCATGAAATAGATTCAAACTAGGTCATCCTAAGATAAAATTATATGTTAAGGGGGCCTTGACTACCAAGAACCTGACCATCTTCGTAGTCCTCCTAGGATATGGCCCTAATGAGAGGGGAAGAGTGATTTCTCCTAGAGCTTTCACTGTTTCTCCAGAAAATCCAGTAAGAGGAGTGTTGATTGTCCTGAGTTGTGCATTATCAATTCCCAAATGTACGAAGGCATTATAATAAATGATATCCACCGAACTACCACTATCCACTAAAATCTTCTTGACCCAGAAGTTAGACATCGTCGCTGATATTACTAAGGCATCATTATGCTCACTTCATGCCCCATTTAAATTTGAACCATCGAACATGATCTCTCCTTCAGAAGCATAAACATTGTAAATTAGTTCTAGCGATTGACAAATTCGTGAATGCAATCCTTCTGTAGCATGCATTAGGGCTCTCCTAGCATTATGAGAATCTCCTACTGCTGGACCCCCAGAAATTACTCCAATTACTCCTACCATGGGCAAATTATCGTTTTCTAGTTATTTTCTCCCACTGCCGCTTGCACGATCCCTATTAGCATCTTTTGGTTTTGATGCGTCATCTTTCTTATGACGTTCCGCTCTTGATTTGTCCACAAATTCTTTCAGATACCCCCTTCTTATAAGTTTTTCAATTTCATTTTTGAGATGATGGCACTCTTTTGTTGTATGCCCTCTGTCTCGGTGGAAGTGACAATACTTATCAGATTTTTGTCGCTTCGGGTTTTCTTTCATGGTTGAGGTGGCTGAATTAACCCTTAGCGTTCTGCTACTACCAATATCTCTGATCTTCTTACTTTGAGAGGGGCATAATCACTATAAGTAGGAGGGGGAACATGTCTTCTCTCTTTTTTTTTTCTACCTTCAGGCTTATCTTATTCTCGATGTTTTCTTTTTGCCATCCCACTCAAACCAGTTGTTTTTCGCCCTGCTCAATAATTCCTCTAGGGTATTTGGAGGTTTTCCAGCGATTGACTCTTTGAATTTTCCATGATGTAGGTTCTGTTGTATTGACCCTGCTAGTAGCTTATGATTAACATGAGTCACTTCATGCACTGCTTCAACAAAACGCATCACGTAATCACGTAATGCTGTCCATCTCGATGAGAAGTCGAAAACAAATATGATGCAGTCTTAGGGTATTTGCGATTTATAGAGAATTAGTGCAAAAACTTCTGCGTTAGCTGCTCAAAACTAGCAATGGTGCTGTAGGTCCCAAGGGGTGTGAGTGTAAGGTTTAGAAGGGGGGGGGTTGAATAAACCTTACCAACTTTTCAAATTTAGTCCTTTTAAATATTCAGAGTTAATACTACACAGCTAAATCCTTGATGGACAGCTAAGTTAGTTAATCAGCGGAGTTAGCCACTCAACAAACTCGACTGAGCTGTTGATAGAATAACTCAGCTATTTTGACTAAAGACTTAACTAGACTGTGATATGTTTCAGCGGAAGACTTAACACCCTTGATTTTGGTTTAAGTTTGTTTCAATACTTGGTTTTAGCACTTTGTTGATTATCAATTGGATAGCAAATTTATCGTGAGATATAAATGTAATATGCGAAATTAAAGTCTTTGAAATGTAAATGACACATTAAGTTTTTACGAGAGGTTCGAAGATGGGGTAATTCTTCTACTCCTCTCTTCTCCAACTCTCCTGAGGAATCCACTAAGTATTGATCAATATACTGAGTGGTTAATGATCCGATACAAGTCTTGATCACACAAATGACTTGATCCTTTGGGACTCGATCCGAGATGCCTTGGTCACACACGGTGGCTTCTCATACGACTCGAAAACTTCTTCACAGGCATGCCTTGCTACTACTGACCCACTTGCTAAAGTTCCTTGGATTTGATCACGAAGCCCTCCAAATAACTTAAGCCTGGTTCGACCTTGAACCTTCCTACAATCCTTCGTGGAATGTAGACCCTTGATTCTTTAAATGTTTCCTCTTCTATCGATTGAAGTCGTCTTTCCTTCACGGTGGTAGGGATTGATTTCCTTCGTAATGTAGGCTTGGGGATTGAGCGTTTAATAACTTGAGAATGTTTCAGGTTACAAATGTTTCTTTCTTGCTTGTATTCAATTCTCAGATGGTCAAGGTAACCTTTTCTCAAATAAACTCCTCAGCCTTTTATAGTGGTCTTTCAAAAATCTGCCCGTTGAAGAGATAGGCTTCTTTTTGAAAGTCACTTGTGGTCGTTGGCTTGTCTTGTTGCAGTTCTTGGAATTGACATTTCCTCATATAAATGATCCTTCAGCTTTTCAGAGATCTGACATAGGTGCAGTGCTTCCCATTGGTTTATTCCTTTTGCACGCTTCTGGGACTGTGCACTTTAAGAAAGGTAGTATGGAAGTATTACTTGTTTAAGTAATTCTCTTGATTTACTCGTAAACGGATCTTTTTCATTATCTCGACATGACCGCATTTCCTTGCCTTCCCCAGGTGACTTGAGTCGACTTCCAATCATGGATGACTCTTTCTCACTTCAACTTGAGACTTGGCTATCTTGAGTTGACTTGATCGATACTTCACTTAGCTGCATCTCACCGCACCTTCATCGAGTTCCTATCTTCTCTTCTTTGCCATACTCGGCTACCTCACAAAATGAGTCTTCCTTCTAGTCTCCGAGTTGTCTTCTTGCATGTTCGGGCATAGTTGACTTAACTCATTTCGACCCATTTTATCTATTACAATGCAATTTACAACAAAAAGGGGTGCCAACTTCCTATTCTAAGTTTTACATGGCATTCATCAAAATCTACAAAATAATTTCCCAACAATTTCCCCCTTTTGATGATGCCAAAACTTAAAACATACATCAATAATTAAACAACAAAGATACGATGTGGCAAATGTAGAATCACATAATGTATGCTTAGAATCGATCTTTTATTGATCATAACATTCTTGTTCTTTACATAGTCATTTTTTACAAAGTGTATCGAGCTTGAATCAAAAGAGAATGTATCGAGCTTAAATGGACCTTAAAGTATCCATGTTGTTCTATATCTCCACAAGTATATAAATTGTACAATTTTATTCAATGTACAGAAGACTTACATAAAAATGTATTTACATAGTAAAATACACGAAGGGGTGGATAGCAACACTTCATCTCCTTCGCCTCCTTCTTTCATCTTCTTGACTCTGTCATCTTCTCGACCTTCTTCTCTTTTTCTCATCTTGACCGCTTTCTTCTTTTCATACGCCCTTCCGGCTTCATCTCTTCTCGGTCTTTCTTGTCTTTCCTCCCATAGCTGAGTTTGTCTTTTATTTTCTTCTTCAATTCTCTTCACATACTCGATTGTTCTTAGCCACTTGCGGGTTGGCTACTTCGTCAAATCCACCCAATAGATCCCTCCTTTCTTGCCTAGATTTATATACTCAATATTTTTGGGCGGAGTCTAGGTCTCAAACCTCTTCCTCCACCATCGCTTCTTTCTTCCTCTCCTTCCTCGGGCGTGTCTTGTCTTTGGGGTCTTCGTTTTCCCAGTGCGTGACTAGCAGAGTGACCAGCAGAGAGACTCGCGATGGTCTCGTCGCTGTCGCCTTCTTCACATAGTGTGAGACCTTTTTCCCAAGATACAAATCCAGGCTTGAGCCGTGGACATATTTGCGAAGTAACCTTGAGATGCGGCGTCTTGAATTCATCAACAGATCTTGGCTCGGTTCCGGATCGAAATGGCATAGGTGTCTCTGTTTGTTGGAATGCCTCCATGTTTTTTCGAATATCCATAACTCGGGCATCCATCCTTCCTTCCACTTCCTTCATCCCCTGCTTCAATCGCTTTTCTTTCTTTTTTCGACCATAGGTACATCGGAGTGTTGGAGTGGCGAGTCATCGAAGTTTCTTTGATAATATCAGCTGTGACAAGACCTTGTTGAGGGGTTTTAGCAATCATCAACGTCACACTTTCGAACCTTCCCCCTCAACAGACTTCCCTTTCTTCTCTCTTATTACTTCCTCAACTGTCTTTCCCTTCACAAAATGCTTCCTTCTTCTTCTTCGATCCTTCGCCTTTTTTAGGTATTTCTCTTCTCCTTTTGGCATCATCAAAGGAGAGAGGAACCCCTGAAACAAACTAGCAAGCAAGAAGTCTAGTCGATGATAGCCGAGTTCGCTCGAATCTGTCTGCGGGTATGCTTGCACGGAACTCGGTGCGGGTGGCGTTGGATTCAAATTTGCTACCAACTTCATCTCAGCCATGAGAAGACTGAATTTTTGATCCATATTCTCTTCCACGCGCAGGAGCTCGTTCTTATTGTGTTCACGCAACAGCTTTATCTCTGTGGTGTGAGATTCATGCATTTGTTCGATGTGCTCTTGCAATTTTGTCTTTGCATCGGCATTCTCAGCCCGCCAGGACTAGAAACTTGTTGAACAATGTCCTCAAATATCGAGCTTGTTCCACACGCATTGTCTCTTCTTTGTTGCCACCACTCCTGGATCCTCGACTATTATGCCTCGCAAATCGCCAGTAAGGTTGGCGTCTCTGTTATCCAGGCCTCATGTCCAAAGAGGCCGGTGCCTCTCCATCTTTTCAATCTCAAAAATAAGGCTTTGAAAACTTCCCGAACTTGATTGTCTCCTCTATTTCACACGGCCAAGCGACATCAAAGTCATAGTCACCGAACAATGGTGTCGATAGAATAACAGGTCGGTCTGTGGAAGCGCTCGCGATCTCTAGGCGATTCTTCAAGGAGGTCGGGTACCTCCAAAGAGAAAGGAAATGATTCTACAAAAGGATCATCACGGGTAATCGGAATCGTTCAATGATAAATGGTGCTCGTGAAGTCCCCCGTGAGTCTAACTCCGCTTCACTTGGGGAGCTGCGCAGTGGACTCTGTTTGACTATGGTCTTTGTGAAGTCGACCCGACTTGCTAAGCCTCACTTTGTCTCAACAACTTCATTGGTCTCAGCTGGTTTTTCCAAATGAGTTGACTGGTCCTCGGCCTTATCAGAAGCATCATCTGACGATGACGAGATTGCCATGGGTGGCTCATCATCAAAGTTGAATGTTTGGCGAGTAGTCTTGAGGTCAGACTTACTCATGGTTGGAACATCCTCAGCTGAGTCTTTTGGATCTGCAATAGGGGATGACTCAGCTTCATCTTCACCTTCGGATCCCAGAAAAGTTACATCAGAATTATCCTGGGAGTCGTGAAGAGCACTTATCTCCTTTTCTAATGAATCAATGATGGCAGGAGGGATGTTCTGTGCCTCAATCTCTTTACCCCGGGAAGTCTCAACCTCCCATTGGCCTTCATTACCTCCTGCAGTCTCAATCGCAACGGGCCTTAGACACCCCTTTCCACGTGTCACTGTCTTGGGGTCTTCGTGGTGGCATCCACCGAGTCTCAACTCCATGGATTTCACTTTCGCCAGTGTTAACTCCCGGGCGGTTCCTTCCTCGTGCCTTGACCATCGCATCGGCGTCATTGGCTCAGCAGAGTCATTGGCACCTCCGTGACAGTTTCAACTATCGAGCCTCGTTGATGACAACTTGCTGTGTATTTTGTGGTTGTTCCTTCTCCACTTCGCCTCCGAGATTCATTGTGGAGTCAGCTGCCGCATCCTCCGACCTTGCTGCGGGGAGGGAGTTTCCCCCTCAGTTGGCACACCCGCTGAGTGACTTGGAATGGGGTCACTCGTCTCCGGACTCCGGGTTGTTCCCATTGAGTATGCAGGCCGTTGGGGCGGTGGTAAGACACCTTCATTAGGGGTTGGCTCGACCGGGTCCCCACAATCCCGGTTTCATCGCGTTCCTTAACACCTTCCTCCGAATGAGCTAGGGAAGTGGTGGCAGCAACAGTAGTGGCAATCTGTTGCACCACTCGCATGGGATCAACTTCCAGATGTGATGTGGAAGACTCCCCTGGTCCTTCCAACATCCTTTGCTCATGTAGGGCTCTGGATTCCTGCATGGCTTGCTGCATCTCTAATTCTTCTCAGAGCGGCCAGAGGGGTCCGTGATCATCATCTTCACTCCCAGAGAAAATGTCGAGATGAGGATGTGTATGTTCAGTGGGCCCAGTAAAAGGACAAAGACTGGCTTTTTCACGAGCCTCAGCTTCCTCTGCCTGTCTCTCATTCTCCTTGTCCTTAAAGATTTCCAAGATATATGTACGCTTTTCTTCATCCATTGCTTGGACCACAGTGGTCACTCCAAGAAAGTTCAACATTTCCTCTTCTTCTTTGATAAACTCCGGTCTTTGAACTGTTCCCTGGATCGACTCAACTTCCACTTTCTCCACTCTCGCAGACGATTTTGGATGTATGGATAAGGTGGGGATAGGATCATCACATCATCATCATATCTATCATCTTCTCCTTTGTCCCTCATTCTCGGGGATAAAAGGTAGCAAGCTTTGGTGCTCCATACCGTCACCGTCATTGCGGGAGGGGATATAACCCAACAACAAGGCGAGTTTGCTTTCTCGGCTACCTCTTGTGTCTCAAATTGCTCGAACTACGGTCTGTGTCTTGATTTGCCTCTGATTGCCTTGGCGGACTTGTTTCATCAATAATTTCGAGACTCTACTTCTCCAAAGCCTCTCGATCTGTCTGTTTTGGTGAGTGGTGACTCGGCCCGGTTTCTCAAGCTCGGGCGCTTTGAAGATTCTTCTTCTTCTCTTTATTTGTACAAGAGGGACTTCTCGGTTCGGATAAGGTTTCTTCAATCTCAAGGCGGCGGGAGCCGTGCCGTCGTCTTTTTCTCGAGGAGCCGGCCGTCGTGGCTTATCGCTCTCCTTTTCTTGACGACCGTAGAAGGTATTTGAGATTTCTTCTTCACAAGGCTGCGGGGGGAGACACACGGCCAAGGAGCGGTGACTCGGCTGCGGGGGCGGGAGAAGATTTCTTTTTCTTTCTTTGCGGGGCGTGATCTTCTTGCAATTTGCAAAGAGTAGCCTTCTTTTGAGTAGGGGAGACAGTTGTATCATCAGGGTCAGCTGATTCCCCCTCACTCATATCAGCTCTCTTAGCGTAGGCTCTCTTCTGTGCGCCAGAGAGGTTGGATCGAAACATCCTCTTGTTTACATGGAACGCCTTTCCATGTCGAAGAGGGACTTTCTTTACTTCCATCATTCGGCCAATCACCAGGCCGTATCCCAGGAAACCTCCAAATGTACCATCCTCCTTGAAGGATTTATTCCCAACATTCTCGCGTAGTCTGCTGTATACAAACTCGGCCAGTTCACTTTCTTCTCTTCAATGATCGCACCATCACGATCAACTTTGCTTTGGACAATCGGTCAAAGCTCCCAAATTTGATGTTTATGGATTTGGCAACGATGTCCAAGAATTTGTGGTAGTCCTCCTTCGATAGCCTCTTATTAGTCAGTATAGACTACTTTCGCAAAGACAATGACTTGGCCACTTCCTTCCAAGCGGCCAGGCAGTGTCGACATCGACTTCATAAATTTACGCACTCCTTCCACCTGCAACAAGCGGTGTTCCGCGGATCCTCGGCGATAATGGTGAACTCCTTTCCATGAACAGAGGACTTGATGCCCTCATCGTGAACCTCAACGTTCATGAACGCGCGCGTCCTCTTCTCGTAGGTCATTGGGAACTCCATCGTCAAAAATGGTCTTAATCCAGATTTTTCCAGTTTCTCAGCAATCTTCTTCACGAGGATGTCGTCGGAGCCTTGTTTAACAATACCATCGAAATCCATAGTAGACCCGGTGTGGATTTGCTTTCCTAGCTTGACAAAATCATGAGTAGATGCCATTTCGAGATGTTTTACCGAATGAAACTTGAAAACCGACTGAGGATTGATAGGGTTTTGAGAGAAAATTTTTGCTTTTGATTTCGAGAGAGAGATGAACAGTTTTGGGTAAAGTGAGTGAGAAATGGACGAAATGATTTAAGTATGGTTTATGAAAGGGCGTGCGGGTGTTTTTTGAAATTTGATCAAGATCAACGGCTTAGATCTTGCACGCCGATTAGCATTTAAGTTCTCGCATTTAATGCGGCAAGATTTATATCCAATCATAAGCTTGGTGTGCGACTTTTTGACACACGTCATAAATTATCTTGACGTCATTCTTAAAAACATTCCCGCTTAGTAAAAACGACCGCGTTTTTGTCACTTTGCTCATAAATGACTCGAAATACTCCTTAGCCGATTCAATCATTCTTCTCTCTATTCTCCTTGTGACTCATTTGCCCGGCTAACTCCTGCATAAAGCGACTTTCCGATCTGGTGATTCACTTAGCTTTGAATTACGAGTTCGACTTTTTTTCCTCTTTTTCATGTTTCATCTCTTTTCTTTGAGTCTTCCGAGTGTCAACTCAGCTCAATTAACCTAATTCATGCTTGAGTTCTTCAAATCATGACTCACATAATAGTTTTGTGAAAATGTCGAGCCAACTTGTTTATCGGTTGAAATATATTCAAGGTGATGTCCTTCTTTTCAACATGATCACTTATGAAGTGATATCGACATCAATGTGCTTTGTTCTTGAATGCAACATAGGATTTTGAGTGATTGCAATTGCACTTGTGTTATCACACATAATTGGAATTTCTTTTTCCTCAACCTCATAGTCTCTCACTTGTCTCATCCATAAGACTTGGGCTGTGAGTTTGCCAGACTATGTATTCTCGGTCACCGGAGGTGGCTATTGAATTTTGCTTCTTGCTAAACCAGAAATTAGCATATTTCAAGCATTTGACATGTGCCCGAGGTGCTCTTCCTATCAACTCTACATCCAAAGATAGTTAGAGTCGAATAACCAATTAGCTTGAATCCAACTTCCTTTGGATACCATAAGCCAACTTCTTGGCTTCCTTTCAAATATCTCAAAATTCTCTTGGTCAGCAAATGTGGCTTACTTTTGGAGCGATTAAAATCTTGCACATTCACTCTGACAAAAAGGTGATGTCCGGCCGATTCTTTGTGAGATAGAGCAATGATCCATAAGTGTTATGTATCTTGTTTGATCTACTGTGCTTGACATCTCAGCATCCATATCCATTTTGGTACGTGTATTCATTGGTATTTTCACGAAAGACTTCTCTTCCATACCGAATTTCTTCATTAAATCTCTGTGTATTTTGTCGACTTATGAAGGTTCCATCCTTCACCGTTTCACTTGAAGTCCAAGGAAGAATGTCGGCTCTCCCATCATGCTCATTTCGAATTTGCTTTGCATGAGATTTGAAAATTTATCACACAACTCTTTGTTTGTGGATCCAAATATGATGTCATCCCTATATATTTGAATAAGCGTTATACTCTTCCTATCTTGAATTCGAAGAGTGTTCTGTCCACTTTGCCTTTTGTGAATCCGTTCTCGCCAAGAATTGTGACAATGTATCATACCATGCTCACGGTGCCTGTTTCAATCCATATAGAGCTTTCTTGAGTTTGTATACTTTATATCCAAGAGTCTTCTCAAATCCTGGAGGTTGTTCAACATACACTTCTTCTTCCAATAAACCATTAAGAAATGCACTCTTTACATCCATTTGATATACAATAAAGTTCTTGTGAGTCGCATAGGCAAGAAACATCCTTATGGCTTCCAATCTTGCCACGAGGAGCAAATGTTTCATCAAAATCTATCCCTTCTTCTTGGCAATATCCTTTGGCTACCAATCTTGCTTTGTTTCTTACCACGTAACCTTCCTCATTCATCTTGTTTCAACACCCATTTAGTGCCAATAACATTTTGATGGGTAGGTCTTTGAACCAATTCCCACACTTTATTTCTTTCAAACTCGATTCAGACTCTTCTTGCATAGCTTGAATCCAATGTGTGTCATCCAATGCTTGAGACACATCTTTTGGTTCTATTTGTGAGATGAAGCATGTGAACATTGCTTCTTATTGAGTTCGGATCTAGTTTTGACACCTTCTCTTACATCTCCAATGACTAGTTCTCGTGGATGGTCTCTCGGCCATCTTACATCGGGTTGGAGTAAGTTAGTTTGGATTCGATCGTCTTGCGTTTGTGTTATTTTGATCAGTTCTCTCATCATCACTTAGCCGCATATTTTCCAAATTGTTTTTGAGACTCGGCTATCTCATCTTCTTTCCTCGGGTTTATAATTCCACTTTGGCTTCAACATAGGGACTCTTCGCATGGTTGGTTGATTCAACTTATCACCGACTCTTCAATGTCTTCTCCATTTACATTGGGCTCATCGAACACCACATGGATGGATTCTTCTCGTAACCATAGTCCTCTTGTTGAGTACTCTTGTAGGCTTTGCTTTCACCGAGTATCCCAAGAATACCTTCATCAGCTTTTAGCATCAAAAGCCTTTAAATTATCTTTGCCATTGTTATGGATGAAGCATTTGCATCCAAATATTCTAAAATATATAACATTTGGCTTTCTCCCTGTCCAAATCTCATAGGAGTCTTTGTCACCGTTTTTATCATGCATCTATTTTGAGTATAGCATCTTTGTGTTTATTGCTTGACCCAAAATCTTTTAGGTAGCCCTACTTGACTAACATGGTCCTTTGCTTCTTTAAGAGTTTTGTTCCTTCTTTCTGCAACTCCATTTTGTTGTGGAGTCCTTGTTGCAGATAATTCATGACCAATACCATTTTCAATACAATACTGAGTGATTATACCATTGACAAACTCGGTTCCTGCATCGATCTTATTTTGATAATGGTTTGACTCTTCTCATTTTGGATTCTTTTCATCAATCGTGGTAGTTTCTGTGAGAGTTTCTTTTCTTCTTACACATGAATATTGTCCATGTATATCTTGAGTAGTCATCTACTACCACCAAGATGTATTTCTTCCCACTTATGCTAGTTGTTGGTTCAACTGGACCAAATAGATCCATATGTAGCGGTCAATATTCTAGGCAAGATGGACATGTCTTTTCTTTGAATGATGATTTGATTTGCTTTCCCATCCGGCATGCATCACATACACTTTCCTTCTTTGTACACTCGAGTCCGGAAGTCCTTCTACAAGATTGCTCTGGCAAGCTTGTTAATTGTTTTGAAATTCGGGTGACTCGACTTCTTGTGCCACAACCAACTAGATTCGTTTGTGCTCTTTGCTAGCAGAGACAAGTGCTTGGTGTTGCGATTGACCAATTTACCACATACATGTTCTTTTGTGCGCATCCTTGCGCGCAGACAACTTCATTGAATTCAGTGTCCATGATTTGACATATACCCATGTTGAATCCAACATTATAACCTTGTCAAAAAGTTGGTTGATGCTTAGCAAGTTGAAGTTGAGTCCTTCAACATATGCAACATCCGTGATTTCTAATCCATTTTTCTTGATGGATCCGAAAGCCCCTTATTTATCCTGGAGCTTCATTTCCTCCAAATATGACTTTTGCATCTCTCGACTTCCTTGAATTTTGACAGATTTTTCTTGTTTCTGTCATATGTCCGGAAATGTGTCCACTATCCATGTACCAGTTCCTTGGCACTCGATTGTTCCTTGAACTCCGCAATCAAGGAAATTAGATTTTAGGTACCCATACTTGCCTGGTCCTGAGGGGGGTTAGTATTATAAGATGATCCAACCAGCTATAGCCAAATGATTTGACTCTAAGAGGTTGCCATCTATCGAGTGCCATAATCATAATTAACTTTAGCAAATTGCTTGGGGTTCTAGGTTCATACAAATTGTCTCTTTTGTCTGTATGCATGTGAATGTGTTTTAGCAATTGTTGTATTTGGGTAGTTGTGATATCTCTGAATGTAGTGCCTAGGTGCATAAGTGTGCTGATGATAGCTCTTATGCCTTTGGAATGGCCTTTGTTGAGTTTTAGGCCTATGCCATTTAGGCTTATATTCCATAGATCTTTGCTGATAGTTCACATTATTCCAATCAGCTTGGCTTGGGTAGTTTCTACCATTCCCATCATATATATTTCTTTTATAGAATTTCTGGGACTTTTGGTAGCTCTGTTTCTTCTTTACAAAGTATTTCCTATTTGGAGTTTGCTGAGGAACTCGGCTGGATTTCTTCTCAGTTGTCCTCTCAGCACACTCAACTGGCACCTTTCCTTTTCCTTTATAACCAAGGTCAGTTTGCTTGTGATTGTGCTTTGGAATAAATGTGTGTGCACCATTTGGAGTTTTGGATTTTTGAGATACTTCATTACTTGAAGATCCTTTTTCCAAAATTACTTTTGGAGCTTGACATAGCACAGAGGAATTAAATCCTAAGCCTGTATTGTCTCCACATTCTCTTTGACTCATAATAAGGTCATCCAAGGATTTAGATGCCTTAGTGAATGAGGCAATCACATTTTTGAGGTCATTCTCTCTCTTTTCTATAGCGATTATTTACTTATTTCTCGCTATTAACTTAGCATTTTCGGCCTTTAGACTTTTATTCTCATCAGCTATTTGACTTAGAGTACTCAACTCCTTAGTCAGCTGAGAGTTTTGGCTCTTGAGTAGGATGTTTTCCTCATTTAGTAGTGTGTGTGAGGATTTAATGTGTTCAAAGTCTTTCATCATTTTGCCTAATAAATCATAAAGATCGGTGGGTGATGAAGTGTGTGTGTCACGATCACTATCACTAGAATGAGTGTGATGAGTTAGAGTGTACCTCATCTTCTTGGTCAGGTTGGTCTTGTTGCTTGGCCATTAAACAGATCAAGGCTTCTTCTTCAGAGTCACTTGAGTAGTCTGCTACACTACTCTCTGAATTAGCTGTGTCTTTTGACTTGGCTGTCTCGGCGATCTCTGCTCGCACCCAACATTGCCTTTTTCTTTTCTTGTCTTCTTTCTCTGAAGACCTTTCTTTCCTCTTCATTCCTGTATTTGTTGACTATAGGATATGGGCAATCAATGGCATAGTGACCTGGTTGTCTGCAGTTCCAGCATAGATTTTAAACCTTTTGATCACTCTTTCCATTCTTGGATTGTCGATCCTTTGATATTCAACTTTTTGATGCTCTCGCTCTCTTGGTTGGCCTATCCTCCTTGACTTGGAGGAGGAGCCGAGTGTCTTCTGAGGATTCACCCTTGCCTCTCTTGTAGTTCTTGTTGAAGAACTTGTTAAACCTTTTAACTATCAGAGCTATTTCCTCTTGATCAATGACTTCTTTGACCTCAGCTCTCTTGCCATCCTTAACAATTAGAGCGACTATTTTGGGCACGATTGTCTCCTCTTGGTCTTTTCTCCTCACCAAATTCGTAGGCCTTGAGATCTGAGAATAGCTCATGGTTGGATGTTTTGGATAGGTCCATGGAATGCCTCAGTGCCATGACCTTCATTTCCCATTCAAATGAGACTTCTTAGAATTTTCATACACATTTCATTCGTGTATATTCTTTTCCAAGTGCGAGATAGCTCATTGGTAATTTTACGAACCGAGCATCCACTGATCCAAGGTCTCTCCTACAAGCATTTTAAAATTAAATTTTTGTACAAAGAATGAGATAGTTTATTTTCCTTGATTTGCTCGAGCCTTCACAAATCAAGGTTAGCTTGTCCTGATTTCTTTAGCCGTTTTGCATGATTTGACTTTATTGAACATGGCTTTGTCCAAAGTTTTGTAAAGAATGTCCTTGGCCACATTGTCCAAGTTATATCTTTTCCTGTCATCATTTGTCCATTCAGCTCTCGGTTTTTCAACCATAGCCGATGCCGGGAGCAACATCCTCTTCACCTTCACCAATGCAGCTCTCTTTACATTGTGTTCACTTTTAAAATTTGCGAGTGGTCCATCTTCTATCACTATCCACATTTCATCGTGTAATCTTTGATAGATGAGCACATACAATTTTCAATCATCAAATTCCTCAATAGTGAACATAGGGATGCGTGTCAAATTTGCTTCCATGATAATAACTTTGCTGATTAAAAGAGTTTTGAAAGATCAAGTACTTAAACAATCTTTGAAAGATTTGGAGATCTAGTTCAGTAACCAGTGCGGAAGGCTCAGTGAACCAACCACTCTGATACCACTTGTAGGTCCCAAGGGGTATGAGTGTAAGGTTTAGAAGGGGGGGTTGAATAAACTTTACCAACTTTTCAAATTTAGTCCTTTTAAATATTCAAAGTTAATACTACACAACTAAGTCCTTGATGGACAGCTGAGTTAGTTAATCAGCGGAGTTAGCCACTCAACAGACTCGACTGAGCTGTTGATAGAATAACTCAGCTTTTTTGACTAAAAACTAAACTAGACTGTGATATGTTTTCAGCAGAAGACTTAACACCCTTGATTTTGGTTTAAGTTTGTTTCAATACTTGGTTTTAGCACTTTGTTGATTATCAATTGGATAGCAAATTTATCGTGAGATATAAATGTAATATGCGTAAAATTAAAGTCTTTGAAATGTAAATGACACAATAAGTTTTTATAGAGGTTCGAAGATGGGGTAATTCTTCTACTCCTCTCTTCTCCAACTCCCCGGAGGAATCCACTAAGTATTGATCAATATACGAGTGGTTAACGGTCCCGGATACAAGTCTTGATCACACAAATGACTTGATCCTTTGGGACTCGATCGAGATGCCTTGGTCACACAAAATGGCTTCTCATACGACTCGGCTTCTTCACAGGCGACTACCTTGTTACTACGACCCACTTGCTCAAGTTCCTTGGATTTGATCATGAAGCCCTCCAAATAACTTAAGCCTGGTTTGACCTTGAACCTTCCTACAATCCTTCGTGGAATGTAGATCCCTTGATTCTTCAAATGTTTCCTCTTCAACTGATTGAAGTCGTTTTTCCTTCACAGGTGAGTGTAAGATTGATTTCCTTCGTAATGTAGGCTTGGGGATTGAGCGTTTAATAATTTGAGAATGTTTCAGGTTACAAATGTTTCTTTCTTGCTTGTATTCAATTCTCAGATGGTCAAGGTAACCTTTTCTCAAATAAACTCCTCAGCCTTTTATAGTGGTCTTTCAAAAATCTGCCCGTTGAAGAGATAGGCTTCTTTTTGAAAGTCACTTGTGGTCGTTGGCTTGTCTTGTTGCAGTTCTTGGAATTGACATTTTCTCGTATAAATGATCCCTCAGCTTTTCAGAGATCTGACACAGGTGCAGTGCTTCCCATTGGTTTATTCCTTTTGCACGATTCTGGGATGCACTTTAAGAAAGGTAGTATGGAAGTATTACTTGTTTAAGTAATTCTCTTGATTTACGTAACGGATCTTTTTAGTTATCTCGACTTGATTTGCATTTCCTTGCCTTCCCCCGAGGTGACTTAGTCGACTTCCAATCATGGATGACTCTTTCCGTCACTTCAACTTGAGACTTGGCTATCTTGAGTTGACTTGATCGATACTTCACTTAAATTGCATCTCACCGTGACCTTGATCGAGTTCCTATCTTCTCTTCTTTGCCATACTCACCGCCTCATCATAGCGTGTCTTCCTTCTAGTCTCCATTGTCTTCTTGCATGTTCGGGCATAGTGACTTAACTCACTCGACCAAATTTCTATCTATTACAATGCAATTTACAACAAAAATGGAGTGCCAACTTCCTATTCTAAGTTTTACATGGCATTCATCAAAATCTACAAAATAATTTCCCAACAGGTGCTCGCGGGCAGTTGGCTAAACCATGTTAAAACGTGTTTGGTTAGTGTAGTGCGAGAATAGTTTACAAAAGGCAGCATCACTTAAGTCATAAAGGTATGCCTTTGAGTAAAATTTATCTATGCCTTTGTGTAAATTATCAAGGTGTTCTTGCGGATCTCCCGCACCAATGAACTCTAGGAGACTTGCAATTTTGACCCCAACTGGAAGTGACTCAGCAAGGATGGCAGTTGAAAAAGGACTACGCTTCGCAGGTAGGATGGCAAGTGGTAGGTAATTCATTGCACCTCCTAGTATTCCAGATGGAGCATTTGGCATCATTGGATGTGTCTTATCTTTGTTTTCCCTCTGTCTGGCAATACCAGATGGAGATGAGGCTCGACTACCCCGCATCAAGTCAATGACCATCTCTCTTATGTCTAACATGTTGGGGTGGAGCTTGATGTTAGCATCATCTCTTCTTTATTAGGGTGGAGCTTGACTATTGGCATCATCTCTTCTTCGTTGTGTTTCTTCCTACCTCAGCTTTGTCCTCCCTAGAGCTGGAGCAGAATCATGTCTCTTTTGGGGGGACTGAGGGGGCTCTCTCTCTGTTGAACCTATATGTATTGCGTTACTGCTTGAACAACAGCCCTCGTAGCAGCATCCTTCATCATAGCTCTCAAAGCTTCTTGAGTGATCTGGACAACTTCAGGTAGGTCGGGATTAGCTGGATGAGGTGGAGGTGGATCACGTCTCTGAGGTTGTGGTGGTCGTTGATCCACTCCATTCCCATTAAGGTCTTCAATATGAGATAAGGCTTGTGCACTAACTCCACGAGCTGATCTTGATTTTGTTTGCATCCTCAATGCGTAGGTAGTAGTTCCCACAGACGGCGCCAATGATGTGGTATCACTTTATTCCTCGAGTCTTCGAGCTGGAAGTCTACAAATAAATTGGGCCACTTCCTGCAATACAATAAGTCGTTAAGGTGCCAGGTTTGTCCCGGCGAAGACCCTCCGACGCTCAAGTCAGAACAAAGAGCCAAAGAATAATAAGAATTCTCAAAGCTAGATGTTTAAAATGTAAATCATACCTTGGAAATGAAATTGGATGGGGTATTTATAGGATATAAAAACTTGGGTTTTTATTCGGTGTTGCGTGGTGCATGAACCATATAGGTCTTGTAAGCCCATAAGAAATATCTCTTGTTGGACTCTATCATTATATTTGGCCATTGGACTTTTATTATTTGGGCTTATATTAGAATATAATTAAAATTATATTTAGCCCATCAATAGTTTTAATTTCAAAGGTTAGTATGTTTCGACACTTTGACATGTAGCATTAAATTCGAATACTAATCATAGTATTATTTAAGCTATAATTTATTTAGTTACTATTAGTAGTTATCGCCTTAGTTAACATACTACTTTGGGCATGTGAGTTAATTGGATTTAATTGGTTGCAATTATTTATAACTAGTATACGAATTTGATTAATTAGGGGTCATTAGATTCTTTAGGACATTATAACCCATTTTAGTATAACAATTATTATCACTATTATTTATTAATAGAAGACTGATTAGTATACCTTTTAAACCAAAAAAAAAAGAAAAAAAAAAGACTGATATTGTTTAGTGTAGTAATCTTAAAGGTTTAACAATATACTATATATATAGGGATTGGATCAAATGTGGCAGGGGTCTCTGTGTAATACAATATGGACAATTATTTAATTATTTATTTCCCTTCATTAAGGTTATTTTAGGACTTTCATTATTTGGCTATTAATTTAAGTAACGTGAATGTTCACTTCCTTGATTTAATGGATTGGATATCTGATATGAGATCTCCCACTATTAAGTTATTTTACGTATGCATTATATTGATTCTAAATATGCAATATGTTTCTTTTACGTATGCACCAAAATGAATATAATTATGCCATAAGTTTTCCACAATATAAGCAATATATGTATCTGAATATGCAATTTATTCAAACCAAGTATGCATTATATCGAGCATCATTCAATAACTAACTATGCATTATGTTACAGTTATATATGCATTAAACAACAAATAATTATGCATCAAATAATAACTAACTACGAATTGTCTCATAATTATACATGCATCAAATAACAACTAACTATGTGTTGCGTCATAACTATATATGCATCAAACAACACTTAATTTAACATTATCACATTACTATCCATGCACCAAATAAATATGAATATGTAGTATATTATAACCGTGTATCCATTAAACAACAACTAATTGTGCAGTGTCTGATAACTATCTATGCAGCGTATTTATTCTAAATATGCATTAGAGTTACAATAATTATGTTATGTGTTAATTGTTGGTATATGAGAGAGAGGGAGAGAGAGAAAGAGAGAGAGATATTTGATTATCGGATTTGATGACGATTTTTGTGGGATTGATATATGTATGGAACGTAACTGATATTATTTGATTTTATCTCCATTTTTATCTATCTATATTTAATGGTAAGGATGTTACATTTTATTGTGATTATACAATGTTACCCTTTTTGTGATTAAATTAAATATTTAATCTAATTTTATTCATTCTAATCTCAGCCATCAATTATTTAATAGGAGCAGTTGTGATTAGTCCTTACGGTCTCACGGTAAATGGTTGTCTCACGAGATTAAAAAAAAATCATAATTTTACGATATGCGACATTTTCACAAAAGTTTATTCTATGATCGTTTTGTTTTTTGTTTTTTTTCAAGTAATTTAGTTTATTAAAGAAAACATAAGTTGTATGATTTATGGTTTGTATTTACATTTTTGTGTGCATTATAACTCTTGTAACTGCTTGACTTGGCCTTTGGGCAAATAAATGTTATTTTTACAAAAAAATATTAATTGTTTAAATCTATTGCGGTGTGAATAGATTAGACAATGGATCGACCTTTGTTGTCTGTGGTCTCTGTTTAATTACCCATGTGCCTAGTCCCATTTCTGGTCGGGCCGGAGACGGCGGCAGAAGTGGGTCGTATAATGGTATATTCATGAATATGACAATTTCTGGGCAAAAGTCCATGGCTAAAGAGACGTCGAGCCTATAGGGAGGGATAAGGTGACAGGGTTTCGGCTAAATATAGTTAGGAGCAATAAGAAGAACAGACAGGTTCAATGTCTGATCAACATTGATCCTACATTTCTTGTTTCGGGCTCACAAACTAATTGATTAGCTATTTATATTAAAACAAATTTATTTTTTTAAATGATATCCGCTATTTATTTCAAAACTTGGGATATCTATTGTCCATTTGAAAAGCAAAATAGTTACTATACTTGACTATCAGTATTGAAGTGCACAATATTCTTGAACAACGCGGTAAATAAATCTTATGTGCACCATTATCATGCATACATGAATATCTCTTGGCACATTAAGTACTTTCTCACGCAAAAAGGAAATATTTTAACTTTCATTTTAACAATTATTGCATTCCTCTACCCCAACTCACTAAGCTCATTTAGCTTACCCCGCAATTTTCATAAAAAATATTCAGAGACCAGATATTTTGAGATCGATGAGACTGGCACGAATTCTAGCTCAGAGTTGACTCTACATAGTAGTTTATGTTTGAAGGGCTTACCCGTCAGCGCTTGAACAATATAACTATTTTATCTTGTAATAGTTGGGTGAGTTGCAGATCTATTGTAATTGTATGTTATGATTTATAGACTTATGCTATATTATATTTATGGTTTTTAGTTGTTTGTACTTAGATTGTAGCTCTTAATGAGCCTAAATGTTTGAATATTTGGATTGTACCCTATTGGATGCTTTTCTATTTTATTGGGTATATAAGTTTAGGGCGTGAAAGTTATGGTATCAGAGCTTAGGTATAAAAAAGAATTACACCTGAGCTAACCCATGATCGGATCTTCGGCCTGTCACTAGGTTATCACTTGTATATAGTCTTAAGGATTTCAAACATTTGACAGACTTTGGGTATTTATGATGAAATATTGTTGAATAATTTTGGTTACTAGGATTTGATTCGTTTATTGGTTACAAAATGCTATAGCAGGATAGATCATTTAGCATTTAGTCAGTCATTTGTCATCACTAATAAACTATGAACCCTGATCTAATGAACCTAAACAACAAAAAAGGGGTTTATTTGGGTATTTGTAGATTATTACATTATGCTATAAACATTTGGATTCAGTAAGATTTGATGATTCCAATGGTATGAGACTATCTAGTGGATATGGACATAACGTTCATTCGATTATGAAAGAATTATAGCACATGAATATTCCAGAAAAGTTTCATGAGAGTATAGATGTGATTGCAGATGTGGTCACATTCACAATCACATGCAGTGGAATAAAGTAAATTGAAATAAGACACAAGATGTAAAAATTTATCTACAAGTAAACTAGCTTGTAGATGTGCCAATATGGCAAAACTTTCCACTAGTAAAATCGTATGATTCTGTATACAAAAATACTAAAATCAACTAGTAGAAAAATCAATGAGAACTCCTATTTAGCGTAAATCTGTTCTATGTAATTCAACTCATCCAACAATAGATATGTATGGACTTCGTTTATCACAATACAAAAAGCTATGGACGAAAAAGCTAACAAACACAACTACAGGACTGAATGTTATCTCTGATGTAGTCACATTCGAGATCACTTTCAGTACAGTGAGGTTCCTTGTGCTTGAATGACTCTAAACTCTCTCATGACTCTTGTATCTCTGGTATATTTCTTATGTATTGTTTATGCATGTCCTCCTATCTTATATAAGCGTCCAAGTCCTTCAAAGAGTCCTAATAAACATGGAAAGAAGATATATACAAATATATGACAAGTATATCACTTATGTTAGGAAATAAGATAAGAATCAAAGAGTACTCATATATATATAATATATATACCATATCAATATAAGATCTTTCATGATCTATTTACAACTCAATCTTACCATATGTCTAGAAATGCAACACAATTAAAACACAATCTTTTACTTTTGGAAATTATTTTAGGTGGTAGAAATACACGACCTAACATATTATAACATTATATTGAAGAGTTTTAGTTTTATTGTCAAACTGAGATGAGATGTTAGGAATACGTTTTGACAATTAGGGCTTAACTTAGGTCAATTATGGAGTATTAATAACCTTTTCCTTAAGCAGAATGAAGAGAAATATTATCACAATAAGAAAGTTCTTAGGTTTGTTAAATCAAGAGCAAAAGATGTGCAAGTTGATAACATCATCGTACGGACTTAAGCAAGCTCCGAAATAATGGTATCGTAAATTTGACAATACAATGTTGTCAAATGGATTTAAAAATCAACGAATGTGATAAATGCGTATATGTCAAAAGGACATCAGATGCATTTGCCATAGCTGCCTATACGTAGACGATTTATTAATTATGGCAGTAGTCATGATTCTATCATGGATACTAAAAGAATGGTAAAGAGGAACTTTGACATGAAGGATATGTGGACTGCTGATGTGATCCTAGGGATCAAAATCAATAGAACTCATGATGGAATTGTCTCATCACAACCCCATTATATGGAGAAGTGTTCGAGAAATTCAATGCTTTTGACGATTCACCATCAAAGATGCCCATTCATTTAAGTTTAAATATGGTTGCTAATAAAGCAAAACCAGTGGTTCAGATGGAATACTCATGTATAATAGATAGTTTAATGTACATGACAAATTGTACACGTCCAGACTTAGCCTATCCTGTAAATAAGTTGAGTAGGTAGGTTCACAAGCAATCAAGTCATGAGCATTGGAAAGCATTAACCAGAATGTTAAAATACTTTTGAAGTATACCCTAGATTATGGGCTATATTATTTGAGATATTCAGCTGAACTTGAAGGGTATAGTGATGCTAACTGGATTTCAAATTCGAGAGATTCTTAATTCACTAGTGGATACATATTCACCATTGGAGGTGGTGTGAAGTCATGGAAGTCCATGAAGCAAACGTGTATAGCTCAGTCCATCATGGAATCTGAGTTTTATAGCTTTAGATAAAGCTTATGAAGAAGCAGAGTGGGCTTCGAAACTTTTTGGACGATATTCCATGTTGAAGAAAATATGTGCTTTTTGTGATGATTCACTATGATAGTCAAGCGGCTATAGAAAGGGCACAAAGCAATATGTATAATGGTAAGTCTCGACATATTTGTTGTAGACATAATATTATATGATAATTGATCTCAAATGGTGTGATGTCAATTGACTACGTAAAGTCAAAAGAATTTGACAGATCCTTTGGTAAAAGGGATGAATCGAGATCAATTGAGGCTAAGTCATTTGACTTATAATGATTCCTACACCTCGATGAGGTTGAGTATTACAGGATATAGGATAGAAGATCACCCATGTAAGTGGGAAGTGTGGGCAACTTCAAAGTAACACTTATGAATTCAAAGAGGTGTCCATGGTCGAAATAGACACAAAACGTGAGAACAAAAGGTGTTGAGACCTTATTATGTTAATATTGTTCATTCGGTACACCACAGAGGAATGGTTCAAGGCATTGCGTCTATTGAGCCGCCAGTGTAGCCGATGGTATGGACTATAGAAGG
The DNA here is from genome assembly GCA_016081115.2 of Rehmannia glutinosa. NCBI lineage: Eukaryota > Viridiplantae > Streptophyta > Magnoliopsida > Lamiales > Orobanchaceae > Rehmannia > Rehmannia glutinosa. The sequence goes on along the minus strand of JABTTQ020002994.1, from coordinate 324,925 downwards.
TTCAATGCCACAAACTACCTTTCTGGATGCATTTTGCGTGTCTGCATCGTACATGCATTAATTTTCACTCATGTGGGGGGTTATTGGAAATTTGGTTTTGAGAAAGCGATTGTCGACCTGAATTTGACCAAATATTCGGTAGCTAAATATCTAATATTAGAGGAATTAGATTGAACATTCACTACAAGAAAAAACCAGTTTACCTACAGAAAAATTTGTAGGTAAGTATTGAGAAAATTGTAAAGTGTAGGTAAAATTATTGTAGGTAAAATATTTACCTACAGAATTTAAAATTATTGGTAAATACCTACAGAAAATCTGTTGGTAAATTGAAAAACTGTCAGTAATCTGTCGGTAATTTGTCGGTATAATTTGGAGACAAAATTATTTTGGTCGGTAACTTCTGTTAGTAAACTGGAATTTTCTTGTAGTGATTATTAATTTACATTCCGAGTAGATATTCGTAGTATTTTTTATTTCTCAAAACCGAATTTCCATAAGTAATAAATTAATACATGAAGGGACATTATGTAAAGGGTGTTGAAAGGCTTTAGCCTTGTCCCACGTAGAATATAAAGCTTTGTTTATCATAGTTTATATATTAGGAGGTGTTATTAGTTGTGTATATTATAACACAAGTGGATGATCACAATTGAGCCACACACATGCGCCAACTCAGCCCAGCCTAGACCAAGGCCTAAGACTGGGCTTCAGCCATGACCCGGGCCCTGATCGAGTTCACTTTAGTGTTGTCACTCAAAAATGATCTTGGTCTAGATTTAAGTGTCTGTTGGGTCTAATGAATATGGGCATGGTAGGTGTCCAGATTTGTATGTATATGTTGGAATGTGTAACTCCTCAGATAGTGGTCATTGATGGGGTTGTAACACCAGATAGCTACTGGGAAAGTTAATTCCCACTCACCTGACTTTATTCCCTGCAGGTTGGATTTGTTATCTACATATAGGCTGGATTTTTCACTGCAGAAGTTACATAGAAAATCATACTTTACTGCATATTCTGAAAGTATTGTCACAAGTGTCATAACATTTGAACCACATCTCTTTTCTGCATGTGAGTCTAGCATCATGTCATTACTCCTTCAGTTTGAAAGGTGTTTGTGTCAATGGTGCTACTACACAAAAGACGTAAAGCCATTTTATCTTTGGGGATATTACGTCATACCGTGAGCACTAGTCGGGAGGTATTTGTCTTGCAGAAAGAGTTTCATCTCGACTCGGCTTTCCATATCAGATTCCAGAAGTTGCAATGTTTTGTATTTTGTAGTTTCTATTTTAGTTCAGAATATGTAATAGTTAGGTTCTGTTTATTGTATTTTACTATTCTTTACGTAATAGCCATTGTGAAGAATTTTCCCATTCTAACACATTGTATTCAATAGGAAGGCCCCTACAAAGCAACATAGGTCTTGAAGAAAGGCACTTATCGCCTGGAGGATGCGAAGGAAGGGCCATTACCACGACCATGGAACATGCACAACTTGAGAAAATTATATGCCTAAGTATTTTATTGCCTTTACAGAAGCAACATTAATTTGAAGCATTTCAATTTAGAACATTAGTCTTTACTTTGAATGTCAACTTGGTTTTTTGAAAAATGAGTTAGTATTACATGAATTACTCTTTATTATCATTCTATGGAATAAATTTAATGCAATGATATCTAGGAAAGGATTATAACGAAGCCAGGAATAAATATGACATGAACTCGGAGTGAGATTTCAAAGTGAGCCATAGGATTGATCACAGAGCTTTCTTGCTTAAGAAGCGCTAGAGTTAAATACTTCGTACTCTCAAAGTCTTGTAGATTACAATAGTTATTAAGAAGCGTTAGCATTAAATACTCCATACTCTCAAAGTTCAATGTTTAGTACGCGTACAATAGTTACTCGTATAATGTTTGGCGAAGAATACTTTATTTTATATTTTAATGTAATCTAAAAAAATATTCAAAAGTTATTTATTACTATGATTTAGATATTGATAATATATACTAATTATTATTAAATATTTACCCTTTATTTTGTTAAGTTATAATTTAATAAAATATAAAAATACTATATATTAAATTTTATATAATCTAAATATAAGTATTAATGCAGTTCATATAAAAATATACTACTTATTGTTAAATAATTATTTTCATTTATGCCATAATAAATTAACAAATATAACATACTTTAAAGTAATTTTTATGTAATCCAAACATAAGTATAATTACATTCCATATAAAAATAATAATATAATAAGTCGTATTTTTACTTTCGAACAATTATTTTATATTCGTATTTTTAGCCGTCATTTCTTACAGTTTCTATATTAATAATTTTCATATTTTTAACGATTTTTTCATCGCAACGTTTAGTAAATATTTATAATATACTCATACGTATTAATGCCAAATTTTTTAAGTCGAGTATATTCTTTTAGTTAAATTTAACAATTTGGTAATTGAGAACACATTTTATTCGCAAGAGGAAAAACATTATGCCCTTAGGCCCTTACTAAACAATTTAAACTTGATGATAGTCGGCATATCATCATATAGCCGGATTTTTCACTTTGCGAGTTACACGAGAAAATCATACTTTCTGCATATTCTCAAAGTATTGTCACAAGTGTCATAACATTTGAACCACATCTCTTTTCGCAAGTGAGTCTAGCATCATGTCATTACTCCTTCCGGTTTGAAAGGTGCTTTGTGTCAATGGTGCTACTACACAAAAGACGTAAAGCCATTTTATCTTTGGGGATATTACGTCATACCGTGAGCACTAGTCGGGAGGTATTTGTCTTGCAGAAAGAGTTTCATCTCGACTCGGCTTTCCATATCAGATTCCAGAAGTTGCAATGTTTTGTATTTTGTAGTTTCTATTTGATTGGTACTGTAATAGTTAGGTTCTGTTTATTGTATTTTACTATTCTTTATGTAATAGCCATTGTGAAGAATTTTCCCATTCTAACACATTGTATTCAATAGGAAGGCCCCTACAAAGCAACATAGGTCTTGAAGAAAGGCACTTATCGCCGGAGGATGCGAAGGAAGAGCCATTACCACGACCATGGAACATGCACAACTTGAGAAAATTATATGCCTAAGTATTTTATTGCCTTTACAGAAGCAACATTAATTTGAAGCATTTCAATTTAGAACATTAGTCTTTACTTTGAATGTCAACTTGGTTTTTGAAAAATGAGTTAGTATTACATGAATTACTCTTTATTATCATTCTATGGAATAAATTTAATGCAATGATATCTAGGAAAGGATTATAACGAAGCCGGGGAATAAATATGACATGAACTCGGAGTGAGATTTCAAAGTGAGCCATAGGATTGATCACAGAGCTTTCTTGCTTAAGAAGCGCTAGAGTTAAATACTTCGTACTCTCAAAGTCTTGTAGATTACAATAGTTATTAAGAAGCGTTAGCGTTAAATACTCCGTACTCTCGAAGTTCAATGTTTAGTACGCGTACAATAGTTACTCGTATAATGTTTGGCGAATAATACTTTATTTTATATTTTAAATTAATCTAAAAAAATATTCAAAAGTTATTTATTACTATGATTTAGATATTGATAATATATACTAATTATTATTAAATATTTACCCTTTATTTTGTTAAGTTATAATTTAATAAAATATAAAAATACTATATATTAAATTTTATATAATCTAAATATAAGTATTAATGCAGTTCATATAAAAATATACTAATTATTGTTAAATAATTATTTTTCATTTATGCCTTAATAAATTAACAAATATAACATACTTTAAAGTAATTTTTATGTAATCCAAACATAAGTATAATTACATTCCATATAAAATTAATAATAAAATAAACCGTATTTTTACTTTCGAACAATTATTTTATATTCGTATTTTTAGCCGTCTGTTTACAGGTTTCTATATTAATAATTTTCGTATTTTTAACAATTTTTTCATAGCAACGTTTAGTAAATATTTATAATATACTCATATGTATTAATGCCGAATTTTTTCGTCGAGTATATTACTGGTTAGACTAACAATTTGGTAATTGAGAACACATTTTATTCGCAAGAGGAAAAACATTATGCCCTTAGGCCCTTACTAAACAATTTAAACTTGATGATAGTCGGCATATCATCATATAGCCGGATTTTTCATCTGCGGTTACACGTAAAATCATACTTTCTTCGCATATTCTCGAAGTATTGTCACAAGTGTCATAACATTTGAACCACATCTCTTTTCTGCATGTGAGTCTAGCATCATGTCATTACTCCTTCAGTTTGAAAGGTGCTTTGTGTCAATGGTGCTACTACACAAAAGACGTAAAGCCATTTTATCTTTGGGGATATTACGTCATACCGTGAGCACTAGTCGGGAGGTATTTGTCTTGCAGAAAGAGTTTCATCTCGACTCGGCTTTCCATATCAGATTCCAGAAGTTGCAATGTTTTGTATTTTGTAGTTTCTATTTCAGTTCATACTATGTAATAGTTAGGTTCTGTTTATTGTATTTTACTATTCTTTATGTAATAGCCATTGTGAAGAATTTTCCCATTCTAACACATTGTATTCAATAGGAAGGCCCCTACAAAGCAACATAGGTCTTGAAGAAAGGCACTTATCGCCTGGAGGATGCGAAGGAAGAGCCATTACCACGACCATGGAACATGCACAACTTGAGAAAATTATATGCCTAAGTATTTTATTGCCTTTCTGTAAGCAACATTAATTTGAAGCATTTCAATTTAGAACATTAGTCTTTACTTTGAATGTCAACTTGGTTTTTTGAAAAATGAGTTAGTATTACATGAATTACTCTTTATTATCATTCTATGGAATAAATTTAATGCAATGATATCTAGGAAAGGATTATAACGAAGCCAGGAATAAATATGACATGAACTCGGAGTGAGATTTCAAAGTGAGCCATAGGATTGATCACGAGCTTTCTTGTAAGAAGCGCTAAAGTTAAATACTTCGTACTCTCAAAGTCTTGTAGATTACAAAAGTTATTAAGAAGCGTTAGCGTTAAATACTCCGTACTCTCGAGTTCAATGTTTAGTACGCTATAGTTACTCGTATAATGTTTGGCGAATAATACTTTATTTTATATTTTAAATTAATCTAAAAAATATTCAAAAGTTATTTATTACTATGATTTAGATATTGATAATATATACTAAATATTATTAAATATTTACCCTTTATTTTGTTAAGTTATAATTTAATAAAATATAAAAATACTATATATTAAATTTTATATAATCTAAATATAAGTATTAATGTAGTTCATATAAAATATACTACTTATTGTTAAATAATTATTTTTCATTTATGCCATAATAAATTAACAAATATAACATACTTTAAAGTAATTTTTATGTAATCCAAACATAAGTATAATTACATTCCATATAAAATTAATAATAAAATAAACCGTATTTTTACTTTCGAACAATTATTTTATATTCGTATCTTTAGCCGTCTGTTTATAGGTTTCTATATTAATAATTTTCGTATTTTTAATGATTTTTTCATCGCAACGTTTAGTAAATATTTATAATATACTCATACGTATTAATGCCAAATTTTTTAAAATCGTCAGTATATTCTTGGTTAAAGCAACAATTTGGTAATTGAGAACACATTTTATTCGCAAGAGGAAAAACATTATGCCCTTAGGCCCTTACTAAACAATTTAAACTTGATGATAGTCGGCATATCATCATATAGGCTGGATTTTTCACTGCAGAAGTTACACAGAAAATCATACTTTACTGCATATTCTGAAAGTATTGTCACAAGTGTCATAACATTTGAACCACATCTCTTTTCTGCATGTGAGTCTAGCATCATGTCATTACTCCTTCAGTTTGAAAGGTGCTTTGTGTCAATGGTGCTACTACACAAAAGACGTAAAGCCATTTTATCTTTGGGGATATTACGTCATACCGTGAGCACTAGTCGGGAGGTATTTGTCTTGCAGAAAGAGTTTCATCTCGACTCGGCTTTCCATGCTCGATTCGAGAGTTGCAATGTTTTGTATTTTGTAGTTTCTATTTCGATTCGGTATGTAATAGTTAGGTTCTCATTTATTGTATTTTACTATTCTTTATGTAATAGCCATTGTGAAGAATTTTCCCATTCTAACACATTGTATTCAATAGGAAGGCCACTACAAAGCAACATAGGTCTTGAAGAAAGGCACTTATCGCCTGGAGGATGCGAAGGAAGAGCCATTACCACGACCATGGAACATGCACAACTTGAGAAAATTATATGCCTAAGTATTTTATTGCCTTTCTGTAAGCAACATTAATTTGAAGCATTTCAATTTAGAACATTAGTCTTTACTTTGAATGTCAACTTGGTTTTTTGAAAAATGAGTTAGTATTACATGAATTACTCTTTATTATCATTCTATGGAATAAATTTAATGCAATGATATCTAGGAAAGGATTATAACGAAGCCAGGAATAAATATGACATGAACTCGGAGTGAGATTTCAAAGTGAGCCATAGGATTGATCACAGAGCTTTCTTGCTTAAGAAGCGCTAGAGTTAAATACTTCGTACTCTCAAAGTCTTGTAGATTACAATAGTTATTAAGAAGCGTTAGCATTAAATACTCCATACTCTCGAAGTTCAATGTTTAGTACGCGTATAATAGTTACTCGTATAATGTTTGGCGAATAATACTTTATTTTATATTTTAATGTAATCTAAAAAAATATTCAAAAGTTATTTATTACTATGATTTAGATATTGATAATATATACTAATTATTATTAAATATTTACCCTTTATTTTGTTAAGTTATAATTTAATAAAATATAAAAATACTATATATTAAATTTTATATAATCTAAATATAAGTATTAATGCAGTTCATATAAAAATATACTACTTATTGTTAAATAATTATTTTTCATTTATGCCATAATAAATTAACAAATATAACATACTTTAAAGTAATTTTTATGTAATCCAAACATAAGTATAATTACATTCCATATAAAAATAATAATAAAATAAGCCGTATTTTTACTTTCGAACAATTATTTTATATTCGTATTTTTAGCCGTCTGTTTACAGGTTTCTATATTAATAATTTTCATATTTTTAACGATTTTTTCATCGCAACGTTTAGTAAATATTTATAATATACTCATACGTATTAATGCCGAATTTTTTAAATGCAGTATATTCTTGGTTAAAGCTAACAATTTGGTAATTGAGAACACATTTTATTCGCAAGAGGAAAAACATTATGCCCTTAGGCCCTTACTAAACAATTTAAACTTGATGATAGTCGGCATATCATCATATAGGCTGGATTTTTCACTGCAGAAGTTACACAGAAAATCATACTTTACTGCATATTCTGAAAGTATTGTCACAAGTGTCATAACATTTGAACCACATCTCTTTTCTGCATGTGAGTCTAGCATCATGTCATTACTCCTTCAGTTTGAAAGGTGCTTTGTGTCAATGGTGCTACTACACAAAAGACGTAAAGCCATTTTATCTTTGGGGATATTACGTCATCACCGTGAGCACTAGTCGGAGGTATTTGTCTTGCAGAAAGAGTTTCATCTCGACTCGGCTTTCCATATCATATTCCAGAAGTTGCAATATTTTGTATTTTGTAGTTTCTATTTCAGTTCAGAATATGTAATAGTTAGGTTCTGTTTATTGTATTTTACTATTCTTTATGTAATAGCCATTGTGAAGAATTTTCCCATTCTAACACATTGTATTCAATAGGAAGGCCCCTACAAAGCAACATAGGTCTTGAAGAAAGGCACTTATCGCCTGGAGGATGCGAAGGAAGAGCCATTACCACGACCATGGAACATGCACAACTTGAGAAAATTATATGCCTAAGTATTTTATTGCCTTTCTGTAAGCAACATTAATTTGAAGCATTTCAATTTAGAACATTAGTCTTTACTTTGAATGTCAACTTGGTTTTTTGAAAAATGAGTTAGTATTACATGAATTACTCTTTATTATCATTCTATGGAATAAATTTAATGCAATGATATCTAGGAAAGGATTATAACGAAGCCAGGAATAAATATGACATGAACTCGGAGTGAGATTTCAAAGTGAGCCATAGGATTGATCACAGAGCTTTCTTGCTTAAGAAGCGCTAGAGTTAAATACTTCGTACTCTCAAAGTCTTGTAGATTACAATAGTTATTAAGAAGCGTTAGCGTTAAATACTCCGTACTCTCGAAGTTCAATGTTTAGTACGCGTACAATAGTTACTCGTATAATGTTTGGCGAATAATACTTTATTTTATATTTGAAATTAATCTAAAAAAATATTCAAAAGTTATTTATTACTATGATTTAGATATTGATAATATATACTAATTATTATTAAATATTTACCCTTTATTTTGTTAAGTTATAATTTAATAAAATATAAAAATACTATATATTAAATTTTATATAATCTAAATATAAGTATTAATGCGATTCATATAAAATATACTACTTATTGTTAAATAATTATTTTTCATTTATGCCATAATAAATTAACAAATATAACATACTTTAAAGTAATTTTTATGTAATCCAAACATAAGTATAATTACATTCCATATAAAATTAATAATAAAATAAACCGTATTTTTACTTTCGAACAATTATTTTATATTCGTATTTTTAGCCGTCTGCTTTACGAGTTTCTATATTAATAATTTTCATATTTTTAACGATTTTTTTCATCGCGTTTAGTAAATATTTATAATATACTCATACGTATTAATGCCGAATTTTTTCGTCGAGTATATTACTGGTTAGGCTAACAATTTGGTAATTGAGAACACATTTTATTCGCAAGAGGAAAAACATTATGCCCTTAGGCCCTTACTAAACAATTTAAACTTGATGATAGTCGGCATATCATCATATAAATTGGATTTTTCATTGCGAGGAAGTTACCGAGAAAATCATACTTTCGCATATTAAAAGTATTGTCACAAGTGTCATAACATTTGAACCACATCTCTTTTCTGCATGTGAGTCTAGCATCATGTCATTACTCCTTCAGTTTGAAAGGTGCTTTGTGTCAATGGTGCTACTACACAAAAGACGTAAAGCCATTTTATCTTTGGGGATATTACGTCATACCGTGAGCACTAGTCGGGAGGTATTTGTCTTGCGAGAAAGAGTTTCATCTCGACTCGGCTTTCCATATCAGATTCGAGAAGTTGCAATGTTTTGTATTTTGTAGTTTCTATTTGATTCGGACTATGTAATAGTTAGGTTACATTTATTGTATTTTACTATTCTTTATGTAATAGCCATTGTGAAGAATTTTCCCATTCTAACACATTGTATTCAATAGGAAGGCCACTACAAAGCAACATAGGTCTTGAAGAAAGGCACTTATCGCCGGAGGATGCGAAGGAAGAGCCATTACCACGACCATGGAACATGCACAACTTGAGAAAATTATATGCCTAAGTATTTTATTGCCTTTCATGCAACATTAATTTGAAGCATTTCAATTTAGAACATTAGTCTTTACTTTGAATGTCAACTTGGTTTTTTGAAAAATGAGTTAGTATTACATGAATTACTCTTTATTATCATTCTATGGAATAAATTTAATGCAATGATATCTAGGAAAGGATTATAACGAAGCCAGGAATAAATATGACATGAACTCGGAGTGAGATTTCAAAGTGAGCCATAGGATTGATCACGAGCTTTCTTGCTTAAGAAGCGCTAGAGTTAAATACTTCGTACTCTCAAAGTCTTGTAGATTACAATAGTTATTAAGAAGCGTTAGCGTTAAATACTCCGTACTCTCGAGAAGTTCAATGTTTAGTACGCGTCTGATAGTTACTCGTATAATGTTTGGCGAATAATACTTTATTTTATATTTGAAATTAATCTAAAAATATTCAAAAGTTATTTATTAATATGATTTAGATATTGATAATATATACTAATTATTATTAAATATTTACCCTTTATTTTGTTAAGTTATAATTTAATAAAATATAAAAATACTATATATTAAATTTTATATAATCTAAATATAAGTATTAATGCAGTTCATATAAAAATATACTACTTATTGTTAAATAATTATTTTTCATTTATGCCATAATAAATTAACAAATATAACATACTTTAAAGTAATTTTTATGTAATCCAAACATAAGTATAATTACATTCCATATAAAATTAATAATAAAATAAACCGTATTTTTACTTTCAACAATTATTTTATATTCGTATTTTTAGCCGTCTTTTACAGTTTCTATATTAATAATTTTCATATTTTTAACGATTTTTTCATCGCAACGTTTAGTAAATATTTATAATATACTCATACGTATTAATGCCGAATTTTTTCGTCGAGTATATTACTGGTTAGGCTAACAATTTGGTAATTGAGAACACATTTTATTCGCAAGAGGAAAAACATTATGCCCTTAGGCCCTTACTAAACAATTTAAACTTGATGATAGTCGGCATATCATCATATAGGCTGGATTTTTCACTGCAGAAGTTACACAGAAAATCATACTTTACTGCATATTCTGAAAGTATTGTCACAAGTGTCATAACATTTGAACCACATCTCTTTTCTGCATGTGAGTCTAGCATCATGTCATTACTCCTTCAGTTTGAAAGGTGCTTTGTGTCAGTGATGCTACTTCACAAAAGACGTAAAGCCATTTTATCTTTGGGGATATTACGTCATACCGTGAGCACTAGTCGGGAGGTATTTGTCTTGCAGAAAGAGTTTCATCTCGACTCGGCTTTCCATATCAGATTCCAGAAGTTGCAATGTTTTGTATTTTGTAGTTTCTATTTCAGTTCAGAATATGTAATAGTTAGGTTAACATTTATTGTATTTTACTATTCTTTATGTAATAGCCATTGTGAAGAATTTTTCGATTCTAACACATTGTATTCAATAGGAAGGCCCCTACAAAGCAACATAGGTCTTGAAGAAAGGCACTTATCGCCTGGAGGATGCGAAGGAAGAGCCATTACCACGACCATGGAACATGCACAACTTGAGAAAATTATATGCCTAAGTATTTTATTGCCTTTCTGTAAGCAACATTAATTTGAAGCATTTCAATTTAGAACATTAGTCTTTACTTTGAATGTCAACTTGGTTTTTTGAAAAATGAGTTAGTATTACATGAATTACTCTTTATTATCATTCTATGGAATAAATTTAATGCAATGATATCTAGGAAAGGATTATAACGAAGCCGGGGAATAAATATGACATGAACTCGGAGTGAGATTTCAAAGTGAGCCATAGGATTGATCACAGAGCTTTCTTGCTTAAGAAGCGCTAGAGTTAAATACTTCGTACTCTCAAAGTCTTGTAGATTACAATAGTTATTAAGAAGCGTTAGCGTTAAATACTCCGTACTCTCGAAGTTCAATGTTTAGTACGCGTACAATAGTTACTCGTATAATGTTTGGCGAATAATACTTTATTTTATATTTGAAATTAATCTAAAAAAATATTCAAAAGTTATTTATTACTATGATTTAGATATTGATAATATATACTAATTATTATTAAATATTTACCCTTTATTTTGTTAAGTTATAATTTAATAAAATATAAAAATACTATATATTAAATTTTATATAATCTAAATATAAGTATTAATGCGTTCATATAAAATATACTACTTATTGTTAAATAATTATTTTTCATTTATGCCATAATAAATTAACAAATATAACATACTTTAAAGTAATTTTTATGTAATCCAAACATAAGTATAATTACATTCCATATAAAATTAATAATAAAATAAACCGTATTTTTACTTTCGAACAATTATTTTATATTCGTATTTTTAGCCGTCTGTTTACAGGTTTCTATATTAATAATTTTCATATTTTTAACGATTTTTTCATCGCAACGTTTAGTAAATATTTATAATATACTCATACGTATTAATGCCGAATTTTTTCGTCGAGTATATTACTGGTTAGGCTAACAATTTGGTAATTGAGAACACATTTTATTCGCAAGAGGAAAAACATTATGCCCTTAGGCCCTTACTAAACAATTTAAACTTGATGATAGTCGGCATATCATCATATAGGCTGGATTTTTCATCTGCGAGAGTTACCACGAGAAAATCATACTTTACTGCATATTCTGAAAGTATTGTCACAAGTGTCATAACATTTGAACCACATCTCTTTTCTGCATGTGAGTCTAGCATCATGTCATTACTCCTTCAGTTTGAAAGGTGCTTTGTGTCAATGGTGCTACTACACAAAAGACGTAAAGCCATTTTATCTTTGGGGATATTACGTCATACCGTGAGCACTAGTCGGGAGGTATTTGTCTTTGTCTTGAAAAGAGTTTCATCTCGACTCGGCTTTCCATATCGATTCCGAAGTTGCAATGTTTTGTATTTTGTAGTTTCTATTTCATTCGGACTATGTAATAGTTAGGTTACATTTTATTGTATTTTACTATTCTTTATGTAATAGCCATTGTGAAGAATTTTCCCATTCTAACACATTGTATTCAATAGGAAGGCCACTACAAAGCAACATAGGTCTTGAAGAAAGGCACTTATCGCCTGGAGGATGCGAAGGAAGAGCCATTACCACGACCATGGAACATGCACAACTTGAGAAAATTATATGCCTAAGTATTTTATTGCCTTTCAGAAGAACATTAATTTGAAGCATTTCAATTTAGAACATTAGTCTTTACTTTGAATGTCAACTTGGTTTTTGAAAAATGAGTTAGTATTACATGAATTACTCTTTATTATCATTCTATGGAATAAATTTAATGCAATGATATCTAGGAAAGGATTATAACGAAGCCAGGAATAAATATGACATGAACTCGGAGTGAGATTTCAAAGTGAGCCATAGGATTGATCACAGAGCTTTCTTGCTTAAGAAGCGCTAGAGTTAAATACTTCGTACTCTCAAAGTCTTGTAGATTACAATAGTTATTAAGAAGCGTTAGCGTTAAATACTCCGTACTCTCGAAGTTCAATGTTTAGTACGCGTACAATAGTTACTCGTATAATGTTTGGCGAATAATACTTTATTTTATATTTTAAATTAATCTAAAAAAATATTCAAAAGTTATTTATTACTATGATTTAGATATTGATAATATATACTAATTATTATTAAATATTTACCCTTTATTTTGTTAAGTTATAATTTAATAAAATATAAAAATACTATATATTAAATTTTATATAATCTAAATATAAGTATTAATGCAGTTCATATAAAAATATACTACTTATTGTTAAATAATTATTTTTCATTTATGCCATAATAAATTAACAAATATAACATACTTTAAAGTAATTTTTATGTAATCCAAACATAAGTATAATTACATTCCATATAAAATTAATAATAAAATAAACCGTATTTTTACTTTCGAACAATTATTTTATATTCGTATTTTTAGCCGTTTGTTTACAGGTTTCTATATTAATAATTTTCATATTTTTAACGATTTTTTCATCGCAATGTTTAGTAAATATTTATAATATACTCATACATATTAATGCCGAATTTTTTCGTCGAGTATATTACTGGTTAGGCTAACAATTTGGTAATTGAGAACACATTTTATTCGCAAGAGGAAAAACATTATGCCCTTAGGCCCTTACTAAACAATCTAAACTTGATGATAGTCGGCATATCATAAAGAAAACATCTTCATTTAAATCCAAATTAAAATCTTTGTTGATAAATAAGAAGTTTCAATAAAATGCAGAAAAACTGCAACATCTGTCCATGATACACTTATCTTTTTCAATATAAACATATCCCCACAAATAAACATAAAGGATGAAAACTGAGAGAAAATAAAAGGCTCTAATAGAACATTGAATCTCCCAGATCCGACTCATATGTCAAAATAGAGAAGCAGACGATCAATAGTCTAGATTGCCCCAAATCTGCAGATCTTACGAAGAAAATCCAAACTCGTACTAGTCAAGCCAAATAATTTTCATATGATCAGATAAAAACATAAGGAGTGAATAAAACTTTCACTCACAAAGAGGGAAAGAGACATACTTCCACTAAATGGAACAACAATATTGCCATAAGGGGAGAAAACATAAAACAAAGATTAAGAAAATAAAGAAATGACGTAATTTTAATTACCCCCAAACTATGTGAGTTTTTCTACTTTGCTCACTTAACTTTAATTTACCCCCTCAATTTTGCAAATTGTTGCACTCAACCTATAATTTCTAAATTTACCCCTTAACTTTGTAGGCAAAAACTCATGTAGGACGGTCTTATAGGCCATTTTCTGTAAGACGGATCGCGACCGACCCACACATATGACCCGCCCCGCCCTTTTTTTGGTTTCTAGAGTTTTTTGGTTTTTGTGTATCTCTCCCTCATTGTCTCTCGTTTTTTTCTTGTTTCTCTCCCTCCCTCATTTCTTTCTCTATCATTTTTTGCTCATTTTCCAAAATTGAAAGTTGATAAAAATCGACTTTTCTTGAACTAGCATCTGGTTAAGAATCAAAAGCTCTGGTACTTGTCAAAACCAGGACCACGGATGAATTTTACTTGGTTGTAACCAATTAGTGCATCTTGACTTTGTCATAATGGTAGTACAGACAATGGAGAATTGTGGCCAATGGATTTGGTGGTAGTCCACAATCATCAAGTGACTTACAATGCTCTTATAGATAAATCAATTCAATTCCTTTTTGTGAAATTTAAGGTATCCGCATAATATGTAGATGAAGCCATTGGAGATTTTGGTGAAACTTTTTTTATGGAGAAAAATGAAAGAACAAAGAAACACTGCAAATATTTTTATGTTTGTTAGATTTTGAAAGTATCACTTTTTATTGCAAAAGTATCACTATTGGTCGTTGGTAAAAGTATCACTTTTATTTTGAAAAGTATACATTTTTAAATGAATAAAACAATTCATTTATTTGCAAAGTTATATACAGTTTCAAAAGTATCACGTTTCATTAATAGAATTATCACTTTTACTCTGAGGGATCCTTTGGTTAGGTGTTATGCTAGGGATATCAACCAATCTTATTATTAATCAAGCATATTGTTTTGTTTGGTTCAACATGGCTGGGCCCATGAAAAAGACAAGGCTCGGTCCCTTATCAAATGAATTTAATGATACCATATCCCACTATATGGGTGGGATACATTCCCATCCTTTTCTCTTGCAAACTAAAATTACCCCTTTACCCCTCTGATATCATTGTATGATGTGAACTATGCCCTAAACCCCACCCACAATAGATAAGTTTTTTCAGTTCTCTCCCATACGCCCATACGCAGTGAAACCCTAGGCAAGGGCGACGATTGAGGTTTGAAATCTACATCCAAGTAAGGTTTTGTCACGATTTTTTGGAAATTCGAATGATTATTATTTGTTTTTCTTGCAACCCATTTTGTCTTTGTTTCTCTGCTGAAGATTCAATAGATAATTTCAGCTGAGTTAATTTTTTTTTCGGTCTTCATGTTTGATTTCATATTGCTATTTCGTACCATATTATTTTTCCTATCATGAGGTAGATTTGTTTTCCCCATCACAATATTTTTGGTGAATTTATTGGATTACTTGAAGATTTGATAGTGTTGATGAACTGTCTCTTTGTGTTGGATAATTAAGTGACTGTTTTATTGGTTTATTACTTGAAGATTTGATATTTTTCACTGTTTTATTACTTTTGGGCTGTGAACTGTCTCTTGTTGTTGGATAATTTAGTTTTCACTATTTTATGTTGCTGTTGGATAATTTAGTTTTCACTGTTTTATTGTTATTGTTGGTTAATTAATTTTTCACTATTTCAATATTAAGTTATTGTCTCTTGGTGAACTGAAGTTCATGCCTAATTACTATAATATTTGGTCGTAGTATTAAATAATGTTAATTGATATTGCAGTTTTTGTGATTAAAGATGGATGAAATATCCAGAACAAGGGCTGAGATATTCTTAATTATTGAAGAAATAATGATGGAAAGTATGTTTATCTTGAATGTGTTTATGATGTCCATCCGCAAGCGATCTCAAAAGCGACTTACACATCATAGTTTGGAACTAAATATGTTATAGCAAATAGGATACCAAAACAGGTAGAACATTTGAATGATTTGATTGCGCTTAATGATGTTGATTGTTTTGACAATTTGAGGATGACGCGTGTTGCCTTCGCTAAGTTGTGTTACTTGTTAAAACATGTTGGGGGGCTATTAGATTCTATATATGTGTCTGTTAATGAGAAAGTAGCATTATTTCTTTCTGTACTTGCCCATCACAAGAAAATATGTGTGGTGCATTTTGATTTCAAGAGGTAGTGTCAAACAGTTAGCGGACACTTTCATGATGTCTTAAATGTTGTTATGAGGCTTCATAATATACTCCTTGTAAGTCCGCAACCAGTTGACGACAAATGTATCAATCCAAGTGTTGGGAAATTTATTGTTTAGATTTTGATGAATGCCATGTAAAACTTAGAATAGGAAGTTGGCACCCCAATTATTGTTGTAAACTGCTTTGTAATAAATAGGGCTGGTCAAGCTGAGTTAAGTCAACTATGCCCAAACATGCAAAAAGACAACTGGAGACTAGCAGGAAGAGCTGAGTATGGCAAAGAAGAGAAGACGGGAACTCTACTGAAGGAGCGGTGAGATCTGGTGAGTGGAGTATCGGTCAACTCGGCTCGAAAAGCGAGTCTCGAGTTGAAGTGACGGAAGAGTCATCCAATGATTGGAAGGCGACTCTAAGTCACCTGGGAAAGCAAGGAAATGCGATCAAGTCGAGATAAGCTGAAAAAGATCCGTTGCCAGAAATCAAGAGAATTACCTAAACAAGTAACATCTCCATGCTACCTTTCTCGAAGTGCTCGATCCCGAAGCGTTCAAAAGGAATAAACCAATGGGAAGCACTACACCGTGTCGAACTACGAAAAGGTGAAGAACAATTCATACGAGGAAGTGGCAATTCAAGGACTGCAACAAGACAAGCCAGCGACCACAAGTGACTTTCAAAAATAAGCTTATCTCTTCAACGGGCAGATTTTTGAAAGATCACTATAAAAGGCGAGGAGTGACTCTAAGAGAGTGTTACGAAGGTTACGGAACCAAAAACATTCAAGCAATTATTAGAACGTAACTTTGAAATATTCTCAAGTTATTAAACACTAAATCCTCAAGCCTACACTACGAAGAACATCAATCCAACACTCACTTTGTGAAGGAAATATAACTTCAATCGGTTGAAGAGGAAATTCTTGAAGAATCAAGGGGTCTACATTCCACGAAGGAGTGTAGGAAGGTTCAAGGTCGAACCAAGTCTTTAGCTTTTGGAGGGCTTCGTGATCAAATCCAAAGAGCTTGAGCAAGTGGGTCATGTAGTAGTGCAAAGCCCATTGCCTGTGAAGAAAGGCGAGTCGTCGAGAAGCCGGTGAGTGATCAAGGTGTCTCAGGGGCGAGTCCCAAAGGATCAAGTCAATTTGTGTGATCAAGACTTGTATCCGGATTTATTACCACTTTGTATCTTGATCAATACCTAGTGGATTCCTCCGGGAGTTGGAGAAGAGAGGAGTAGAAGAATTACCCCATCTTGAAACTCTATAAAAATCTTATTGTGTCATTTACATTTCAACACTTTAATTCTTGCATCATATTTGTTTAATTCTGTTGACATATTTGCTATCCATTAGATAATCTCTAAGTACTAAATCAAGCTCTAAATCTCTACTTAACCAAACTTAAGGGTGTTAAGTCTTCCTGAAAACAAACCACGATTGAGTTAATTTAGATTTAACAATTTGAGTTATTCCATCAACAGCTCGTTGAGTCCGTTGAGAGACTAACTCTCTTGATTAACTAAATTGGTCATCCCACGAAGGACACGGTGTGTAGTATCAACTCGAACTTTTAAAAGGACTAAATCAAAAATTTGGTAAAGTTTATTCAACCCCCTTCTAAACCTTACACTTACACCCCTTGGGACCTACAAGTGGTATCGGAGCGGTTGGTTCATTGAGCCTTCCGCATGGCAGTTCTTGAACTAGATCTCCAAACTTTTCAAAGTCTGCTTTAGTACTTAAACTTTCAAAACTCTTTTTATCATTAAAATTTATTATCATGGAAGCAAATTTGACACGCATCCCTATGTTCACAATTGAAGAATTTGATGATTGGAAAATTCGTATGCGAGCTCATCTATCGACATTACATGATGAGATGTGGATAGTGATAGAGGATGGGCCACTGCAAATCTTAAAGGTGAACACAAATTTGTAAGAAAAGAGCTGCGGTGAGGGTGAAGAGGATCTTTGCTCCCGGACACGCCATGGTTGAAAAACCAAGAACTGAATGGATAAATGATGACAGAAAAAAGATACAACCTGGACAATGTAGCCAAGGACATCCTTTACAAAACCTTGGACAAAGCCATGTTCAATAAAGTCAAATCATGCAAAACGGCCAAAGAAATGCAGGACAAACTAACACTCGATTTGTGAAGGCTCGGAAAGCGAATCAAAGAAAACAAATTATCGGTGGCGTCTGAAAAAATTTGAGAACTTCAAAATGATCTCGGGAGAAAACCTGGATCAACTGGATGCTCGGTTCACGAAATCACCAACGAGCTATACGCACTTGGAAAGGAATATACACGAAGAAAAATGTGTCTCAAGATCTTAAAAAGTCTCCCAACAGAAATGGGAAATGAAGGTCATGGCACTAAGACATTCCATGGACCTATCGAAGACCTCCAACCATGAACTATTCTCGAGATCTCAAAGCCTATGAATTTGAGTGAGAAGAAAAAGATCGAGGAAGAGACAATTTGTACCCCAAACAATTTTGCTCTAATTGTTAAGATGGAAAGAGAGGCGAGGTCAGAAAGTCATTGATCCGGAAGAAATAGCCACGATGGTTAAAAGGTTCAACAAGTTCTTCAATAAGAACTACAAGAGAGGCAAGGGCAAATCTTCCGAGAAGACACTCGGCTCCTCCAAGTCAAGGGAAGATAGGCCAACCAAGAGAACAAATCATCAAAAAGCTGAATATCAAAGGGCGACAATCCAAGAATGGAAAGAGAGTGATCAAAAGGTTGAATATCTATCTTTGAACTGACAACCAGGTCACTATGCCATTGATTGCCCATATCCTGTAGTCAACAAATACGGGAATGAAGAAGAAAGAAAGGTCTTGAGAGAAAGAAGACAAGAAAAGAAAAAGGCAATGATGGTCATAGAGATGGCTTTGAGACACCAAGTCAAGAGAGACAAATTGATTGAGAGCAAGCGAAGGTGACTACTCAAGTGACTACGAAGAAGAAGCCCTGATCCGTTTAATGGCCAAGGAACAAGATCAACGACCAAGAAAGATGAGGTACACTCTAACTCATCAAACTCGGATTCTAGTGATAGTGACTGTGACACACACACTTCATCACCCACTGATCTTTATGATTCATTAGGCAAAATGATGAAAGACTTTGAACACATTAAATCCTCACACACACTACTAAATGAGGAAAAACAGACCTACTCAAAAGCCAAACTCACGGTTGACTAAGGAGGAGTACTCTAAGTCAAATAGGTGATGAGAATGAAAGTTTAAAAATGAAAATGCTAAGCTAACACCGAAAATAGTTGCCATAGAAAAGAGGAGAAATGACCTCAAAAATGTGATTGCATCATTCACTAAGGCATCTAAATCATTGGATGATCTTATTATGAGTCAAAGAGAATGTGGAGATAAGACAGGCTTAGGATTTAATTCCTCTGTGCTATGTTAAACTCCAAAAGAAATTTTGGAAAAAGGATCTTCAAGCAATGAAGAGCCAAAAAAATCAAAACTCTAAATGTTGCACACACATTCACTCCAAAGCACAATTACAAGCAAAGCGGCCTTGGTTATAAAGGAAAAGGAAAACAACCCGATTGAGTGCGGCTATGAAAGAAGGTGAGAAGAGATTGATCGAGTTCTCGACAAACTCCAAAATTAGAAAATACTGCTGTAAAGAAGAAGCGAGCTACCAAAAACCCCAGGAAAATCTATAAAAGAAATACATATGATGGGAATGGTAGAAAATATCCAAGCCAGTGATTGGAATGATGTGAACTATCGGATAGACTTATGGAATATAAGCCCAAATGGCAAAGGCCTAGAACTCAAAGAAAGGCCATTCCAAAAGTATAAGAGCTTTCATCAAAGACAAATATGCACCTAGGCACTACACTCGGAGACACCACAATTACCCCAAAGAAGGCGATTGCTAAAACTTATACACAGGCATACGGACAAAAGAGACAATTTGTATGAACCTAAAATCCCCAAGCAATTTGCCAAGATTAATTATGATTATGGCATCGATAGATGGCAACCCCTTAGAGTCAAATCATTTGGCTATAAGTTGGTTGGATCATCTTACAATTCTAACCCCTCGGGACCCGGACAAATATGGGTACCTAAAACTTAATTTCCTTGATTGCGGGTTCAAGGAACAAAGATGCCAAGGAACCTGGTACATGGGCAAGATGGGTCGTTTCGGACATATGACAGAAACAAGAAAAATCTGTCAAAAAATTCAAGGAAGTTAAAGGAGCAAAAGTCATATTTGGTGGAAATGAAGCTCCAGGTGAAATAAGAGGCATTGGATCTATCAAGAGGAACGGATTAGAAATCACAGATGTTGCATATGTTGAAGGACTCAACTTCAACTTGTTAAGCATCAGTCAACTCTGTGACAAGGGCTATAATGTTGGATTTAACATGGGTATATGCCAAATCAAGGATCTTGAATCTAATGAAGTTGTGTTGCAGGATGCGAGACAAAAGAACATGTATGTAGTAGATTGGTCAACCGCTACACCCAACACCGTCTATTAGCAAAGAGCATAGAATCAAGTTGGTTGTGGCACAAAAATCTGAGTCACCGAATTTCAAAACGATTAACAAGCTTGCAAGAAGTAATCTTGTGGAAGGACTTCCAGGACTCAGTATACAAGAAGGAGAGTATATGTGATGCATGTCAGAAGGGAAAACAAATCAAATCATCATTCAAAGAAAAGACATGCCCATCTTCAACAAGAATATTGCATCTGCTACATATGGATCTATTTGGCCCGAAGAGAACCGGCTAGCATAAGTGGAAAGAAATACACCTTGGTGGTAGTAGATGACTACTCAAGATATACATGGACAATATTCATGTGTATGAAGAAAGAAACTCTCTGAAAACTACCACGGTGATGAAGAGGATTCAAAATGAGAAGAGCGAAACCATTATCAAAATAAGATCATACGAGGAACCGAGTTTGTCAATGGAATAATAACTCGATATTGTATTGAAAATGGTATTGGTCATGAACTATCTGCGGCAAAGGACTCCACAAAGAGAATGGAGTTGCGAGAAGAAGGAACATAACTCTCAAAGAAGCGGCAAGGACCATGTTAGGTGACGCGGGGTTACCAAAAAGATTTTGGGTGAAGCAATAAACACACTTGCTACACTCAAAACAGATGTATGATAAATGACGACAAAGACTCCTATGAGATTTGGGTGGAAGAAAACCAAATGTTGCATATTTTAGAATATTTGGATGTAAATGCTTCATCCACAACAATGGCAAAGACAATCTAAAGGCCTTTGATGCTAAAGCGAGATGAAGGTATCTTCTTGGGATACTCAAATGAAAGCAAAGCCTACTGAGTACTCAACAAAAGGACTATGGTTGCGGAAGAATCCATTCATGTGGTATTCGATGAGCCAAATGTAAATAGAGAAGACATTGAAGAGTCACCGATAAGTTTGAATCATCCAACCATCTGAAAGAGTCCCTATCTTTGGCTTTGGAAGCTGGAACTATTAACTCGGATGAAGATGAGATAGTGAGTCTCATAAAATCTTTGAAAATTTGCGGCTAAGTGAGTGCGAGAGAGCTGATCAAAACAACACAACAAGCTAGACAACTGAACCCAGCTAACTTACTTCAACTTTGATGTAAGATGGTGAGAGACCATCCACCGAACTTGTCATTGGAGATATAAGAGAAGGTGTCAAAACAAGATCGAAACTCAACAAGAAGCTATGTTCACATGCTTTATCTCACAAATAGAGCCCAAAGATATGTCACAAGCATTGGATGACACACATTGGATTCAAGCTATGCAAGAAGAGCTGAATCGAGTTTGAAAGAAATAACGTATGGGAATTAGTTCAAAGACCCACACATCAAAACGTTATTGGTACTAAATGGGTGTTCGAAACAAAATGAACGAGGAAGGTTACGTGGTAAGAAACAAAGCAAAGACTGGTAGCCAAAGGATATTGCCAAGAAGAAGGAATAGATTTTGATGAAACATTTGCTCTGTAGCAAGATTGGAAGCAATAAGGATGTTTCTTGCCTATCGACTCACAAGAATTTCATTGTATATCGAGATGGATGTAAAAAGTGCATTCCTAAATGGTCTATTGGAAGAAGAAGTGTATGTTGAACAACCTCCGAGGATTTGAAGCGAAAGACTCTTGCGATAAGGTATACAAACTCAAGAAAGCCTTGTGTGGATTGAAAACAGACACCCAGAGCATGGTATGATACCTTGTCACAATTCCTAACGAGAATGGATTCACAAAAGGAAAAGTAGATAGAACACTTTTGAGAATCCAAGACAAAATGAGTATCTTTGCTTGTTCAAATATATGTGGATGACATCATTTTTGGATCCACAAACAAAGAAGCGTGTGAAAAATTTTCAAACCTCATACAAAGTAAATTTGAAATGAGCATGATGGGAGAGCGACATTCTTCCTTGGACTCCAAGTGAAACAACCGAAGGATGGAACGTTCATAAGTCAAACAAAATACAAAGCAGAGATTTAATGAAGAAATTTGGTATGGAGGAGAAGTCTTACGTGAAAATACCAATGAATACATCGATCAAAATGGACATGGATGCGGATGGCAAGCACTGTGGATCAAACAAGATCTGAGCACTTATTGGATCATTGCTCTATCTCACAAAGCGGGCGGACATCACCTTTCTTTGTAGGTGTATGTGCAAGATTTCAATCTGCTCCTAAAGAGAGCCATATGACGGTAAGAAGAGAATCTTGAGATACTTGAAAGGAAGCGAAGAAGTTGGCTTATGGTATCCAAAGAAGGTGGATTCAAGCTAAATGGCTATTCGGACTGACTATCTTTGGATGCGAGTTGACGGAAAGAGCACCTCGTGCACATGTCAAATCTTTAGAAACAGTGATTTCTGGTTTAGCAAGAAGCAAAATTCAATAGCCACCTCTACAGTGAAGCAGAATACATAGGCTGGGGCGTTGTTGTGCCCAAGTCCTATGGATGAGACAACAAAATTGAGAGACTATGAAGTTGAAGAAAAAGAGATTCCAATTATGTGTGATAACACAAGTGCAATTGCAATCACTCAAAATCTGTGTTGCTCTCAAGAACAAAGCATATCGATGTCAAATATCACTTCATAAGAGATCATGTTGAAAAGAAGGACATCATCTTGGAATATATCGCAAATCGATAAACAATTGGTGACATCTTCACAAAACCATTATGTGAATCAAGATTTGAAGAACTCAAGCATGAGTTAGGGTTAATTGAGTGGTGACACTCGGAAGAATCAAAGAAAAGAAATGGAACACGAAAAGGAAAAAGAGTTTGAACTCACAAATCGGCTAAGTAAATCACCGTGTCGGAAAGACAAAATTATACCAAGTCGGTGACAATTTGAGTCACAAAGAGAATCGTGAGAAGAAGAGTTAAACCACTAAGGGTAAAAGGTGAGTCATTTATGAACAAAGTGACAAAAACGCATCGTTTTTACTAAGCGGGAATGTTTTTAAGAATGATGTCAAGATAATTATGACGTGTCTGACAAAAAGCGCACACCAAGCTTATGATTGGATATAAATGCTGCCGCATTAAATACGAAACATTAAATGCTCAATCGGCGTGCCAAATCTAAGCCGTTGATTTTGATCCCATTTCAAAAACCACCCGCACGTCCTTTCATAAACCATACTTAAACCATTTTCATCCTTTTCTCTCACACACTACCAAAAACTGTTCATTTCTCTCTCTCGGAAGCAAAGGCAAAAATTTTCTCAAAACCCTATCTATCTTCAAACAATTCTCTAAGTTTTCTTCGGTAAAATCTGAAGGATGGCATCAACCTATGATTTTGTCAAGTTAGGAAAACAAATCCACACCGGGTCTCTTTGTGGATTTCGACGGCATGGTAAAACAGGTCCGACGACACCCTAGTGAAGAAAATTCTTGAGAAATTGGAAACGTCCCGGCCGAAACCGTTTACGGCGTTGGAATATCGATGACCTATGTGGAGGAGGTCGCACAAATCTCGTGAATCTTTGAGATTCACGATGAAGGGATAAAGTCATCTGTTCACGGAAAAGAAGCTCACCATCTCTCGCCAAGGATTTGGTGAACACACGCTCACTACCAACGGAAGGAGCATCGAGAAATTAACGGAAGGCGATGTAAACCTGGCCGCTTTGCTTGGAAGGAAATAGCCAAGCCCGACTATCTTGATAAAATAGTTAACCACAGCAAACAAGAAATTTCTGAAGGAGGATTATCACAAGTTTGTTGGACATAGTTGCCAAATGTATTGACATCAAATTTGGCGACTTTGACCAATCAATCAAAAGCAAAGTTGATCGTGATGGCGGCGATCATTGAAGAAAGGAAAATAAACTGGACTGAGTTTGTCTACAGAGTATGCCAAAATGTAGGGAACAAATCCTTCAGGAAGACGGTACATTTGGAGGATCCCTAGGATATGGCACAGTAATTGGCCGGTGATGGAGGTGAAAGGAGTCCCTCTTAGACATGGAAAGGCGTTCCATGTAAACAAGAGGATGTTGAGATCAAACCTCTCAGTGCACGAAGAGAGCCTACGCCAAGAGAGGCGACACGAGTGAGGGGAATCGGCTAACCCTGAAGATACGATTGTTTCCTCTCCACCAAAGAAGAAAGCCGCCCGCACTAAGAAGAAAGCTTTGCTCTGCAAAAAAGAAAGTCAAACCTGCTCCTCCGCCCTGCAATGAAGTCACCCGCCCTCGCAGCCGTGTCTCTGCCCGCCCAAAGAAGTGCGGTCGAGAAGGACTCCCAACTACCTTCTCCGATCGTCAAAAAGAGAGATCGACAAGCCAAGACGGCGGCTCCTCGGAAAAAACACCAAGACAGCCCCCACCGCCCAAGACTCGGAAGAAAGCGTCTCAAACCGAAAATCCCTCCGGTACAAACTAGGAGACGAAGAAGAATCATCAAGCACTCCGAGCTTGAGAAACCGGGCCGAGTCGGCCACTCACCGAGCAGACACTGGGAGACTATTTGGAGAAGTAGAGTCTCCGGATACTATAGATGAAACACCTAAGTCTGCTTGAAGCGTCGTGACAGAGGCAAAAAGAAATAGCTATAGTCCGCGCATTGAGACACAAGAAGAAAGCGATAGAGTGATAGTGATGTGATGATCCTATCCCCACCTTACCCGGACATCCAAAATCGTCTGAGAGTGGAGGAAATGGAAATTGAGTCGATCCAGGAACAGTTCCAACGGCCCGAGTTTATAGAAGAAGAAGAGGAATGTTGAACTTCCTTGGGTGACCTCTGTGATCAAAGATCGGATGAAGACAAGCTGCACGATATCCTGCGGATCTTCAAGGATAAGGAGAAGGAGCGATCGCGGAAGAAGGCAGGCAAGAGAAAGGCCAAGATCTGCCCTCTCACCGGAACCACAACATATGCATTCTCACTTGATATTCTCTCGAAAGTGATGAGGATCTGGACCACGATCTTTGCCCGCGAAGAGTTGCAAATGCAACGAGCAATGTATGAGTCCGAGAATTCTTCATGAGAAGAGCATGATGGAGGGACCAGGAGAGTCCTCCAAAACACAAATGAAATTGATCCAATGGGAGTGGTTCACAAATCGCCACCGTTGTTCTTGCCACTACTTCCCCACTCACTCGGAAGAAGAAATTAAAGGGAACTGGCGATGGCGGGTTAGTGGGGACCCCGGTTGAGCCAACCCCTAATGAAGGTGTCTTACCACCTTTGCCCCAACTGAACACTCGGTAGAAACAGCCGGGAGTTTGGAGACGAGTGACCCCATTCCAAGTCACTCGGTGGTGCGCCCGGTGAGGGGGAAACTCCCTCCACCGCAGCGGCAAGGTCGGAGAATGCTTGCGAGATGACTCCACAACGAATCCGGAGGCGAAGTGGAGAAAGTACAAACACAAAACGAACAACAAGTTGCCATCAACGAAGCTCGGATAGTTGAGACTGTCTCGGTGAGGTGCCAACGCTCTGAAGGCTAATGACGCCTGCTAATGCGATCGAGGCACGGAAGGAATGACCAGGGAGTTAACACTGCAGGCGATGAAAGTGCAATCCATGGGGTTGAGACTCCAATGGATGCCACCACGAAAGACCCTAAGGCAGTGACATTGTCGAAAGGGAGGTCCAAGCCTCACCGTAGTTGAGGCTGTAGAAGGTAATGAAGGCCCACGGGAGGTTCGAGACTTCCGGGGTAAAGAAGTCAAGTAGAGAACATCCCTCCTGCTATCATTGATCCATCCCGAAAAGGAGATAAACGCGCTTCATGATTCCCGGGGATAATCTGATGTAACCTTTCCGGGATCGGAAGCGAAGAAGCTTTTGAGTCATCCCCGTGGCGATCCAAAAGACTCACCATGCGGATGTTCCCGGCCACGAGCAAGTCGATCTCAAAACTACTCGTCAAACTTTCAATTTTGATGATGAGCCACCAATGGAAATCTCATCATCGTCGATGACGCTCGATAAGGCCGAGGAACGATCCACTCAATTGGAGAAACCAAATTGAGACCAACGAAGGCTGTTGAGACAAACTGAGGCTCGGCAAGGCGGGTCCACTTCACAACAGACCCCAGTGAAAGCAGTCCATCTGCGCAGCTCCCAAGCTACGAGGTTCGACTCAAAAAGGAACTTCACGCGCACCTCTCATCATTGAACAAATCCCGGTTGGTCGTGATGATTCCTTTGTAGAATCATTTCCTTTCTCCTTGGAGGTACCCGACCTCCATGAAGAGTCGAGAAGAACGAGCTCGCACGCTTCCACAGACCACTCCCGTAATTTCATCGGTACCATCGTTCGGTGACTATGACTTTGACGCTACGTGGCCATCGGATGCAAAGAAAAAGCAATGAAGTTCGGGAAGTGTTCAAGGCATTATTTTGAAATTGAACGGATGGAGAGGCACCAGGCCTCTATGGGACATGCGGCCGGACAACGAGATGCCAACCTTCTGCCCGACTTGAGAGGCATAATCGAGATAAGGGAATGGTGGCAACAAAGAAGAACCAATGCGTGTGGAACAAGTTCGATACTTCAGGACATTGTTCAACAAGTTGCTTGTATGAAGAGTGAGAATGCTTTGATGCAAAAATGAAATTGAGAGAACACATTGAGCACATGCATGAAGCTCACACCGCTGAGATAAAGTCTGCTGCGTGAGCAAAATAAGAGTGATCTCCAACGTCTGGAAGAAAATATGGATGAGAAAATTCAGCCTTCTCATGGCTGAAATGAAGCTAATTTCAAATAGAGTCCAACGCTACTCGCTCAATTTAGTCGCATACTCCACAGCAGACTCGAGACGAACTCTACTATCGGCCGAGCTCGATTTCACCTTGCAAGATATGTTTCAGGCGTTCCTCTCTCCTTTGATGATGCCAAAAAGAGGGAAGAGGAATACCTTAAAAGCACAAAAGAGATCTGAAGGTTTGAAAAAAGAGGATCATTGCGAAGGAAAGTCACCGAGGAAGTGTTGAAACAAAAGAAAGGAAAGTCCGTTGAGGGGAAGGATCGAAAGATGTGACCTTGATGATTGCACAAACCCCCAACAAAGTCTTGTCATCACAGTGACATTATCGGCCAGACAAACTCCCGGTGACTCCGCCACTCCAACACTCTGCTATATCTATGGTGAAAAGAGAAAGACAATTGAAGCGAGGGATGGAGGAAGTGGAAGGAAGAATGGATGCCCGAGTTATGAACATCTTGAAACAACATGGAGGCATTCCAAAGTGAGACAAAGACACCTATGCCATCTTAGATGTCGGGACAGAGCCACGATCAGTTGGTGAATTTAAAACGCTCGCATCTGGAGGATACTTTGCAAATATGTCTATGGCTCAAGCTTGGACTTGTCTTTGGGAAAAAGGTCTCACGTTATGTGAAGAAGGCGACAGCGACGGACTACCTGCGATCACTCTGCTGGTCACTCCGTGACTCACCGGAAAGAAGAAGACCCAAGACAATTCACACCCAGAGGTAGAGGAAGAAGCGGTGGTGGAGGAAGAGGTTTGGACCTGGAGGCCTGCGCCCAAAAACATTGAATCACGTAGATCCGGGCAAGAAAGGAGGGATCTCTTTGGGGCTGGTCTTGACCAAGTAGCAAATTTGCAAGTGGCTAAAAGTAATCTTTGAGTATGCGAAAAGAATAGAAGAAAAAAACAAGAGACAAACTCACCTATGGAAAGAAAGACAAGAGAGACTAAGAAGAGATGAAGGCTGCCGGAAGGCATATGAAAAGAAGAAGAAGAAAGCGGTGACGATGAGAAAAAGAGAAGAAGAAGCGAGAAGATCTTGAACAAGATGAAAGAAGGAGACGGCGAAGGAGATGAAGTGTTGTTGTCCACCCTTCATGTATTTTATTATGTAAATACATACTATGTAAGTCTTCCGCAATAAAGCTACAAATTCTTTATTTTTTTGTGTAGACAAATGTTTGCTCGATACACCTTAAAAATTGTGTAAAAGAACAAGAATGTTATGATCAATAAAAGGATTGATTCTACGCATACATTCATGTGAATACACTATCTGTATGTATCTTTGCTATTTACATTTTTGAATGGTTTAAGTTTTGGCATCATCAAAGAGGGGAAATTGTTGGGAAATTTATTGTTTAGATTTTGATGAATGCCATGTAAAACTTAGAATAGGAAGTTGGCACCCCATTATTGTTGTAAACTTTGCTTTGTAATAAATAGGGGTCTGGTCAAGTGAGTTAAGTCGGTATGCCCAAACATGCAAAAAGACAACTGGAGACTAGAAGGAAGACTCACTGCAAAGACAATGAGTATGGCAAAGAAGACAAGACGAACTCTCTTGAATGAGCGGTGAGATACGGTGAGTGGAGTATCGATCAAGTCAACTCAAGAAAAGCCAAGTCTCAAGTTGAAGTGACGGAAGAGTCATCCAATGATTGGAAGGCGACTCTAAGTCACCAGGGAAAGCAAGGAAATGCGATCAAGTCGAGATAATCAAAAGATCCGTTGCCGCAAAAATCAAGAGAATTACCTAAACAAGTAATATCTCCATGCTACCTTTCTCGAAGTGCTCGATCCCGAGGAAGCGTGCAAAAAGAATAAACCAATGGGAAGCACTACACCGTGTCGAACTCGAAAAGGTGAAAAACAATTCATACGAAGAAGTGGCAATTCCAAGGATCGCAACAAGACAAGCCAACGACCACAAGTGACTTTCAAAAATAAGCCTATCTCTTCAACGGGCAGATTTTTGAAAGATCACTATAAAAGGCTGAGGAATGACTCTGAGAGAGAGTTACGAAGGTTACCAGAACCAAAAATATTCAAGCAATTATTAGAACTGTAACTGAAATATTCTCAAGTTATTAAACGCTAAATCCTCAAGCCTAAACTACGAAGAACATCAATCCAACACTCACTGTGAAGGAAAGATAACTTCAATCGGTTGAAGAGAAAATTCTTCAAGAATCAAGGGGTCTACATTCCACGAAGGAGTGTAGGAAGGTTCAAGGTCGAACCAAGTCTTTAGCTTTTGGAGGGCTTCGTGATCAAATCCAAAGAGCTTGAGCAAGTGGGTCATAGTAGCAAAGCGGTGCCTGTGAAGAAGGCCGAGTCGTCGAGAAGCCACCGAGTGATCAAGGCGTCTCAGGCCCGAGTCCCAAAGGATCAAGTTAGGCGTGTGATCAAGACTTGTATCCGGGATTTATTTACCACTTTGTATATTGATCAATACCTAGTGGATTCCTCCGGGAGTTGGAGAAGAGAGGAGTAGAAGAATTACCCCATCTTGAACCTCTATAAAAATCTTATTATGTCATTTACATTTCAAAGACTTTTTAATTCTTGCATCATATTTGTTTAATTCTTCTGACATATTTGCTATCCATTAGATAATCTCTAAGTCTAAATCAAGCTCTAAATCTCTACTTAACCAAACTTAAGGGTGTTAAGTCTTCCCTGAAAACAAACCACGATTGAGTTAATTTAGACTTAACAATTGAGTTATTCCATCAACACTCGATTGAGTGCTTGAGAGACTAACTC
Source organism: Rehmannia glutinosa (assembly GCA_016081115.2). Taxonomy (NCBI): domain Eukaryota; kingdom Viridiplantae; phylum Streptophyta; class Magnoliopsida; order Lamiales; family Orobanchaceae; genus Rehmannia; species Rehmannia glutinosa. The sequence goes on along the minus strand of JABTTQ020002994.1, from coordinate 294,484 downwards.
TATTGATTAACTAAATTGGTTGTCCACCAAGGACACATCTGTGTAGTATCAACTCTTAACTTTTAAAAGGACTAAATCAAAAATTTGGTAAGGTTTATTCAACCCCCCCCTTCTAAACCTTACACTTACACCCCTTGGGACCTACACCAAGATGGAAATGGTTTAAGGTAATGACATGTCAAGTTAAAATCACTTCTAAAAACTGAAGTAAAATATTGTTAATCCAAAATGGTTTAATGTAGTTTTTGATATAATTTGTTTATCTTTAGGGTTGTCTAGGTGCTTTAGATGGTACTTATATCAAAGTCAAAGTATCTGAGATAGATAAGGCAAGATATAGAACAAGGAAAGGCGAAATAGCTGTCGATGTGCTTGGAGTTTGTGATTGGAATATGAATTTCATATATGTGCTAAGTGGTTGGGAAGGGTCTGCTGCAGACTGTAGAGTGTTGCGTGATGTTGTTACTAGACCTAATGGTTTAAAATTTCCTCAAAGTATTGTATCATCAATAATCCAAATTTTGTAATTTAAATAGCTTTTATCATTGGCACATTTTTCCATAGTTAAACTTCTTTCACGACCAATTTTCATAACACTACTATTGACAGGTAATTTTTACCTTTGTGACAATGATTACACAAATGGTGAAGGGTTCCTAACTCCATACAAAGAAGTTAAATACCATTTAAATGACTGGGGAGAGAGAACCTTAATACCACAAAATTCTCAAGAATTTTTCAATAAGAACCACTCAAAAGCTCGTAATGTGATTGAACGGACATTTGGTCTTTTGAAAAAATGGTGGACTGTTCTTCGGAGTTAGACTTTTTATGGTATAAATATACAAAACATAATTATCATGGCATGCGCTCTACTCAACAACTTCATCGTTTGGAGTTGATTGTTGATCCGTTGGAAGAATCATTAAGTGATGAAGATGATGATGATGACGATGAGGATAACAAAACGGATTACATTGACACTATTGAATCATCACAAGCATGGAATAACTGGAGAGATCATTTAGCACATTCAATGTATAATGAGTGGAGAGGTTTAGACTAGGTCGTTGTGTTTCCATAAATTTCATTCAACATTGTAGTATTAATGTTTCGTGGATGTTTTAATGTGCTTTTTATTCTAGTTCAGTACGATGTTTTCACTGCATTTAGAAGCAGTTTACTTGTAGACGCTATTGTGGATTTGTTATGTAATCAATTTAGACATTTCTACTTTATTTGCAATTTAGCGCTATGTAGATCTGTTGAATGTACTGAACTGTGGCAGCAATATATGTTAGATTGTCTTATTATTAGATGCATGATTTTGTGGTTCATTTAGAAATAGTTCCACTGGAGTGCTTGTAATAACAGGTAAATATGTGTTAGATTTAGTAATTGAAATTTGAATTTTTCTTTTAAATTGTTTATATGGTGGCAATTGCTAACACATATTTTTGTGTCTTATGTAGTTTCATTATGGATGCTTCTTACCCGAAATTCCCAAAAAACAAAAAAAGGAATGACAAGGGTAGGAGAAATTGGAATCGACGCGAGGAAGAAGTATTGGTTGCGTCTTTGAAGGAAATTGTAGCAAACGGCTGGAAAATCCGAGAATGGCTTCAAAATTGGTTATCTACAAGCCTTAGAACAAGAAATGGTGAAGGTTCTTCCTGGTACTGACCTTAAAGGGATCCCCCACATCAATTCCAAAATACGCGTCTCGAAGAAGGACTATGGGAGCTTGGTTTCGATGGTTTCACGAAGTGGGATAGGCTGTCATGACAGTACGTGTATGATTGAATGTACTAATGAGGTTTGGGCAGAATACGTGAAGGTAATTATCTGTACAATCTTTCTATTTTCAGTATTCTATTTGATGTTTGTTAATTATACGTGAATGTATTTTCTTGTAATTAAGTTGGTTCAAATTTGTATTTTTGTAGGTGGATGCAAATGCTCGTCTCATGAGGTTCAAGACGTGGCCCTTTTACAAAGAATGAGTTAACATTTTTGGAAAAGACAGAGCAACTGGAGAACATGCTGAAAGCTTCACCGAGGCAGTCAATAATGTTCTTAATGGAATCTCCACAACATTCGAAGAGCCTAACGATCAATTTCCAAACTTGTTCGAAGAATTTGACGATGAAAATGAAACTAATTTTGTGCTTCAACCAGAAAACACTCTTCAGAATTCAGCATCTGCAAAAAAAACGCTCTGGGCGTAAACGTAAGCAAACAGACAATGTGTATTTGCTGGTTGACCTAATGGGCACTTTTTGCCTCAACGCGATGCGCGTCTGGCCAAGATAGCAAAACGAAATCGCTATGAGTATGATATTTCAACTGCAATGAAGGATGTTTTTGGGGCTGTTGGTACGATGCACGGGCTGAATATGCAAAAGAAGTTACTGGTATCGAAACTTTTGGTGAAGAACACTGAAGACCTTGAATTATTCTTCAGCTTGCCTGATGAAGCCAGGATTGAGTTTGCAAAAATGAAGCTGGCGGGAAATCTCTGATGTGCACTCAAGTGTTGTTTTTGTGATTTATTAAACTATTGGATCTTTGTTAACTATGGGAGATCAATTGTTGCTTCTGTGATTTATTAAATTGTGATGTGTTGGCCACTTGAATGGGCACACAAGATCTGAATAGGGCTGTCTTTTTTGTTAATTGATTTTGAGTTAATTGGGATTGTAATGTTGTTTAACCTTCACAGTTGCACTTAACTGCAATGTTTGATTGTAGTGGCTATGACATGTTGCTTTTGTGTAATGCTGAAATTATGTAATACTGAAATTCTGAAATTCTATGTTGCTTTTATTAAATATAAAATGTTGCTTTTGGGAGTGATTATAGGATTCTGTAATGCTGAAATTTTGTAAATTTGTCATAGAAAAGTGTTGTCAATGTTTTTGGAGAAAAAATACGAATTTTGTGATCATTTTGCAACCCAGAGACACAATAGCAGGTTTGTGAAACAAAAAAAAGTGATTTTAGTATTGTCTAACAAAAAAGTGATTATAGGTTAGTCAAACAAAAAAAGTGATTATAGGTTCACAGACTAAAAAAAGTGATTATAGGTTTGTCAAACAAAAGAAGTCCACATATGTTTGTCAAACAAAAAAGTGCTTACCCAACAAAAGTGATTTTAACAATAATTCAATCATCAGCCTTATCCGTCCAGAAATATTATTGGGCACGAATTTTAACAATGAGAAGTCCTAAATAATGCCTCAGTTAAATGAATTTTAACAAAAAAAGTGCTTACCCTAAAAAGTGATTGTAACAAACCAGTTACACGAATTTTAACAGAATGCCTCAGCAAACGATCGAATCTTAACATAATGAAAGTAATTGATGAACAAAATAAGAAGTCCAAAAGATCGAATTTTAACAAAAAAAAAAAGGTAATTGATGCCAATATAAAGTCCATCATAGTATAATGCCTCAGTTACATGACACGACAAAATGGACACGACTCGAATGAAAGTACCAACCCAACAGGACTTCAATATGACAAACTACAATGACCAAACCGACATGACTCAACAAGAAATAACAAACCAACAATATGCAATAAAGGTAAATCAACAATACGAAAGCAGACACCGACTAATTCATTAAACTAGAATGAAAATGACACGATGACCCAACAATGAAAGACATAACATCTGAAGACCAGAAATCATGGCTTTTTCATAGATGAGTTGGAAGCACTTGAACTGTGTGGTGGATCCTCATTAGCAGGACGGCTTGAGCTGGGGCGATCATAATATTTCTATAGCTTGCTCAAAACTTCTTCCATGGTGGACAAAGTTGATGGCGGGTTATTTGGATCTGGAATTGACGACTCTCTAGCAGATTGATACCACGCTAACTCGTTCCAAAAGGAGTTATCCGTGTTGTCAGACGGATGCTCCACTCCAGCCATCGGAATTTGGTTGTCCATTCCAGTCATGTTTTCATTGTCCGCAACTACGCCTCCACCTATCTCGTCGTCATGGTCACTTGAAATCTCTATTATTTTAAAGTCGTTATTGGCACTTTCGGTTTCATCATCCTCGATAGCCAAAAGTTCATCAAGTCATGTTAAGCCCCAACATATAAGCCATTCCTAGTTTTTCGTCCTACAAGGTATGGAAATACGCACGGACATTATTGCTAATATAATTAAGATGGCTAAAAACGTACAGAATAAATAGAACCAATAAGACATACCCTGCATATGTAGTCCCATAGTGACTGTGACACGAAACTTTGTGCGTGATAGGATCGAATAGAATAAAATGGATACATTTTATGACATTGAAATCTGGCAATAGCAACATAGTCGTACCAATTCAATGTGGCTAAAAAAACAAAGAAAGAGGTGGTAAAGTCATAATTCCTAGTCATAATAGGTAGATTTTAGTTTGAAGAAGACTGGTAGCTATGGAGCTCTTCTTTCTTATGAGCCTATGAGTTAGAGTTGCTATATCGACCCGAGCATTCCTGACATCCCGCAGGAGAGGAAGGAATGCAGTAAGGGCCCTATAGATCCTATATCTATCTATATGAAAAAGAAATCATGTAACGAAGGGGATTCTTATTTGTACAAATGGTACTTCGAACTTTTAGCACACACCGCTCAATTGGATGACCCATTTAAAGACTTGGAAGCATTTTCGCAGTTTTTTATACGTTGCACACAGTATGGATAGTCAAAAATAGGCAAAAAATGAGAGGCAACATGATTCTCAATCTTGAATGACTATTGGTAGAAAAACAAATTGTCTTGTTTTGTTCAGCTTGTCCATGAATGATAAATTTGAGTCCAATGGAGATTGTGATTCCATCTAAAAACCATAAATATGATTTGCATAGGTTATCATTTTTGGCTTTGTCCTAGGTGTTGTCCACATCATAGACCATGCATGATTTTGTATTTATTTCAAAGCCACAACATATTTCACTTGCTATCAGCATGCTTTGGCCTCAGCTAAAGAAAAAGTGATTCACATTTTAACAGGTTTATCACGGATTCTTTGAATTTTTAGGGGTGTGGATTTATCTAACATTACAAACATGGCAGCAGATTTTGATACATATTTTACGGCGTGATTTGTTCGTGAAGCAGATTTGTCACATAAAAAGTGATTTTGATACATATTCCTTTCCCTTTATCAAACTTGAACTAGCACATTTTGATACATATTTTATGAGCAGCAAATTTGTCACATAAAAAGTGATTATCCGAAAATCTTCAAACAATAGGTTTGCAAACCATTTAAAAAGTGATTATAGGAATAAGTAGCAATACAATAAAAAAGAAGTGATTATAACAAACCATCTAAAACAGCAGGTTTGAAAAGTAACAACACAAAACAAGTGATTATAGAAAAGTAACAATACAATATACTAGTAATCAACATTATGAAAAGAGATTATAGGTTTGTCAAAAAAAAATTGATCATGAAAAAGTGATTACAAAAAAGTAACAATACAATATACTTGACATCGGCATGCTTGGAATAAACATGGTAAGGAATATATTCCTTTCAAATTATCAAATACGAAATAGCACAAATTCACTCGCAAATTTTACGCAAACAATCACATGACAATTTCAAAGAATCCCATGTTCCTTTGTTTTAGCTACCAAACAATGCACAATTTGGTTCTATTTCTTTGTATTTATACAAAATAAACATCAACTGGATGGCTAAGATAATGACATAATTTGTTTGGATGAATACAAGACTGATCAAAATATTAAATAGAACTTCCATTAGTCCTCAAGTCGTAGAATTGTCGATTACACTCCATAATTCAACAAATTGCCTCGAACAACATTTTACATTACATTTGAACCATTACATTCCTAAATTATCATATTTATCAGTTCAAGCCTACTTGATGAGAATCCAGTCACGAAGGATCCGGGAAACACCAAATGCAAGTTATCTCGAGTTCTTGAAGACTATGTAATTGAGTTCTCGAGTTCTTGTATTTGTTTATCATAGATTAGGTGTTAATTTCCATTGTTTTGAGTCATTTGAGTGGCCAAGTTGATGTTAGAGGCCAAGTATATTGAGTCTAGAGTCATGTTAGTTAATCATGGGGCGAAAGGAAACATTGACGATCGAAGAACAAAAGGTTGCATTCAAAAACGTCCAAGAGCGTCAACAGTTTTCAGCACTAGCAGGGTTTAGTATTTTGGCCATAACTTTCTCTACAAAATTGATATTGAGCTGATTCAAGATGCTATGGAAAGCTAAGAGAAAGGGATACAACTTTCATGAAGACGCCAGAGGCTAATTACGTGAACAACACGGCCTGGCCGTGCTTATTTGCACGGCCATGTTCGTGAAGACGTGACAAACACGGCCTGGCCGTGTTCCAAAGCACGGCCGTGCTTTTGGCCGCGTATTTTTGAGATCTGTTCAGTTTTTTTTTCGTTTTTTAAGTTATTTCCTAGTTGGTTTAGGGTTTGTTTTGAGTCGCCTATATAAGGCAAACACTTGTTTGTTTTTCATAACAACTTTGATATTGAATATTGAATTGAGATTATTTTCTCCAACCCTTTGGGTTTTTCCAAAGCTTCAAGATTGTTCATCTTGTTGTGAATTGACTTATCAAACAAACTTCCGCATTTGTTTGTGGCGTCTCATATACCGGGTTCTTGCTTTGCTAAGCAAATCGGGTCGAGGTTTCCACCATCTTTAACCGAACTAGTGAAGATCTTGGGTTAACAACATATTGTTGTTTGGGTCGTATGCACAGTTGTTGCTGCGGTTCACATCAGTTGGTAATCAGAGCCATCTAGCAAGGTTAAATCTATCCTTGTTTTTTTTTATTTTCCAATTTTTTTTGTTATCCGTATACTCTAGTTCTTCAAGGGTTACCCAAAAAAAAGAAAAAAAATCGAAATTCCAAAGAATAAAACATACTAGGAAGTTGATTTCGTGATTTCTTGGGAGCGTGAGATTTTCTTTGGGGATTGTTGTTGGTATTATTGCACTTGTTTATACATCATGCCTGAAGAAAAGAGTCAACCGTTGGATCTGACCAACAAATTACACATGGAGGTAATTGAGGGTCTTGTGAAGAAGATGATGTTAGAGATGTATTGTAAACCGTGTGATAGAAGGAGGACTTGTGTTGGTTGGAAAGGTACAAAAGTTGAGCAACCGCTCAAGAGGAGGGATGTCACAAAGAAAACCTCCAATATTAGTACCAACGCTTGGGATTTTGTTGACAATGATCCGCGTTTTTCATCGATTTTTAAAACCACGGAGAACCCCTCAGTAAAGGTAATCAAGCCGGAGTTGGAGGAAGTTCCAGAAGTTGTCGATTCGAGATTAGAAATCGTCAAGCCGGAGATAGATATTGTAAAGTTGGACTTAGAGGATGTTCCTGAAGTACTATATCCAGTGAAAGGGGATCTGTTATCATTGGATTTTGATGATATGTTGGGTATCGATCCAACAATTGAGTCTGATGATTCATTAGAAATTGAAGTTGATGGGGCGGATGATGAGATAGAAAATTCGACAAGTGAGCAAGAGAAAGAACCAAACGCCGAGAAAAATGAGAGATTGAGTGAGAAAAAAATTGAGAATCTGGCGAAGGGTAGAAGTGAGATTCGAGTGATGGTCGAGAAAAAGGTGATTAGTAATTTTGAGTGGGCCGAAAACATGGGGGTAATGGCCATTGAGGTAAAATTCGAGGAAAATCTATATTCATGGCAAAAGAAAGAGTGATACTAGGAATAATTTTTCATGTTCAAACTCTTTTATCTTTGTTTTGCCTAGTATTATTATTTCTTGGTTACAGGATTATGGAAAAACGGATGAATGTGCATGTCGTTTAACATTTGATCCGGGTGGATTGACATGATCGTTCAACCTTTGGGGTCCAACATTTGGATTCGAGGACGAATCCCTTTGAAGAGGAGGGTAATGATGAGAATCCAGTCACGAAGGATCCGGGCAACACCAAATGCAAGTTATCTCGAGTTCTTGAAGACTATGTAATTGAGTTCTCGAGTTCTTGTATTTGTTTATCATAGATTAGGTGTTAATTTCCATTGTTTTGAGTCATTTGAGTGGCCAAGTTGATGTTAGAGGCCAAGTATATTGAGTCTAGAGTCATGTTAGTTAATCATGGGGCGAAAGGAAACATTGACGATCGAAGAACAAGAGGTTGCATTCAAAAATGTCCAAGCGCGTCAACAGTTTTCAGCACTAGCAGGGTTTAGTATTTTGCCGATAACTTTCTTTATAAAATTGATATTGAGTTGATTCAAGATGCTATGGAAAGCTAAGAGAAAGGGCTACAACTTTCATGAAGACACCAGGGGCTAATTACTTGAAGAACACGGGATGGCCGTGCATATTTGCACGGCCATGTTCGTGAAGACGTGACAAACACGGCCTGGCCGTGTTCCAAAGCATGGACGTGCTTTTGGCCGCGTATTTTTGAGATCTGTTCAATTTTTTTTCGTTTTTTAAGTTATTTCCTAGTTGGTTTAGGGTTTTTTTTGAGTCGCCTATATAAGGCAAACACTTGTTTGTTTTTCATAACAACTTTGATATTGAATATTGAATTGAGATTATTTTCTCCAACCCTTTGGGTTTTTCCAAGAGCTTCAAGATTGTACATCTTGTTGTGAATTCTGACTTATCAAACAAACTTCCGCATTTGTTTGTGGCGTCTACGCATACCGAGGTTCTTGCTTTGCTAAGCAATGGGTCGAGGTTTCTGTTAAGTTGGTATTTTATCAACTTAATAATGTATTTTAGACTAGGATTTTATATTAATTTTGGATGTTTTAGAGTCGCTAGAGTCCATTTTATTTCATTCAGTGTCATTGAAGAGTTAATACAGATTTTGGTAGCCGAAAATTGATGAAAACAGCGAAAAACGTGTTTGGGTGGAAGAAATCACATTTGAAGAAGAAAAAAAAGAGGAAAATCGCACTTTTGGGCTTGAGTCGGCTTAGCGGCTGCGGGGGGTGAAAAATCAGGCGGTGCGAGGTTTTGAAGTAGCGCGCTGCAGCGCCAAATCATTAGCGCCCCTTGCGCTAGACGGTTCGAAATAGCTGACTAGCGCCACATTTTTAGCGCCCTTGTGCCGGTGGAAAAAATTGAGACAGGCGCCAGCGGCCTACAGGCGAAAATTACAATGTAACTTATTCCTTTTCTTGGACTTTTGTGGGGGTATAAATACAAGTCTTGGGGCGTGGAATTGGGGATCTGGGACCATTTGGAAGACAACAAAACAGCAAGAAGACAAGGAAGAAGAATAGAAACATCTTGGGACAAGCTTGGAGAACAAGATTGAAAGCTCTTATCATCTAGAAATAGAGAAGATCCCTCAACACTTGTTCTTATTTTGTTACTTTCTCCATATTTTGTAAGATGTATTGTTGTATTCTTATGGATTCATTTTCTTTAATCATGAGCTAAACTCTATAATTCTAGAGGGATGATGTAATCTATTTTTGAACTTATGTTTTGAAATTGTGGTTTGTCAATCTAGATCTATCAATTTATTTGTGCTATTTGGATCTATTGCTTCTAAATTACTTGATCAATAATTTAGAGTGTTTGGTGTATTTGATTTGACACTTGAGAGAGGTAATTGAATACATGACCTTGGAATAGCATAACCTAGGATTGCATAGAATTGAGAGATTTGTGAATCCTTTGAAGTCATTTATCAAGATTCATAGTTTTTATTGAGATTTTAATTGGTGATTTTTATAGAGATATTGATTTCCCAATTGAATCTAAAATCATTTGCACTTGAGAAAGGGAATGATTATTGTAGAAATCTTGACTTATAAATTGGTAATTGATGATTGATAAACCATATTGACAACATAAGGGATAACTAGATTCATCATACCTCTAGAATTCATTTAATCATTTGGATAAACTCGTTGATATTTTCATATTCTTGATTTATTTTTGGTATTTTTAGTATAATCAACTCCATCAAATATTGAATTTCTAAATAAAGTTAGACTACTATATTATAGTACTTAGCAATAATTCGATAATTATTCCCTGTGGATTCGACAACCTTACTTCTCTATATTAAAACTTGACACCGTAGACTTGCGGTTAGAAAAAATTTCTAACAAGTTTTTGGCGCTGTTCTTAGGGAATAATTCATCTTATTTGCGCTAATATTATTACTTAGTAGTTTTACTTTAATTTAGATTGTTTTTTTTTGTTTTGTTACAATAGGGTCATTGTCATTTTTGTGTTTTCTTGTTGATGCAAAAAAATAAAAGTGCTAATTTAATCTTATTTGATCCGAAAATTGAAAGAAGCGCTTGAAAGATTAGAGCCGCACGAAGAATCGAATTCACAAAAATGGCGAGAATCGGTGATGATGAAGACCGCATACCTATTGTTGCACCACCGAATAGGCCATTCGGGACTATTTTCGACCAACCACAAATCAAAACTATTCGGGTATTGTTCGCCAACCTATCAATGCGAATAATTTTGAATTGAAACCCCCTAATAAACATGGTGCAACAAAATCAGTTTGGGGTAGTCTGTAGACGACCCGAATGCTCATTTGGCTATTTTTCTCGAGATATGTGACACTATCAAAATGAATGGGGTTCCCGATGAAGCTATTCGGTTGAGGTTATTTACATTTTTCACTTCGTGATAAAGCTGACAATGGCTTCAAACCTTCCCACCTGGAAGTATCACTAGTTGGAATGATCTCACTTTGAAAAATTCATGGCAAAATTTTTCCACCTAGCAAGACACTTCAACTTAAAAGTGAGATTGCTCAATTTCATCAACTCGACTTTGAGCCACTCTACGAAGCTTGGGAGCGATTCAAAGAATTATTGAGGAGGTGTCCACAACACGGCACGAGTTTGGCAAAAAGTTCGAGATTTCTACAATGGTATGAATGGGCATTCGAGAACTATTATAGATCTTTGCGGCGGGAGGTACATTGATGGCTAAAACTCCAAGTGAGGCCATGCTTTTACTAGAAGAAATGGCTGCCAATAGTTATCAATGGCCTTCTTACGAGAGATCTACGCCAAGGAAAGTTGTCGGTGTTCTTGAACTTGATACTATGTCCGCATTGGCCTCTCAAATTTCCGCTTTGTCAAAGCAAATTGCTACTCTAAATTCGGGTGGAAAACAACAACCGAGGTAGTCATGGAGATAAGTCAAGAAATTGTGAATCCCGATCTGAACAAGCGAATTATGTGAACAATCGGGGTTTCAACAATCGAGGAATCAATTGCCGACGCATTATCATCCGGGACTTCGCAATCATGAAAATTTCTCGTATAGCAATACGAAAATGTGTTGCAACCACCTCCCGGATATCGAGAATCAAGCAAGTACGCAGTACACATGTGGGAGAACAAAAGCCATCTTTGGAGGAATTACTTAGTTCATTCCTTGTAGAATCAAGAGCAAGGATGAACAAGGCCGATTCTAACATAGAAAATTTGGGTTCAAGGGTTACAACAATTGAAAGTCATCTCAAATCTTTAGGGACACATGTGGGTCAATTGGCCACGGCTATTAATTCACAAATGAAAAGTTGATACGTTTCCAAGTAACACCGAGGTGAACCCACGGGAGCATTGCAAGGCCATTAAGTTGAGAAGTGGAACGGAATATGATGAACCAAAGATGCCTACTCACGCCACCAATGAACCAGAAGCAAGCTCTGAAACACTCCACAATGAAGAGGGCATTAATAAGCAATCAGAAAAGGCAAAAATTGAGGTAAAACCAATTTCCAATTCTGATAATGTGTTACCAAATTCTCTTCCTTTTCCACAGAGATTTCAGAAGAAAAAGTTGGACGCTCAATTTTCCAAGTTTTTGGAAATATTCAAGAAAATTCACATCAACATCCCTTTTGCCGATGCACTTGAGCAAATGCCAAACTATGCAAAATTCATGAAGGATGTGATGTCGAGAAAGAGAAGGTTGGAGGCATACGAGACGGTCAATCTCACAGAAGAGTGTAGCGCCATTTTGCAAAGAAAGCTACCATAAAAATTAAGAGATCCGCGGAGTTTCACTATCCCTTGCACTATTGGTGATTCTTATTTTAATAAAGCTCTTTGTGATTTAGGTGCTAGCATTAATCTTATGCCGTTATCTGTTTTCAAGAAACTTGGCCTTGGAGAAATAACGCCATCCACCATCACATTGCAATTAGCCGATAGATCACTCACCTACCCAAGAGGAGTGATTGAAGATGTGTTGATCAAAGTGAATAAATTCATATTTCCGGACTTTGTGGTGTTGGATATGGAAGAAGATCATGAAATGCCATTGATTCTTGGAAGACCTTTTCTAGCAGCGGGACGAGCTATAATTGGCGTGCAACGAGGAGAGTTAACATTAAGGGTAAATGATGATGAGGTCTTGTTCAACATTTATAAAGCAATGAAATTTCAAGAAGAACCTCACACATGTCATTTTATTGATACGATCGAACAATGTAATCAAGCGGAAGTTATAAAACAAGATTTAAAAGATCCGTTAGAACATTGTTTGATTAATTCAATAATGAAATGTGATGAGGAAGAAAATGATGATATTGACTTGCTTGAGTTTATTCTTTCCTTGAGGCTAAAGAAATTGTAAAAGAAAAACAAAAGGAAGCATTAGAAAATGCCAATATTGAAAATATTCCGAAAGGTACTTTAGAACTAAAGGAACTTCCTAACATCTTCAATATGCATTTTTGGGAAAAGATAAAACTTACCCGGTAATTGTTTCTCGCTTCATTATCTTCATCCGAATTAGATAAGTTGTTGCGTGTGCTTCGTGAACATAAGTCGGCTTTGGGTTGGTATATTTACGATTTGAAAGGTATAAGTCCTTCCATTGTAATGCACAAAATTTTAATGGAAGAATCTTATAAACCATCTATTGAGCATCAAAGACGACTTAATCCCGCATGATGAAAGAAGTTGTGAGAAATGAGGTTTTAAAGTGGCTAAAGGCGGGTATTATTTATGCCATTTCGATAGTTCATGGGTGAGTCCTAGATGAGTTGTTCCTAAAAAGGGAGGTATGACAGTTGTGAAAAATGATAACAATGAATTAATTTCTACGAACTATCACGGATGGCGAGTATGTATTGATTATAGGAAATTGAATAAAGCTACTCGTAAGGATCATTTTCCTCTCCCCTTTATTGATCAAATGTTGGATAGTTTGGCAGGATACGAATACTATTGTTTTCTTGATGGCTATTCAGGGTACAATCAAATCGCCATTGCCCCCGAAGATCAAGAAAAGACTACTTTTACATGTCCATATGGTACTTTTGCATTTCGCGGGATACCATTTGGATTATGTAATGCACCGCTACTTTTCGAGGTGTATGATGGCGATTTTCATGGTATAGTTGAGGAAATCATGGAGATTTTTATGGACGATTTTTCTGTTTTGGTACTTGTTTTGACCATTATTTGCATAACTTATCTCCGGTTTTGCAACGTTGTGAGAAACTAATCTTGTACTTAATTGGGAAAAATGTCACTTTATGGTCAAAGAAGGGATTGTACTTGGGCATCGTATTTCTTGTACGAGGTTTGGAAGTTGACGGGGCAAAAGTTGTGGCTATTGAAAAGCTACCCCCACCTTCAAATGTGAAAGGCATAAGAAGCTTTTAGGGCATGCGGGATTTTATAGGAGGTTTATAAAAGATTTTTCAAAAATTGTTAAACCACTTTGTAATCTCCTTGAAAAAGATGTTATCTTTTGCTTTGATGAGTCGTGTTTGCGAGGCATTTGAGCAGATAAAAAAGGCACTCGTTTGGCTCAATTATGATAGTGTCGGATTGGACTCAACCATTTGAGCTTATGTGCGATGCAAGTGATTATGCGGTGGGTGTCGTTCTTGGTCAAAGGCGAGACAGAATTTTAAAGCTATTTACTACGCAAGTAGAGACCATGTACAACGCCCAACAAAACTACACCACCACGAGAAAAAGAGATGTTGGCGGTAGTTTTTGCATTTGATAAATTCGAGCTTACTTGGTGGGTACAAAGGTGATTATTTATACGGATCATGCGGCAATCCGATATCTTTTCTCCAAAAAGGATGCAAAACCTCCTCGTTAATTCGATGGATTTTGCTCTTGCAAGAATTTGATATTGAGATTCGGGATAAAAAGGAAGTGAAAATGTGGTTGCCGACCATCTATCCCGCCTTGAGCAACCTCACGAGGTGATTGAGAGTCCAATAAAAGAATCATTTCCGATGAACAAATTATGCGTCTTGAGACATCATTACCTTGGTACGCAGATTTTGTTAATTACCTCATGAGGAGGGGTTTTGCCACGGACTTGACTTCACACCAAAATAAAAAATTCCTACATGATGTTAAGTCTTATTTGTGGGATGATCCGTTACTGTTCAAGAGATGCGCGGATTCTATCATTCGTCGTTGTGTTCCTAAGGAAGAAATTGGAGAGATTCTTCAACATTGTCATTCGTCATCTTATGGGGGACATTTCGGGCCAACCCGAACAGCTGCAAAGGTACTACAATCTGGTTTTTATTGGCCAACATTGTTCAAAGATTGTTATGCTTTTGTAAAGACTTGTGATCGATGCCAAAGGGTTGGTAATATTTCACGGCGTCATGAGCTTCCTTTGACAAACATAATGGAGGTGGAGTTGTTTGATGTATGGGGTATTGACTTTATGGGGCCATTTCCCGCGTCCTATGGAAATTTGTATATTTTGCTTGCGGTTGATTACGTCTCCAAGTGGGTTGAGGCGATTGCTACACCAAAGAATGATGCTAAGGTAGTACTCAAATTCTTGCACAAGCATATTTTCACCCGGTTTGGTACTCCTCGAGCTATTGTAAGTGATGAAGGTACGCATTTTTGTAATAAATTATTTAACAACCTTCTTGCTAAATTTGGTGTGCGTCATAAGATTGCGCTTGGTTATCATCCTCAATCTAATGGTCAAGCTGAAATTTCCAATCATGAAGTGAAACAAATTCTTGAAAAAACGATGAGTTTTAATCGAAAGGATTGGGCACAAAAGCTTGATGATGCTTTGTGGGCTTATCGCACGGCTTATAAAACATCGATTGGTATGTCACTATATCGATTGGTGTTTGGTAAAGCGTGCCATTTGCTGGTTGAGCTTGAGCATCGAGCTTATTGGGCAATTAAGAAGTTGAATTTTAACTGGAAAGAGGCCGGTGAAAACCGATTACTTCAATTGAACGAAATGGAAGAATTTCGTCATGAATCATATGGAAATGCCAAAATGTATAAAGAAAAAACAAAAAAATGGCATGATCAAATGATTTTACGACGTGAATTCTTACCCCGCCAGCAAGTGTTATTGTTCAATTCGAGATTGAAACTATTTCCAGGAAAACTGAAATCACGATGGTCCGGGCCATTTGTGGTGGAACGTGTGTTTCCCTATGGTGCAGTCGAGTTGAGAGGAAACTATGGGAATTCATTCCAAGTGAACGGACAACGATTGAAACATTATTTTGGAAATGAAGCAAGGAAGGTTTTAAATCTTCCACTTGGTGATGACATTTCTTGAGCCCGAGTAGTCAAGTCCGGCTAACGACTATAAATTTAGCGCTTCTTGGGAGGCAACCCAAGTGATTTTTGTGTGATTGCATTTTATTGTGATTTTATTTTCTTTAATTTTGGCTTATTTTTATTTATTTGGATTTGGTGTGATTTTTTTTTTATTTATTTATTTGTGTGAATTAAATTTTGTGTGGTTTTAATTTGTTTTTGTTAATATTTATATTTATATATATATATAAAAAAAGGTTAGCCAATGAAGCCGGATTAATCGCGTTAAAAGACCGAGTGCAAAAATAAGGCAAGTCACGCAAAATGTGCATGTGGGAAATGGATCTTAGGATCTTTGCTGCAGCTGAGGCTGCCGGCCAAGGTCTTTGGTCTTTAAGTCTTTGAACGTGAATTCTTCCTTTCACTTCTTTCTCAACAAAACACATCCCCTCATCCTCTCCCATCTTCTCTACACATAAGCACACACAAACCCTCAATCTTGCACCACTCAAGGGAGCACTTAAGCATCTTAATCCTCATCTTCATCCTCTCTATCATCTAGGTAAGGTGGTTTAATTTGTACATCCCTTTTTCCCCAATTATTAACCTAATATGAAGAACATGTCAATATTCCTTTCAATTTCGAAATTCATGTTTAATTGTTGGATAAATTGTTGGGATATATGATTGATGTATGTTAGAATTAGGTTGGTATTGATGATTGGGCATGAATTATTCTATGAATTTGGTGTTAATGTCTTGTCATCACTATGCTCACAAGGTGTTTGTCAAAATGCTCCAATGAAAAATCTTACACATATGCATTCCATTCTTGTCTTCATTGTTATTCAAGTACAATTTGATCATTAATTGATGACACGGATGCATATTTTTGGGATATTGCGAGAATTCCTAACCCCTAATCCATATTGCTTGTTTGTACGTGTTGTCTTGGTTATTTACTCTTCCAGGATATTAGACGATCAATTAAATGGGGAAGTCAAATAAAACAAGCAAAAGCAAAGGCAAAAGCAAAGCGAGTACCTCAGGAATATGATACTAGCCGTTTCACAAGCTTAGAGGCACAAAATCTTTTTTTGATAAATTAAGCACAAAGAGCATAATCATGAGCGGGGTTGCAACCGAGAGTTCGAGTGATGGTGATCTTGCACAAATGATAAACCAAAGGCGATGGAAAAAATTATGTGCTCAACCCGGACCGTATGCACCAAATGTGGTTCTAGAATTCTTTGCAAATGCGAATGTCACACTCGATAACCCTAACGAGATTTATGTGCGTGGTGACTACGTGTATATTGATCCATCAGAAATACGACAGTATTATGGATTACCTGAGGTGGATCACTCACCTTATACCGAGTTCATTTCTCAGCCACCGGATTTAGAGATGATTTGTCATGCTCTTTGCCGCCCGGGTACAGAATTACATCCAACAAAGGTCTCTGGCGGATCCCTTGCCTTCTCCCACACTACGTTGAGTCGGTACGGACGTGCTTGGTTTCATTTCATATGTCACAATTTAATGCCGACCAAGCATATCAGCGATGTCACGAAGCATCGAGCTTATCATTATCGCGATTATTCTGACATCGATTCGGTCCAAATAGATAATTATCGCACAATCCATTCGCTACACCATCCGACATTGTAAATCTGGGGGATTGATTATGTCGGCTTTGATTTGTGGTCTGTGTAAAAAGGAGAAAATTACGTGGGACGAGAACGAACCATTGGAGCGGTCTAAAGGGCCTATTGATTCTACCATTATCGCTTCTTATGACGAATGGGCAGGCGGTGTACCTAACCCGAAGGGTGCGGGCTATATACTTGATCCTGATTTTGTCCTTCCACCCGTTGAGCCTGAGGCTCAGGCCCAGTCACACGATGTTGGTGCTACATCTGGTTCCGTGGCGGGTCATTCTCGTCACACGAGCTCTCATCATGATGACGACCCTTCAGATGCATTAATGCGTGAGGTACAAGAGTTGCGAAGGGCTCATCGTCGCTTAGCTGTAGCTTTTGTAGCTGAGCAACGTCATCGAGCTGCGAGGGAAGAGTATATTAATGAGCACAACAGAGTTCTTGCTCAAATTTATGGCCAGACGCACCAACAATTCCAATTTATGGTCCTATTGCTCATCTTCCACCGCACGATTCTGATAGGGATTCCGATGCGGAGTCCTAATCACTTTGGCTACCAGGAAAGTTTTTCTCACTCTCCATTGGGGACAATGTTCATTTTATGTTTGGGGGAGTGTAATCTATTTTAATCTATTTTTGTGCTTCATTTTGTGTCTTTTGAGTGATTAAAAAAAAAAATTGAGTCTTGTCGTTTGTAGAACTGTGAAACTGCATGACTAAGTGAATTTGTCGAATATGAGTTGAACGGTCAAGAGAGCATGTGTTTAAACTGTGATTTATTCTTCTTTCCATTAATTCCATCTATGTGCTTAACTCTGTTGATTTAGGCCATTAAGGAAATGATTTAGGCCATCTTTGAACAAGCCAGAGCCTAAAAGCCTACCTTTGTAGTATATTTTCCCTAGTGTCCCCCTTTGAGCGGTATAAACCCGTTTCTTTGGCAAACCATCTAATACCCTGAGCCTAAATGTGAATATCCTAATTACCCATCACTCATACACACAAAGTATAGAAAAATATTGGAAGTTGAGGAGGGTATGATGAGAAGGGTGTGAACTTAATTGAATGAAGTTGCCCGAGAAAATTAAATATGAAATCCCATGTACACAAAAGAATAAGTTTGGGGGTTCCGAAAAAAAAATGAGAAAAATCAGCGGATTGAAGGTTCATAAACATTGGGGATGTCAAAAAGTGAAGGGTAGGGCTAATTGATGATTCGAAGTGCTAATTGTGTGTTTGGGTGATTTGAGCCATTTTTTCCTATATTTTCCTACCTTACCCTAAGCCCACATTACAAGCTTTAAAAGTCCTATTGATCCTTGTGTTACATTAGCCTACATTAGTGGAGATTAGTGTGAAAGACAAGCTTTATGGAGTCCTTAAGTATCTCATCTCTATATTCAAAAAGTGGATCATTTTGAAAACACTTGATTGCGTGAATCTATTTGAATAATGTAAACGGAGTTGGCATGTACATTCCACACTTTTGATCACAATGTTAAAACGCATGCTTGATTGATAGTGAAATGAGTATTGAGACAAATGTTATTGGTTGTGAAGTTTTGCAATTGTTTATGTCATTGTTGCCACCTAGTTTTATTTTAGAGTTGTTTGAGGACAAACAATAATTTAAGTTTGGGGTATTTGTTAAGTTGGTATTTTATCAACTTAATAATGTATTTTAGACTAGGATTTTATATTAATTTTGGATGTTTTAGAGTCGCTAGAGTCCATTTTATTTCATTCGATGTCATTGAAGAGTTAATCTGATTTTGGTAGCCGAAAATTGATGAAAACGGCGAAAAACGTGTTTGGGTGGAAGAAATCGCATTTGAAGAAGAAAGAAAAAGAGAAAATCGCACTTTTGGGCTTGAGTCGGCTTAGCGGCTGCAGCACAAGATCCCAGCTGCGGGTGTGAAAAATGGCAGGCGATGCGAGGTTTTGAAGTGGCTGGCTAGCGCTCGTCCTTGGCGCCCGAGAGCTGAAACGATTCGAAAATAGCGGCTGGCTTATTTTTTAGCCCTTATGCCGCACGGTGGAAAAAAAATTGAGACAGGCGCCCTTGTGCCGTCTTTGTGTGCCCTTGGCTACCACAGCGAAATTACAATGTAACTTATTCCTTTTCTTGGACTTTTGTGGGGTTATAAATACAAGTCTTGGGGCGTGAAATTGGGGATGCAGGACCATTTGGAAGACAACAAAACAAAGAAGAAGACAAGGAAGAAGAATAGAAACATCTTGGGACAAGCTTGGAGAACAAGATTGAAGGCTCTTATCATCTAGAAATAGAGAAGATCCTCAACTCTTGTTCTTATTTTGTTACTTTCTCCATATTTTGTAAGATGTATTGTTGTATTCTTATGGATTCATTTTCTTTAATCATGAGCTAAACTCTATAATTCTAGAGGGATGATGTAATCTATGTTTGAACTTATATTTTGAAATTGTGGTTTGTCAATCTAGATCTATCAATTTATTTGTGCTATTTGGATCTATTGCTTCTAAATTACTTGATCAATAATTTAGAGTGTTTGGTGTATTTGATTTGACACTTGAGAGAGGTAATTGAATACATGACCTTGGAATAGCATAACCTAGGATTGCATAGAATTGAGAGATTTGTGAATCCTTTGAAATCATTTATCAAGATTCATAGTTTTTATTGAGATTTTAATTGGTGATTTTTATAGAGATATTGATTTCCCAATTGAATCTAAAATCATTTGGCACTTGAGAAAGGGAATGATTATTGTAGAAATCTTGACTTATAAATTGGTAATTGATGATTGATAAACCATATTGACAACATAAGGGATAACTAGATTCATCATACCTCTAGAATTCATTTAATCATTTGGATAAACTCATTGATATTTTCATATTCTTGATTTATTTTTGGTATTTTTAGTATAATCAACTCCATCAAATATTGAATTTCTAAATAAAGTTAGACTACTATATTATAGTACTTAGCAATAATTCGATAATTATTCCATGTGGATTCGACAACCTTACTTCTCTATATTAAAACTCGACACCGTAGACTTGCGGTTAGAAAAATTTCTAACAGTTTCCACCATCTTTAACCGAACTAGTGAAGATCTTGGGTTAACAACATATTGTTGTTTGGGTCGTATCTGCACGATTGTTCTTTGCGGTTCACAAAGACACTACTACATTAGAATACTGATTACATTAGACTCCCAAACCTCCATTACTCGTTTAGTTGCCCTCAACTTGTCCCGAAACATCGGAAGAGTCGAACTGCGCCGCATTTGTAGTTCTAAAAACACTATACGCCAAATCAATGTACTTAAACCCATAAGTCCTGAAATAGCGTTGTTCAGTGCTTTCCTGCAAAAACAAAATATCAATGTTAGTTCAGATTTTAGCTGTTAATACATATTCAAACATTTTCACATGAGATTGTACCTTCCCAATGTGTTTGAAGTAGTTGTGGTTTACAGACACAACGTTTCTCACTGTGTCAAATTCAACACCTGGAGTGTCAATGTACTTCCGAAACGCCTCAAATTTGTTTCTCCACAGTTGAACCTGATTTTTTACCGTGCTAACTTGAAAGTCCTTATTAAATTGCCTCTTCATTTTTAAAGTAATTAAACCTAAGAACTTGTTACACTCGATAGGCTCATGCACTCGTAAGGCACGAGTGGAGCTATTCAGACATCGATATAAATAGTCTTCTTCTTCAAGGCTCCAGTTAATTGATTGGTATTAGTCTCGAACTACTTGGTTTCTTGTCCGATGCATGACTAAAAATAAAACATGTTTATTCATAATGAATTAAACGTAAGAAGTACCAATTAAAAATTGATTAATTAACAAGATTGAACACAACAAATTACTATCATCCATACGTAATACCCAACATATGGTAATACAAAATAATTATCTTCAGTCAAACTACAAACAAAAGACATGATAACTTAACTGTTCGATAACGACATTACAAATGAGTGATTACCAAATAAGATAAGAAAATACAAGTTTTTACGGTCATCACATTCCTAGGTTACACAATGGAAGCAAATACTAACTACCAGACTCCTACTATCTTAAACCATGGATTCTCACATTGCAAGTATTATGACAACAACCAGCGCGACCCAAGAAAACAACAAAGTGAGATATTTTCTCTCCCGACGCTTGAGTTATTTTTATGGTATCCTCGTGTGCATTTAATTTCTTTATCAGTCCGGGAATAATTTGAGTTGATCTTCTGCACATCATAGGATCATACCACTCAAAAAATCCACACTTACGCTCCTGCATTATTTTCATAAGTGTATTTATACATATTTATGTCAAAATAATCCTAAAACTTGGTTTTAGAGAATGCCAAAAATTAAACATGACCAAATTACATATGTTGTTTAGAAGGACCACGTACATTATAAGCTGTGAAATCTACGGCTGGATTAGTACATTGTCCATGATGTTTGTAAAGGTGATTCAACACCACAATGACATAACTTAGATGTAGGAGATTGTCGGTATGAAGGTCAAGATGTGTTTGAGTACCCTGTTGACACTACATAATAGAAGACCAATCGACAACAATACTGAATCATCTAAAATTCACCTCAAACATCAAATACGAAATATAATTCAATCTATATGTTAATACACAGGAACATCCACATTTGTTCATAAATACAAAAAGGCTATTAATGTGTTTGGAGTTTGATTAAAAAACTGATTATAGGAAATATTTCACACTCTGATGCATTTTAGTGTTGATTTGGTATATATCAGATGCATTCCGCATATTTGACAGTCACACTACAAAATTTCAAATGCATTTATCCACAATTAATAACACTAAAATGAATGAGGAATACTTACTTGCAATCTTCAGACAAAAATCATCTCCTACGATAATCGAACTAAAAAGCAAATTTTAGTCACCGATAATTTTAGATTAACACACTTCAATTAAATTTCATATAATATGGTAAAGCTTAACCTAAAACCATTCTATTAAATAGGTAATCTTATCAATATTACAATCCAGAACCAAAACCATATGTGAAACCTAAAATACCCTAATATTCTGGAAATTCATAAGCTAAACCTAATGTTCCAAAAATTACAGTTCTTTAACGTAACCCATATGTTAAAAATTAATACAACAAGTTAAATTACGCTCCAGAACCAAAAAAATATGTTATAAATAAAACACCCCAAATTACAGTTAAATTATGTAAACCAACAACGAGCCCTACTGAAAGCTAAATAGAAGCGTATAATATCTAAACTAAGGAATTAAATGAAGTTATAATTCGAACTATGATCGATGATGGAGATTGCAACGAAGAGCAGAAGCAAGGTGACGAAAATTCTGAGGAGAAAAGAAGGGGTTGAGTCTAAAGTGTGGAGATTATAGGTTGGAATGAGAACCCCAGTCAAACTTTAAGTCAAAGCCTGAAAATTGAAAATAAATTGTAAGTTAGAGGTACAAAAGTCATATCCACCTTGAATAAATATTCTTATCCAAAATGAACCAAACACATTATTAATAAATCCACTTGTTTCCTCTATCACAATCCATCAAACAAACATGATAATAGGACATATTGTGTCCAGATGATAAGGCTTGAAAATGAAATGGGAATTAATCATCCACATTTACCATCATTCAACTAAACGAGCCCTGAAAGTATATGTTTTAAAAGTAACAAAAATAATTATTTACTTGCAAAGTCGTATACAACATTGTTCAAAAGTATCACTTTTACTCTAAAAAGTATATATTTCTAATGTAACAACGTTACATTAGATAGTTCCCCTAACATAATAGTATAACTTTAGACTCGAAAAGTACCACTTTTTGTTAAAAAAGTATCATTTTTATTCTGAAAAGTATATGTTTATAAAAGTAACAAAACTGATTATTTACTTTCAAAGGAACATGGAACCTTGTTTAATAGTATCATTTTTTATTAACAAAAGTATAACTTTTACTCTCAAAATATATATGTTTCAAAAATAATAAAACTGGTAACAGTAGTTTTCCAGAAAAATAATAGTTTTCCCCATAAAAGTATTAGTATTTCCTTGAAAAGTATCGATCGAGTTAAATATTTTTTTTATTTTTGTTTCTTCAACCAAATTTGCATTCATTCTCCCCGACTCTTCCAGTTCAGTTCGCAGATTTGTGAAAAGACAAATTAGTAGCATAATTGTTGGAGAAGGAATGGAAGAAAGGGAAGGAGAATGATGGAAGAAGGGCGAGTTGCCTCCCTTTTTAAATTTTTTTTGGCTCAGTTACTTAGTTATGGGAAATCTGACGATTTATTTCACATCACAGACAGAGGCACAAAAGCACACACAGACACACATGAATGCGTGTGTGAAAGAGAAGGTGCGATGAAGGAGAGAATACAATCTCGTTAATCTACTGATTTAATGAGGAAAAACATCTTTAATCTATTCTTTATCTTCTGAGCGTCATGCCTTTCATTAAAAAAAAGAAATGAGGGAGAAAGATAGCAAAGAAGAAGAGGAACGTGTGGAAGAGTGAGAAAGGGAGAGATCGAGGAGAGAGAACAAGGGAAGTGTCTTTGGGTTGGGTCTGTTTGGGCCAAGCGGGTTAGGGTTTAGTAAGTGGTCCAATTTTGCCTTTTTTTTTAAAAATAAGCGGATCCTTACCGGATCCAGTGGGCGGGCGGGGGTCGAATCCGTCTTACGGATTAGGATTCATAAAACGGTCCTACGAGAGACCAACTCAACTTTTTATGGTTATTATGTTTTGTGATCGTTGAAAATAGTATCATAGCCTAAGGATTAAGAAATAATGGTTCGAGATGTAATAGCTAAAAATGGGGATTTGAAAATGGATCAGAATAATTGTTCGAGATGTAATAACTACAGACAATCCACTAACAGTTAGGAGTAAATTTGAAAATTTTAAGTTAAGTGCAACAATTTATAAAGTTGAAGAGTTAAAGTAGATAATTCAAAATTAAGTAAGCCAAGTAGAAAAAGCTCACACAATATGTTGCCAAATTAAAATTACCTCTAAAGAAATTAATACTTCCAATGGAGGATGTGGAATTGGACTCTGGTCGGTTTGGGCTGATATAAAAGGGAGACGGCCAATGACGGACCTACGATACCCATTATGGGGCACGTGTTCCCATAATTTTTTTTCTTTTATTATTTTATATTTATTATTTATACAATATCATTTGTGTAAAACCATAAACTTCCCAAAGTATTGTACAAATGTTATTGAATTATATAAAAGTGTTATATAGTATTATAACATTGTAGATTATATAACATTAGATTAAGTTTGATCAAATTACTAACACAACATTATAATTATACTTTATAAAAGTGTTATAATTTATAAATCAAAAGTGTTATTATTAAAAGAAATTGTCAAGTGTTATATAGCATTATAGTGTTATATGAATTTTTAAAAATTATATACTAATTAGGTTACAAAAATAAAGTATGCCTCCATTAAATATTTTTGCAACTTATAATATTTTTACTTTGTGCTTCCGTTGTAAAAAATTCCTGGATTCGTCGTGGAGACAGGCTATGATTCTGGATTCGTCCTGGAGACAGGCTATGATTTTTCATATTCTATGGATTTATTAATTCCAGATTCAATTTCCTTCCCACGTATACGTAAACGGTCGCAAACTCCGGCGGGCCCGACCTGGCCAAACTTTTACTTTTGTACTTATTATCTATCTGTTTCGTCTTTTTGCCGCAGACGCAAAGAGGAGATTCATGGCGGCGACGGCGGCACCTACTCCTGTAATCAAAGTTGCTGCTCTCTGTGGTTCCCTTCGCAAAGGTTCCTACAATCGCGGTCTCCTCCGTGCCGGTAATCCCTCTACTATTCTCTCTGTAGCTTATTTTTGTTGTTGGACATTGTTATTTGTTGGTTGTACCCTACTCGAACTAAGGGGAAATGTAGTTACTGTGGTTTTGTTCCACAATTCTGAATTTGAAATTTTATGTTTGTGCTACTACTTTCTGGTCATACTTCGTTTAGTAGTAAGTAACTATAGCAGTCCAACGAGCACAACTCAAAACTCATTTTTGTATTTTGCTTTGTTATTTATGTACGCTTCTTGAAGAAACTGAAATTTGCATTTGAATGTTTGCTGAGCTAATTATTTATTCATTTATTTTTATTTATTTGCGGTCTTTTTGTTTTCTTCTTGATGGATATCCAGCGAAGGATTTATCAAAGTCAATCAGTGGTTTGGAGATAGAGTATGTGGACATATCACCATTACCATTTCTCAACACAGATCTCGAGGTAAATGGGACTTACCCACCTGTTGTAGAGGCGTTTAGGCAGAAGATTCTTGCTGCTGATAGCATACTATTCGCCTCACCTGAGTACAATTACTCCGTCACTGGTACTGAAACTGAAACTTTATCTTATGCCATCTCAATTAAACTCATCAAAAGTTTATGTTATTTGTTGATTTGGAGTTTGGTAACTGTGCTATGCCCTTGGTTTTGCTGTGGGAATTAATGTTTCATTTATTTGAAGTTCTTCATATGATCATATGGTGCTAGTTAATACAAGGTTATTGGAATTTAGTGTGTTGTTTGTTTCTTAGTGATTAATACAGGTTCTGATGAGGTTTAATGCATGTCTGGCTTGTGAGGATTTAAATGAACTTTTGGAGTTGGGTAATGACAATGTAATCTTATCAGTCGAAAGACAACATTTTGGTTTATTCAGATAACGTTTATCGTATTAGTAGGCCTGGTCTAACGACTCTATGCTGGATTCTGTGACAAAATGGGAATGCACATAGTTTAGATGACGGATTTGCTAAATTTCATTAGTTGTGTTGCAAATATAGCCACCAGCTCCCTATTATCCTAATCCACTAATAAATATAATAAGAAAATAAAAGAAGTTAATGTAAACAATCCCAACGGTACATCACTTTATTCATTTGAATTTGCTTTGATAATCAATTAGGAATATGTAGAATTTTTCAGACACAGAGGGTTAATTGGCTGTACAGTATCTAATTTGGAAAAATCTGGTTGAGTTTCACATATTTCCTCTGTTTTACAGTTGGATTTAATTGGTTTAGAGATAGGGAAAAAATCAGTTTGCAAACACTCCCTTCATTTATCAGTTGTTGTGTAAGTAGATTCTACACTTGCATAGCTTTTATTTCATATAATTCGGAAAGCTTCTGTCCAGCACTTCAATATTTATGCACATTCAGATTTAAAACCATAAAATGCCTTGTTAACATTTATTTTATCATCCATTGTACTAGGACCTCTGAAAAATGCCATTGATTGGGCATCCAGGCCCCCAAATGTTTGGGCTGCTA
This sequence comes from Rehmannia glutinosa, assembly GCA_016081115.2. NCBI lineage: Eukaryota > Viridiplantae > Streptophyta > Magnoliopsida > Lamiales > Orobanchaceae > Rehmannia > Rehmannia glutinosa. The sequence continues at coordinate 267,901 of JABTTQ020002994.1, read as the reverse complement.
AAGCTGCTGCAGTCGTGAGCACTGGAGGAGGTTTCGGTGGGGGGCGATCTCAATATCATCTCCGTCAGATTGGGGTTTACCTCGATCTTCATTTCATTAATAAGCCGGAGTTTTTCCTGAACGCATTCCAACCTCCTGCAAAATTCGATAGTGACGGCAACTTGATTGATGATGCAGCCAAGGCGAAGTTGAAAGATGTTCTCTTATCTTTGTATGCGTTCACGCTTCGACTCCAAGGTAAGTGTGCATAATCTGTTGCCGGCTTGTTTTATGCCAGCACTATACCTGCCTGTATCTGATGTCACGAGCTTGTTGTGCATCTGAAAGACTTCTGGTATTGATATTGCATTGATAGTATTATTAAAAAATACTCTCCTCCATCATGCCGGCGAGTATTAAACCTTTGGTTATTGAAATATTCAAAAAATGTAATGACATTATTCTTGTATAATGTGGGTTGGAATTTTCTTCGTGGAAGTTATATTGTTCAAAATTTTGAGAGAAGTATGTTTCAAATTTGACGAACAATTATTGTACTCCGCCTTCTGAATCAGTTGCAGTATAAATGTATTTTGAGTATCAGTAATCTTGATGCACCTGGTTTGTAGCCTATTGTGCGTGCCCCCGATTGATTTACCATTATGTAATTAATGGGTAGTAGCTGCGGTTTCACCGTTATGAGAAAGAATAGAAAAATTATTAATATTGGTTTCAGATTCTGACACCAAAAGTGGTTTTTTCAGTATTAATCTTGTTAATGTAGAGTATCATGTTGTCTCAGTCTGATCAATCAAGTTTTCTGGCATGAGTTTTATATATTGTGCATTCTGCAACTATTAGAAAGTTTGATATGGTTTTAATTTAGGGTGGCAATCCCTAACACGACACGATAACCCGACCTGAAGTTATTGAGAGGAACCTGAACCCGAACACGAACAAGAGAAAACCGAACCCGAACACGACTGACACGAATCTAATGCGATGTTATCAATTTGTCTAAAACGTAGTTATTTTTATATTTTAATTATTTTTTGATGTATTTTAAGTATAACCCGAAATCAAACCGAAACCAAACACGAACCCGGCCCGATTGTTGGAATTGTCACCCCTACTTTTACTGCCCAACATCCTTAACAATTATGTAACAAATTTATATTCTTTCCTTTTATATTTGCTATTGAATCTAAGCTAGAAAATAAATACTTAGCAAAGTATAACAAGTTTAATGTAATGGGTATACTCAATAAGCTTCCCATTTGTGATAAGAAATTATACTCAATTAACTATTCACCACAAAGAGTTGTCAAGTTTCACAAATAAGGGGACAAGATCCATTTTGAGTAGTTTGGAAGTAAAACAAACACTTGGATCCTGAAATACAAATGTTCAACGTAAAAGGTTCGTTTATCTATATCTATATATTATATTATTTTATTTTATTTTTATTATTTATTTTTTTTATTAAAAGTGTGAATAGGTCGGATGGTTTCTTGAAACTTTTGATTGGACAAAAGTATCCTTTTAATATAGTTAAGTTTAGGGGCTACTAAGTAACTTTTTATTTATTTAGTTTTTGTTTAGTTACATGACAAATGACTTTTTATATCCCAAATTCTTCTTATGTTTTCTTTTAATTGTATCTTTTAAAGTATTTTGAGTTTTAAATAATATCATTTTCATATTAAACTATATTCCAAAAGCTTTCCAACTATATGTGATATGCATATACAAAAGATTTTGTATGAGAGAATAATAGAGGTTTAAAGTATTATACAAAGTTGTATATTTATAAAATTTTTTATTTTGTAAACAATTGAAACATATTTATAATAATTATAGAGGAAAAGGAAAAATGAAATTACAGTTGAAAAAAAAAGAAAAAAATAAAATTATGATCCTAGAGGTTTTAATTAAATAAAAAAACAATGGGAAATATATGATCCACAAAATTCCTTTACGATTGCTATGTAAATGCTCTTGAACTAACAATTATTTACCTAATTCTTTAATGGATATATCTTTTAACATTTTAAATCATAATTTAGACTCAATTATATATTTAATAATTTTGATGATATTTTTTTAATAATAAGCTTTAAAACAAACATATTTAAAATAATATAACAATCTCACACTCGAATAAAAAATTAAGAAATAAAGTAAACCTTGATGATAGCAATTTTTCTAAACTAATCATGAAATAAAATTAATAATTTTTAATGTGGAGGTATAACAAGAGAAGATCAAATAAGAGCAGTCTTTATTTTATTTTAATTATATTCTTATGCGTTCTTTTTTATGCTTGAAAAAAAAGAGGGAAGTACAAAATAATATTTGAGAAAGAAAAACATGCAGGAGGGCCGAATAATTTTTTGCAGCCAAATACATGTCCTTTTGAAGCTAGTATACTAAAACTAATATAAAAATTTTCCGTTCAAATAAAAACTAAACTAAACCTAGATGATAATAATATTTTCAAGATAAAAAGTTAGTTTTTAATGTGGAGGTATAAGAAAGAGTAATCTTTATTTTATTTTAGTTCTTTTCTTATACATTTTGTCTATTATGGCTTAAAAGATATGGCGAAAGTAAAAAAAATATATTAACAAAGAAAAAGAAAAAGAAAGACGGAACAAATTTTTTTGCAGCTAAACAAATGTCCTTGTAGACTCGAAATAAGAATAAAATATGAATTTTACAAAATAATATTTATATATCATATTAGTTTCAAAATTATTGTTCTTTATCAAAATATATTATAATTTCAATATACACTACCAAAAGAAAAGGTATGATTTAATACCCAGAAAAAATGATATAAATTATCAATTAAAACAAAAATTAAATGTAATAGAATCAAAATTATATTGGCATGTATATCCTATTAACACAATTTGAAGAAAATTTCTCGAAGTCATTTACACATTAATTTAAGTTTCTCAATAACCCTTGATTGTTAGTTAAAAAATTACACCCCTAAAATCCTATCAAAATTATAAATCAATATGATACTTATGATAAAATTCACGAATCAAACAAATATAATTAAATAATTTTTTTATCTATGTTATATCTATATTAAATATTTTATACTATACAATACTTATACGTTTTCTTTATAAATCTAATCTATATTTATACTTATATTAAAAGTGTGAATATATTGGATGATTTCTTAAAACTTTTGATTTGTCAAAAATAAAAATTTGCCATAGTCAATGCCAATTTTTTTCTCTTTTTCAAAATTTATTATAAGTTCAATCACTTCAATTCCCTTAAAACATTTCACTTACTACTTATATGGTGGGATATTCTTCAAAATTTTAAATTTATGTTACTAATATATAGTTTCGAGTTTAACCAAATGAAACATATAAAAAGTTGAAAGATCAGAAGTAGAGAGTTAAAAATATTATATGTGTCGTAGCTAGAAATCGGTGAGGAAAAATTAAAAGACATTCATATAATATATATATATATATATAATGACTTTTTCGATTAAAAAAAATTGATTTACTTAAAAAGGACACCTTTAAAAAGTAATAAAGATTCAAGCACAAACAAAATAATTATTACAAAATCTAAGTATAAAATATCATAAATTTTACAAATTGATGAAAAAAATCATGACAAGAACGAGGAACGAAAAGTGTCTAAATAAATATATATGAAATTTTAATAAAATAAATCAACTTAAAATGAAACAATTTGATACATGTACTGTGTCAAACATTTGTATTTCATAAATCACATATTAGTTAAGGTATCAATATAATATTCATAGTACATTCTCAAAAAAAAAATATAATATTCATAGTAATATTTATGTATCAAATTAACTATGTTAAACTATATACAATACTAAATTAGAACGAAGTGACCACGTTTAGTGTCAAGTCACAAAAATTCTTTGTCCAAACGGAGGTACATGGGGATAGTTAAGGTATTATTTACCACTCAAAATCTAAATTTTTGGCAAGTACATTTTCTTATGTGATTAAAAGTTCAATAAAAAATGTAATAAAGTTTGAAGTACTATATATCTTTTTTTCTGCAATAAAAAATAATATTATGAACATGAATAGATAATTATATTTTATAATAAATGATGTTATTTAGAACTAAACGACTTAGATTGATTTTACATTTTGCGGACTCTTCAACAGTAAAGCAAATATAGATTATTTTTAGCATATTAAGAATATTTATAATTTATTTAATCATAAGGTTTAGAAAATTTACAACAATAAATATTATAATAAAGAGATAGAGTCAAACTCAATTGCTAAGTACAAACTCTAATAGTATAACATATATTTCTAAAACTAATTGAGTTAGTATTCCTTTTAAAAACACATGTTTTTTTTTCAGATTAAAATTTAATAAGTATTATATTCAATTGTTGAAGTTTGACTTAATATGAAAATTATAAATTATTTTTTAAGACTATCTTTGGTTACATTGTTTATTAAGTGAATATATTTTATATGCAACTGGATATAGTTTTAAATTTAGATTCCGAGTTAATTTTTATAGCATTATATAAAACATGACTTTTTATGAACATTAATAATGGATTAATTTCATCAATATTGAGTTAAGATTTATTATTTTTGAATACGATAACCCTCCCCTTCGACACCAAAAAAACCGGCCCACTCAAACAGATGGCTTGCAATAACTTTAAGTTTAAGTGTTACAATAAAAATATTCACTTTAGTATTAGAATTAATCCTATATGAAAAGTGTTTTTCTTTTTGGCCATATATTTTATATCTTAATATTTGTTTTGAGTAACGCTTCTTTAACCGAAGAAGTTAGATAGAACGAAAGCAATAAGCACATGATCGTACCAGGTTAATATTAACTTTTAATCTATATATTTTTATACAAATAACAATTACAAATCATGAGGTTATGCTTGATTTTGGTACAGAAGAAATATAATCAATTTTAAAATTTATATACCATGAGCTTGTAGCTGAAGTGGTATCACTTACTCTTTACAAGAGTGTTGATTAGTGTTCGAACCTGAGTCTTCAGTATCTTTGAGATATATCTCTCCCATCCACTCTCCCAACTCATTAATTTTTCTTAATTTTTTTATTAATGTGATAGCTTGTGACAAATCCGAATAATCATGCATAATTAATTAAGAAAAAGACTTTCATAGCCATTAAAATTTTGCAAAAGATTTATTAATATGATCGTAAGCTAATAAAAGAACTTATTTTGTTGTTATATTAATTTTAATTTTTTTGTTGAATTGGGTTCTGTAAATGATTTTTTTATCCATTCATATAGTTTTATACTTACTGAAAATAAAATATATATTAAAATACATTAAAATATTTTAATTAAAATAATCCGAGTATTTAATTAACACGAATATTTGTAAAGTACTTTAAATATTTTAATATTCCTTGATAAAATTATGTAATATATAATTATTTTAATAAAATTGTATGGATCACGTGTGACGCATGTGTTTCTTACTAGTAATTTTAAATACACGAATTACAACAATAATGTTGATCGATGTGCAAGTTGATAGTCTTTTTTTTTTTTTTTTTTTTTGCATAAAGCAAGTTGGTAGTTTTATGACTATTTAATGTTGTAAATTTTCAAAAGAAAATAAATATTCTCTATGAGAATTAATATCATCAGGAGTCAAATATAGAGAATACATGATTTTCCAATAAAATAAAGAAACCCAATGGTTCTACCAATCATCCCAAGTTTATTAGGGCTTTTGCTTGATTTAATATTATAAAGAAATGAATTGTGCTGCTGTACATGAATATAGCCCGAACATATTTGGGTTAACAAGGCAAAAATATTTTTTTAATCCACTAAGTGGACTATTTTAGATATTTAGTCCACTTTCTTAAGTTTATTTGAAATTAATCTACTAACTCGATAAAAATCGATTTTTAGTCCACTCACCTGCTATTGCAGGTTGCAATCTTATGTAGATTTTTTTTCTTTTGCCTTTTCCTTTTAGCCTTAAAGTATGAATTATTTTTGTTGATGGGGAATATTATGTGGCATTTTGGAGGAAAATATATTATTTTCAATGTAAACTAGATAAAAAAATATATTTATTATGAATAAAATGAAAATAGTTTACATAAAATATTTAAATTATTTATTAATTTGAAAAACAAAAAATAATTTAAAAAAATCCATGCAAAATAAAAATAATGTTAATAAAATTTAAGATATTTTAATTGGATAAATATATTCGAAATTATAAAATAAAATTAGTTATATCATAAGTTTAAATTATAAACTATCTAATTGGATAAATAATATTTTATTTTTATAATTAAAGAGTAATAATCAAATAGTTTTATTATACAGTTTGTATGCTATTTTTGCAACAATTAATTTAAGGCCATACAAACTGTATAAAAAAATAGCATACAGTTTATAAAAAAAACTATATAATTATAAACTGTATAAAAAACTATTTAATTATTACTCTTAATTATAAAAATAAAATGTTATTTATCCAATTAAATAGTTTATAATTTAAACATATGACATAAATAATTTTTTTATTTTATAATTTCCAATATATTTATCCAATTCAAATATCTTAAATTTTATTAACATTTTTTTTATTTTTCATGGATTTTTTAAAATTATTTTTTGATTTTTCAAATTAATAAATATTTTCAATATTTTATGTAAACTATTTTCATTTTATTCATAATAAATATTTTATATATATTATCTAATTTACATTGGAAATAATATATTTCCCTCCAAAATGCCACATAATATGCCCTATTAACAAAAATAATTCATACTTTATGGCCAAAAAGAAAAAAAAAAAAAAAATCCACATAGGATTGCAACCTGCAACAGCAGGTGAATGAACTAAAAATCTGATTTTTGTCCAGTTAGTGAACTAATTTTAAATAAATATAAGAAAGTGGACCAAATATCTAAAGTAGTCCACTTAGTGGACTAAAAAACATTTTTGCCAGTTAACAATGATAAGAAGGAATACAACTCGATCATAGTCATACAAATACAAATCCAAATATATTACTCACAATAAGGAGGAGGAAGATCATGAGTTGGCACATTCAACAAGGTTCAAGATATGATCAATCTACGTTTAAAGTAAAAAATTCAGGCATTAGCCCAACGTGGGGGCCTACCCATCAAGCCCAATGTGGGGGCCTAGCTGAGAAGGATGGGTTCTTAAGGTGAAATGTCTCTGGTTGGGCAAACTGTTGGAAATTATTGGGGTTCTGAATCGAATTCATGTCAAATAAGATCCGACTTTCCGATCTAATCGAACAGAAGCGGAAGCAAGAGATTTCAAAAATTGAGTTCTAGATATAAGAACACAAGACCATGCTTATTAAATTTATTCTAACTAAAGGAGGAAAAAGAAAATTTACCTCTTTCGACGATTTTCTTGTTCTTCGCTTTTTATTCGTTAATCTTTCGAATCCCCAAAGCTCGTAAACACCACGATCTTCCAATTCGATCCTCCCTATCAACAATAGTGTGTAGGAACCAAAATAAAAATTATAAGTTCCTAACTATGATTTTCCAACGATGTACTCAACTCATGAGATCGTAGGATTAAGCTAACTGAATATGAGGGGAATTGAAGAACTAGGCTTAAAATTTAAACTACCGACACTCACAAAGAAAGACGCACAAACTTTCACACACCCAATATGTCAGCCATGGAATTTGGCCAATTGTGGTTCCAACCAAATTAAAAAAATAAAAGTTCCACTTAGCAAAAGAACTTGTAATGAGTTTTCACCAAACAATTACAATTACAAGAGTTGACTGCGAATGATTTTATTTCAATTTAAAATTTTGATGCCAAAAACTAACTGGAAACGAGGCGCCAGAAATCTATTTGGAAGAGGGCCGATATTCATACTTTAATTACAAGGATGTGGTCTCCTTTTTATAGGTATAGTTCAAACAGTTTTTCAATCCAACTCAGTTTCCTATTGAATCTAAAATTCATAATTCTAAATAGACTCAAACTCTAATTGATAATTATTCAATATAATTATCAACTTAATAATTATATTAATATCATAAATATCTTATATTTATTTAATTCCCAATACAGTTAAAACTGTAGAATATCAAATTTTCTCTGAATTAACTTATATTAATATATTATCCCAAATATTTTGGAAAACTCTTTTCCATATACATTTAGGAACATAAAATATTATTTCTAATCCGTTTACACTAGGAAGGCGGACTGTGGACCATGGACCTATAATTATAAGCTCCAATAAATCGAATAAATAATTAAACTATTTAATTAATTTATCCAACTTATTAATTCCGATATTATTCCACTATAAATTTGGAATTGCACTCGTATACTTATAAAATATGTTACTCTACGAATTTGAGCATTTCATTGATATAATCATTACATATAGATTAATCCTCCATAGATTATTCACATTGAAGCTAGGTAGTATCTAAACCTCTGCAATTACTTTTTAATCCTCATTTACCATTAATTCACTAGCGAATGATTAATTTATAACCGGATTATAAATTAGAAATATCAAACCACTCAGTTCCAGAATTAACAAATGAGAGAATCATCTTTCTACTTCTCGCAAGAAGGAATGGATTCCATATCTGCGAATTTATATTTCCAGCTATTTAATTCAAATGTGAATCTAAAATGCAAGTGTTGGGAATGTCATAGGACAAACTTAAACGAGCAAATTGAGATTCACATAGAAATAAATAGGAGTCTATAATCACTTAGGATTAAGATTTATCCATATATGATCATCTAGTGATTTAATTCGATTTTCCATTTCTACAACGGAATTTGTATGAAAAATTCAAATTAAATCGGTCCAAGTCCTATATGATCAAATCATATATAAATGCCTCCACTAAGATGTCTCCACATCGATAATTCGGATAAAACAGTCACATTCAAAATGTTCTGGGCCGCATTAATGATGTTTTAATTAAAGATTCTGTACTTTAATTAATTTTATCGCGAACTTAATTTTAGTTTATTATCCATAATCTTAATCCTCTTACATAAAAGACTATATACTAAGATTATGGTTACATTAAATAAACAAGGGATTTTCATGATGTTCAGGAAAATACATACAATATGCATAAGTGTTGAAAAATAAATGTCGTCTTTATTAATAACAAAAAAGAATTCACAATTGCTTTAAGGGCACTATCCCTAACAATCTCCCACTTGCCCTAAAGCATATGAGACATGTCTCTCAGTCCTAAATTATTTAAATGCCTCTCAAACACTTTTGCAGGAAATATCTTTGTGAATGGATCATAAAGGTTGTCAGCAGGCACAATCTTGAGAATTGAGACGTTACCCCTTTGTATTATCTCCCAAATTAGATGGTACTTTTTTCTATATGCTTTAATCTCTTGTGACTTCGAGGCTCCTTTGAATTAGCCACTGCCCCACTGTTGTTACAATACAAAGTGAGTGATCTATCCATATTTGGAACAACTTCCAAATCAGAAAGGAATTTCTTCAACCATACCGCCTCCTTTGCAGCTTCTGAAGCGACTATGTATTCAGCCTCCATGTTCGAATATGCGGTGCTGGATCACTTAATGCTTCTCCAGACTATGGCACCACCATCAAGAGTGAACACTGACCGAAATATCGACTTTTGGGAATCATTGCCTGACTAGAAGTCATAATCTGTGTACCCGTCTATTTTAAGGTCATCACCCGAATAAACAAGCATACAACCTCTCGTTCTCTGAAGATACTTGAAAAACAAGCATACAATCTCGCACAACAAATATCGGGCCTTGTACATAACATAACATACATAAGGCTGCATAGTGCAGAGGCATAGGAAATATGTCTCATGTCCTCTTCCTCCTGAGGTGTCTTAGGACACTGCTCCTTGGAGAGAATGACTCCATATCGAGTTGGTAGGTAATCCTTTTTAGAATCTTGCATTCTATAACGCTACAATATCTTATCGATATAAGAAGCTTGAGACAATGCCAATAATTTGTTCTTGCGATCTCGACCGATTCGAATTCCAAGAACGTAATATGCTTCTCCCAAATCTTTCATTTGGAATTGCTTGGCAAGCCAACCTTTAACCGCAACTTACATCTCTACATCATTCCCAATGAGTAGAATGTCATCTACGTAAAGTACTAAAAGTGTCACCTTACCATCCTTGATCTTCTTGTATACACAAGGTTCATCAACATTTTGGTCAAAACCATGAGACTTGATTGTCTCATCATATCTATGGTTTCATGACCTTGAGGCTTGCTTTATATATGTGTAGGTACAAAATTTGGAAATAAAATATATGTGTATATAGATATAACATGATTCTTCATATTTTACCGAATTCAACTCCACTTCCTATGTATGAATATAACATATGATATATAAATATGTGTGTGTGTGTAAGAATTAAATTTCTTCCAGTTCATCCTTAATTATTAATTATAACCTAAATTTTTTTTACACTTAACACAAACGGCAAATATCATTTAGATTAAGTTCATTTTAACATATGACCATTAAGCTTAGTTCAATCACTAAACTGAGTAAGAGAAATAAAAGATTCAAAGGCTATATACCAATTTTATCTTGTGTGCACCTCGACTATCCTTTCTAATTCTCCTTTTCACTTTTGTTGTGTGAATCTTGTGTGCGTGTCTAAGTTATTTGTAAAAACTAGAAAGTTTGAGGCTGTAGAAAGGTGTGCTAATCACTAACTCAACATAAATCATCTATTTGTGGTATTAAAATATATATACCTTATCACAAGCACAAATGATGTAATGTACAAATATCTAATATCACTCATAGGAGTATGTATGTTTTCAGACTAATTACAATAGATATATATACACACATTGATATTATCCTATTAGAATAAGGGCGTGGAAATTTAATGTCAAATCCATTCTTGAATTCTTTAATTAACTTACATCAATTTATTAGGTGCATAATGAAGTCTTTTTTTTTTGTCTTAACAATACAAAACAGTCCCACTCATAAATCAATCATATATATATATATATATATATATATATATATATATATAGGGGAGGATCAAGTGAGATCATGTCTCTAGGTGTGACACAATGGACTAATCTCAACCATCCTCCACTATTAATCAATGGGTGCGATTTAATGAATAAAAATTATATTACAACATTAATTCACTACAACATAAGTGACATTAGGTAATACAAATTTTGTAGCACTTTTTACATAAGGTACATAGGTAACACATGCTTGTAACACTCTTTACATTATAATATTTATGTAACACTTTTGTAGCACTTTATCAATATGTAACGCTTATATGTAACAATTTTAAATAAGTAACACTTTTTAAGTATTACTTTTTTTTGTTATTTCTTTTGTGACGCAAATAGGTATCACTTTATTTAAGAAGCACTCTTGACAACACTATATTTTATTAATTGTAACACTTTTTAGGCTATATTTTAGTAACACAAAATTATATAACTATCATTAAATCATGTCAATGATTTACTTAATTAATTGATGTCACAAAATAGGTGAAGACAAAAAAAAAAATCACCAAACTTAAAAATTGTAGACATCATATATTCTGTTTTTATTTTACTGAATTTTTATTTTCTTTTTATAAAATATTTTAGTTTTATTTTTATTTTTATTTTTTATTGAGGTAATTAATTCCGTCGTAATGGTGATGGAAAATGCGAATGTATGTATTTTTTATTATTTGTTTATTTTTTAATTTTTACTAACGAAGACCAATTTCATTGTTAATTTTTTTACTTTTTAAAAAAAAGTTTACCAATGAAAATTGATGTTGTCGGTAATTACTTAGGAAAATTTTCCATCGGTAAATTATTTTTTTATTTTTTAATTTTTTTGTTAGAACTTTTTATCTGTCGGTATATTAATTTTATATTTTTATATATTTTTTATTTTTACCGATTGACTATTGATTCAGTCGATAAATTCATTTTATATATTTTTTTATATTTTTAATTTTTTGTGTCCTTTAATATATAACATAATATGATTTTCAAACTATATATTATATAATATAAAATTTGATATATACAGTGTATAATATAATTTAATACATATATTATATCATACAATCATTATTATATAAAATATATTATATATATACATATAATATAATTTTTATGCAATTTTAATATATATATATATATATATGTGTATATATAAAACAAAGCAAAAGTTGTAATAAGAATCAACTTAGCTTAATGGCAAACTGTAACTTTCACACATAACAGGTTGTGAGTTTGAATCTACTTGTTGGCAAAAAATAGTATTTCTACGAAGTGCTACAAAAAAGTGTTACATAAGATTCATATGTAACACTTTAGAAGTATTTTTTTAAAGTGTTACAAATATAAAAAGTGTTACATAAGATTCATATGTAACACTTTAGAAATATTGCTTCAAAGTGTTACCAATAGAGAACTTAATGTAACACTTAGAAAAAGTGTCACTAAAAGCTAATAAAAGTAATACCTTAGACAATAGGTAGCACGGGCAAGTGCAGCGCCATAAATGTGCTACCTATTGTCTATAGTAACATTTTATGGCCATTAGGTAACATTTTTTGTGTGTTACCGAATATCATTTATGTTGTAGTGATTTAATTAACATAAGGGTAATAGGGTAAAATAACATAACAAGGTAGGAATCAAATCTCTTTCTCTCTCATGCATCTCTCATCTCACGTGTCTCTCTCTCTCTCACACAATTCCACCATTAACGCAAATTTGAAGAACTCGAACTGTGACTCTCTCTCACAATTCCAACATTAACGCAAATTTGAAGAACTCGAACTGTGAAAAATAAAACAGTGAAGAAGATGCGCTTATGTTCGAATCATGATGCATGATGAATTATCAGTCGTGGAAAAAACTCTACACAATAACATCAATGGTGTAGACATCGATGGAGAACTCGAAACTATCCATTAACATCAACTCTTAAAAAACTGTAATTTTCACGAATAAGAAGATGCATAGATACTTATGAAATGATGGATAAATACTTATTAAACGATGCATAGATACTTATGAAACGATGCATATATCTCTAGGATATTACATATTTGAAAATATGCAACAAAAATAAACTAAATATGTATTATCTGAAAACTATCTATGCAGCGTAAAAAAACTAATATGTAGTACAATATACCCAACTATGCAAGACGTCATAAACTATGCAACTAAATCAACTAACTATGCATTATCTAGAAACTATCTTTGCAATGTGGAATAACTAAATATGCAGTACATTATGTAACATCCCATTTTAATAATTTCCAAAAGCAATATCTCATTTTCATAACTAAATATACATTACATTGAACCTATTTATGCAGTGTAGAATAACGAAATATGCAGTACGTTATATTCAATTATGTCTTGTTTTCGTAAAACAATGCCAACAAAATAACTAAATATGCATTATTTGATGTCTAATTATGCAGTAGAAGAACCCTAACTATACTGTAAAATAAAAAAATTTGGAAAAAAATCTGCTTCCTTAAATTCCGTCACTAAATTCGGCAGTTTCAATCTCAGCCCATAAAACCTGCTGGGACCACTAATTTGAATTACAAAATTACCACCTTACCCTTAAATTGGCGGAAATCAGGGAAAGTAAAAAAAACTGAATTAATCACATCCCTTCATTTTTTAAGATCAATGGTAAGATAAGTTCAAACTGTCTCACCTAGGGAGGGTGGTCTCATTTGAACCAAATCCTATAATATATATATATATATATATATATATATATTGGGGGAGGATCTAATGAGACCACATATTATAGTGAGACAATGCGGACTCATCTCAACCCTCCCTTATCTATATCAATGGCTAAGATAAATAGGGGTTAAAATTACATTAAACATTTAATTAAGGCAAAATAAGGGTATAATTATCAAAACAAACACGTGGGGGACCATCCAAACATGAAATCGCTTATTAGGAGAGAGAAAATCACGTGGGGAGAGAGAAAATCGCGAGAAAATCGCGTTGGAGAGAGAAAATCACGCATGTGGTCTGCCATGCAGTATGCTGTATACTTATCATATATTTGATGTATACCTAACACTATTTTACTGTATGTTTAACATAATTTTACTGCATATTAAAATGGTCAAACAAAAATATGTGGGGACCGTGAATCAAGGAATCAATTATAGAGAGAGAAAATCACGCTCATTAACATGTGGGGACCGTGGATTAAGTAAAATCATTTATAGAGAGAGAAAATCACGCTCATTATTGTACTGTATTTAACATATATTTATTGTATATTTAACACTATTATGCTGTATATTTAACATATTCGTACTGCATATTACAATTGTCAAACAAAAATATAAATATACAACAAAATACATATAAGTATACAGCAAAACACATATAAGTATACAACAAAAAATATAAGTATACAGCAACATAAATACATACATCAAACATTAACTACTTATACATCAAAACACATCTAAGTATACATCGAAAAATATATAAGTATATAGTAATCCTCACGACCTCCTCGTAGGCCCTCATTTTCTCCATGTCAGCATCGTCTTCCTCGTAGGCCCTCGTTGGCTTAAATCTCCTTTCCAAAGAAATTTGCATTAAATCTTATGCCTGAATTAAATTCTTTCTTCATAATATATATATACACCTGCATGTTCTAATTATTTTATGAGAAATAAAAATTATGAGACAACGACAGTGAAAACAAACACACACTCAATTCCGCTCGTTCTACTTTTTCATTTCTTCAACTAAATTATCCTCACTAATTTGCTCAATGGCACCCAAGGCAGAGAAAAAGCCAGCGGAGATGAAGCCGGCCTCGGCAGAGAAGAAACCACCTAGGGTCGAGAAGAAGATCTCGAAAGAAGGCGGTGCCTCCGATGGAAAGAAGAAGAAGAAAATGAAGAAGAGCGCGTACAAGATTTACTTATTCAAGGTTTTGAAACAGGTGCACCCAGATATCGGAATCCCGAGCAAAGCTATATGGATTATAAACAGTTTCATCACAACGACAGTGAAAACATGGCTGATGATGACAAAATGATTAATAGTATTGGAGAAGAAAAGAGGATTTGCTGAGAACGTTGATCTGAAAAGAGCATTAATAAAATCACCATCTTACCCTTTACTGATTTAAAAAATATAAAAAAAGACATTAAATTGGTAAATCTCAACCATCTAAAATTTGAAATTTGTGGATAGGATTAGTCCACACTGTCTGACTCTAATTATGTGGTCTCATTTTATCTTATTCCTATATATATATATATATATATGTACATATATATATATATATATATATACATAAAGTCAAGCTAGTATGTTTATACAATATATATTTAACTGTAACTATCTATACCTATGATATACTTCATTAGGTTCGTTAATTATATTTTATATAAATACCTATATAGGTATGCTATATATATATACATATCTTTATATGTTACTTAATTTTATGATTGTTATTATTAATAATAGTTTTATTATCTTAAAAAGAAACTTCATTGTCAAATATAATGTCTTGACCATTGCCTCACTATTATATTAAATTTTTTTTTAATTAATTTAGGCACATATTAATTATATCATGTCCCATTTTGATAAACACGTACGTCAATGCCATCTTTCACCTCTAAGTTTACCACGTGTAACTTTATAATTTTTATACTTCCAAATGTTACCACATGTAACCTACCGATATTTAATAGTTTGACACCCTCCTATTTGAATACACGATCAACCAAATAGAAGCTAAGAACTAATATCATGTAAAAACTTTATTGTTAAAATGCTATATAATATGAAGTGGGTCATGAGATGTCAATATCCATGCAAATTTTATGTAAATAGCATAAAATGCATGAACTATATTGGCCTAGTGAGTAGTGTGAGGCTCGGGTATTACATTCCCCCTTCCTTATAAAAATTGCGTCCCCGAAATTTTACTTACAGAAATAGGTCCGGATACTTAGCCCTCATCTCTGACTCTATTTTCCATGTAGTTTCCTCTGCTGATTAATTTCTCCATAGTACTTTAACTAAGGGAATTTCCTTATTCCTGAGTTTCTTTACTTCTCGTAATAAGGTCTCTGCAGGTATCTCTTGGTAGCTCAAATGCGCTTTTAATTCTACTGGTTCATGTTTCAAAATATGAGATGGATTTGAAATGTATTTTCTCAGCATAGAAACGCGGAATACGTAATGTATTTGAGACATTGATGCTGGCATGTCAAGTTTGTAAGCAGCATCACCAATCCTTTCTGTGATATGGAAAGGACATATGTATCTAGGGCTAAGTTTTACTTTCTTTCCAAAACACATTACCCCATTCATTGGCGCCACCTTAAGAAATGCTCGATCTCCTACGAAAAATTCTATCATTATTCTTCTTTGATCCGTGTAATTCTTTTATCGGCTCTGAGAAGTTTTCATCCTCTGTCGAATTTGTGTCACGACTATTGTCATTTCTCGAATCATGTATGGACCTAAAAGCTTCCTTTCACCAACTTCGTCCCAATGAACCGACGATCTACATTTTCTATCGTATAGTGCTTCATAAGGAGTCATCTCGATTGTGGCCTGATAGCTGTTATTATAGGAGAATTTGTCACGCCCCAAATGGGACCATGACGTGATCAATAACTTAAACAGTAGATAAGCTAAATGAGTCTAGTCAAACATCAAAAGCAATCCCGAACAGAGTAAATGATGCAGCAGAATAAGTTACAGTCTAAAGTGACAAAGTAAACCAAGGTACAATCCGATTACAAATTTAACATTGTACAAGGGTCCTATGCCCTTAAGGTTACAAACTTAAATAAATAGTCCAACAAAAGCGAGTAGAAACAAAAATAAATCCATGAAAGTCGGGATAGGGCGCTAATGTGGGTCACTCCGTGGTCCGATCATCCTCGTCCACATTATCGTCATATGGACCTTTGTCATCTAGCCGTTCGAAAAGGAGGGGGTGAGATAAAAATTCTCAGTGGATGGGTGATCGTGTGAAAGCGTGGCTTATATAGATGCAAGAAAATAGTTATATGAAAAATGCGTGAGTTATGATGCGTGCGTCACACACAATTCACAAGCGACATGATATTCAAAATAATATAACTTAGATAATTTTGATGAAAGTAGTTCATGAACATTCATGCACCATGAGTGGTTTTCAAGAAAGTCAAGTAGTGGTTGCGTACGAAAGTGTAACGCCAACCTAACGATTCAATTAGTGGTTGTATACTAAAATGTAGCGCCAATCCAAGCAAGCAAAGCGGTACGAATAACTCCAAAATTACGTGGATCAGACAACGATTCTTTTGTTCTACCTTATGACTCCCCAGTCAATTGGCACAAGGCCTCCCTGTCACTCCATAGGCACGACAATCCAACAGTAAATGGCTTGCAAGGACCAGATTGTCATAATCGCGATTATACCTCAGTTCTACGACCCACTTCTCTCGTTGGACACTCCGTCCACCAAGGGTGGGATTAGAACGATGGGGCCAGAGAGTGGAATAGTAGCCGAGCTGCCCGGTTCCATCCCCAACTGGTCCACTCTGACTGTGAGCTCGACACACTAAGTTGACTCAAGCAAATAGATACACGCATATATAATATGTCAACAAGGCAGTTGAGTATAAGAACATTTCAGGAAAAAGCGGTCCAGTACAATTACACGAAAAGTTTGCACGCGGCATTTATTGGCATTGGCGGAGTAATTATTGAATAAAGTTAATTATCGGGAGGATAACTAATCTTTGATGGATTTGGTATATTATGTGGGAGATTGCCCCGTTGTAAGTTCAAGGTCATAAGGCGAGTCGCCCCACGAACCGCATATTATATACTTAAGGGATTCGTTAAGGCACGACTAATTTTAAGAAAACTAAATTTCATAAATAATTATATAAGTCAGTAAATACCAGGGCTATATTATGAAAAATAATAAATTTAAGGTCCTTGGCAAAAGAAATTTTTTAAAATTAGCCCCGTTTTGGAAAATCTAGTCTTTATCGGGTTTGAAATCGAATAAATTTTTGTCTCAACCTCGAAAAATTATAAGGTCAGTTCCTAGATTCTCCAAATTGTCCAGAGAATCAGGTTTTAATAGTATGGGTTCGAGTTTTTGTAAAATCCCATTTGGGCCCTAATTTTGTCAAAATTATCGTTTCGGGCCGCGAATTTAAAATATTTGGATCTCACAAACCGGAAAGAATTTTAATGTGATTCTAATTTTAAAATATCACTTATGATAGTGGGTTATTGGGACAAAATCAGTTTTGAAAAATTGCTAGTTTAGGTCCCTTAACTTTTAAAAATTCTATTCTAGTCCAATTTTTTTGAGGTTTTGCCCTTAAGGCTTATTTGGGATCCAATTGTTATGAAATTTGAACCATGGGTTCAAAATGTTATAAAATTATAGTTTAAATATTTTTCTAGGAACATGGACTGTATAAGTCCTAGAAATTTTATTTTTGGTCCTTGAGTTTAGTATTTTACACTTTAGTCCTCAAAATGTTTTTACAAAAATTGCTTTTCTTTACTCAAAATATTTTGATTTTTGGAATTCATTCAAAATATGTGTTTTTCAGTCCTTAAAATTTTTAATTTTCAAAATTATAAAAGTGGTGCTGGTACAGTTTTGAAAATTATATTTTAGTCCTTAAACTTTTAAAATTTCACAATCTAGTCCTTGGGCTTTCAATGGTTGATTTTTGTTATCTCAAAACCTTTAAAATTTTATTATTATATCAAAATATCATTTTTTAATATTAGTACAGTCCCAAATTCGAATTTTTACAGAGGGGTCCCACAGTTTTCATTTCTTGTAATTTAGTCCACCAATTTTGCCATTTTTGCATTTAAGGTCCAAAATTGTAGTTTTTTCCAATTATGAACGAAATTTACAGAATACAAGAAAATTAAATATGAAATTTTGAGTACATAAACATGCAATTACATATCATACAAGAATTCATCAAATAAATCATGAAATTGCACATGCATGCACCTAATTTGCAAGAATTGGAACTTCAGGCATAATTTCTGAAATTTTTGGAATATCACATCTTGAAATATACATGCAATACATAAGTATCATATATCCTATAATTTTCAAGATACTACATGCCATTTTTCAAAAAAAAAAAAATCACTTGAGGTTTTAGAACATTTTTCCACCCACCTTGTTTGTTTGGTTGATTAATTGGTGTAAAGTGATATGTCACTAGACCTCGAGGATTTAAATCTTCACTTAAGGCAGTCCCTAAGTCAAAAAATACAAGGATTTTTGAGTTAGAAAATAAAGAATTGAAATAAGGAGGGAAAAAAAGAAGGAACAGGCTAAAGGTACCACACTTACCTTGTGTAGTTGAAAATTTGTAGTCAAATTTTGGATGGTCTCTAAAGAACTTGATCACTTCTCAACCAAGGCTCCAAAATCAGCCCCTAATCACCTCAAAATGAGATTTTTGGTGTCAAAATTCGAAAATAAAATAGAAGTGAAGAAGGTGCTAAAAGCCTCAAATCTTACCCTGATGTCTTGTCCCTACAATTAATCTTGAAAGTCCTTCAAGCTAGTCTCCGAGACTCCTTATTGGCTCCAACTTAAAGCTCTCTAAGTATACCTCAAAAACGAAAATAACTTAGATTAGAAGATGAAAAAGATAAACTTGAAAATTGAAGAAGTGCTTGAACAAGAAGTAGAATTTCTTACATATCACAAGGGGGTGTTTGAATTTCTTCAAGGTAGGGAGATAGTTTTGTAAATTTTTTGGCTAAGTATGGAAGAAGAAGAAAGAAAGAAGGAAGAAGAAAAATGAAGGAGATTTTTAGAGAGAAGTTGGAGAGAACTTTTGTCCAAGTTTGAGAGTGATTGAGGAGTGAAGCAACAAAATGAATTTTTCCTTTTTCTTTTGGTCTAGTGGCCGAACACTTAAACACACTTGTACCAATTTTTTTTTTATTGTTGATGATGTGTTGGGTATTTTGTGTCTTGCATGGGAGACAAAGGGGGGTCAAAGTGACGGGTCTAAGAAATTAAAAATAGGGAGGAATAAATTGTTCTTGGTTAATGGGGTTTGAATGAATTAAATAAATAAGAAAGTGAGGAAAGAAGGATAGAGTTGTAATAATTTATGTAGAAGAATATTGAATGAGAAATAAAAAATTGGGGCTTGCATTTGAGCATGTTGGCCATCCATATCATCTCTTATTCCTCAAAATTTTTTTTTTTTTCAAATGGTGATAATGGTGTTAAATATCAAGTCCAAAAAAATCACTTATTAATCCCACAATCACTTATCAATTCCATAATCACTTATGTAATGAGTCATCTAAGTTATAAGATGTCTAATAATTCCCAAGTGTTGTATCATCACTTTTAATCTAAGGTACTTAATAAAATTAAAATTAATAGTTCAAGTCAAAAATATCAATCAAGCAATCTAAATATTTTAAATATATAAATATTAAATTCGAAATTTACAAAATAAAAATAAATATATTATGCTGAAAGAATTTTAAAATTTTATAATACAAGTTTGATAAATCAAGATAATAGAGTTTTTGAATAAATGTATTGAGCCTATCGTATATAATGTTTTCAGTTGTATTTTTCTTTCAAAATATCAAAAATTTAAAAGTAAGTTTGTCTAAATCAAAATGGTAGTTTTGCATAAAGAATGGACTTTTAATAATAATTTTTCTTACAAAATTAAGGTGAAATAGATAACCAATGCTAAATCCATTAACATAATACGAACCGTAAAATAAATATAAATATAAGAATAAATTATCGGGAAACAAATGCCAGCGATTGTGTCATTATGGTTGAAAAAATCCGGGGCCTCACATCCTCCCCTCCTTAAAGGAATTTGGTCCCTAAATTCTCTTCTAAAATAATTCCTTTCAAATTCAAGACGAGATTCATACTTAATGTAGCTATTCATGCAGGAGCAATCATAACCTTAACATCATACTTACGCAGTCTAGAGGTGCTCATTTCCGATCCATTTCAACATCAATCAACTTCAAAAATTATTCTGCAAGAGTATCTCCAATGACCTTAGTGTTATTCAAAATTTCTTCTTATTATTGCATAATAGACACTCTTCATAGTACCCTATTCATATGATCCGTAAGATTTGCATCATTATTCGATTATCACTTAACCAATCATATTTACTCCACATATCGTTCTGATTTACTATTCCCATAATTATTAGTTCAAATCATACCTCTTATAATTCAAATCCCGAATATATCCTTGCTTATCATATATATCTAGTCAATACTTTATTCACTTAAGAAAGTGGTACTCATAACAATAGTCTTGATTTACTAAATAGTCGACACTTATTCAAATCGGCGTATCTTTTCTTGAACAATTTGTTAGATAAATGTTTTTATCATGATTTTGATGATTTTGTTCGAGTTGGTTCAAATGAGATTTTAAACCAAAATAATGTCCCTAAATGTTGTCTAAATACTTCCGACCGTCTTAAAATGTTTTTACTATTTTTCGGAATATTTTTTGAAGTTTATTTTCGATAAAAAATTGGACAACACATTTGTTTCAAGCTCGACCGGTCGCCCTATAGGGCAACCCGTACCTGAGTTGAGTTTTGAAACAGAAAATGGGACGTAAGAAAAATGGGGAGGCGACGATCGGCCGACCGTCGACCCTGGGCAACCGCACTGGGCAAAATTTTTGGTTATGTCTTCTCTGTTTCGTATTTTCTTCAACCCCAACCGGTCATAGTCAAGGGCGACCGGTCGCACCGCCCTCCGACCGGTCCCACTGTGTAAAATTTGCTGAAATTGAATTTCAATCTTATCTCTGCGCGACCGGTCGCACCCCTTGTTTATCAGCAAACTATCCGTTGCATTTTCAGACAACTTTTCCCTATTTTGTGAGATTGATTTCTAACAGCTATATTGATGATTTTAAATGGTTTCTTTTGCAGCAAATCACTCCCCAAGGAGGAGCCTATGTCTTGAAATGAAAGCCAAGTCCTCTCCTATAAATAGAGGCTTCATTCAAGCAACAAGATATAACACTCTACACAAGCAAAGAGCAATCAAGCAAACACTTTCATATATCTTGTTGTATTAGCCTTAGCACTTTCACTTGCACAAATTTGAGGTCTAGGCTTTCAATTCTTGATTACACTTGTACTCATATTGTATCAATCATTATTGAGTTGTAATCTTGATTTTGGTCATCATTCAACACAAGACATCCTTGTGAGTATTCTTGTGGTAAGAATACACTTGGGTGATCTAGGTGATAGGTGTTTGAAGGTTGTGGTAATCTTCAAAGGTGTTGTAAGAGGAATGTGGTAATCCTCGAGGTGGTGTAAGAGGGTTGTGGTAATCCTCAAGGTGTTGTATTAATTTTTGGTAAATTAATAAAATCTTTTTTTCTTTTTGAAATCCATCCCGGATATACTGGGGTGGTAGTAGATTAGGCCCTAGGTGGGTTGAACTACTATAAATCGACGTGTGCTATTTACTTTCCGCACTTAGCATTTCATCTTTGCTTGAGTCTCACGAAAAAGAGGACAAAATCTGAAAAACCGGGATAATCTATTCACCCCCTCTAGATTATAGTAGCCACTTGGACTAACACAATTGATTGTAGATTTCATCGTTAAAAGTATAAGGTCAACTCAAATTTCTATCCACCAATATATAATAGTCAAGACCTCACCAATCATTTCCAAAATTGTATATGAGTCATTCCTACTAAAACCTTGGTAGTGATCTCAATTTTTCATATCCACACGGACCTCCATCATTCCAGACAAAGCCGCGCTTCTTAAATACCTTATATAAAGTACTAGTATCCATCTCATCGTTAGTTAATCAATACTAAAATAATCAACAACTAAGTCACCATCAACCAACTCATATAATCAACCAACTCACATATCGGATAAGTGTCTGAATCGCAATAGTAGTCTGAATAATCCTAAATAAGCATCATCCAAACACAGTTCGTAACTTAGACATTATAACTTATGAAATACTTAGTAGCGACATCTAGTCGAGATCATGTAGGTTCATATCCTTGACGTATCTTATCCGTGATACCCAAGCCACAAGTCAAATCTCCTTACTTAAGCTTGTATAAGTATTTGGGAATGAATAACGCAATGGCACTATCATCAGTAAATCATACTTAGTGATTCCCACATTATCATTTTCCAAAGTAATATCATTAGGTATCTATATTCCATAGTATATCATATAACCAAATCATATACTGTCAACTGATAACTATAACCTTATATCCTTTAAGTCTCATCACATCAGGGCATTATAACCTTCAAATCAATAAATTTCGAAATCACCTAACGTCCAAACCGAGAAATATCCGGATATTTTAACACCATGACAACCCAAAAGAGTTCGAAAAGTCATCAAAGATTCAACTTAGGTCATCTAATAGCAGTACCCAATCCAAGGCAGATGAACCAATCCTGGGTTAGCTCGGTGTAAGTTTCCATCTTACTAGCCGAGCTCTGATACCACCTCTGTCATGCCCCAAATGGGACCAAGACGTGATCAATAACTTAAACAATAGATAAGCTAAATGAGTCTAGTCAAACATCAAAAGCAATCCCGAACAGAGTAAATGATGCAACGAAATAAGTTACAGTCCAAAGTGACAAAGTAAACTAAGGTACAATCTGATTACAAACTTAATATTGTACAAGGGTCCTACGCCCTTAAGGTTACAAACTTAAATAAACAGTCCCAAAAAAGCGAGTAGAAACAAAAAAAGCCATGAAAGTCAGGATATGGCGCGAATGTGGGTCACTCCGTGGTCCGATCATCCTCGTCCACATTATCGTCATATGGACGTTTGTCATCTGGCCATTTGAAAAGGAGGGGATGAGACAAAAATTCTTATTGGATGGATGATCGTGTGAAAGTGTGGCTTATATAGATGCAAGGAAACATTTATATGAAAAATGCGTGAGTTATGATGCGTGCGTCACACACAATACACAAGCGGCATGATATTCAAAATAATATAACTTTGATAGTTTTAATGAAAGTAGTTCATGAACATTCAGGTACCATGAGTGGTTTTCAAGCAAGTCAAGTAGCGGTTGCATACGAAAGTGTAACGCCAACCTAACGATTCAAGTAGTGGTGGCATACTAAAATGTAGCGCCAATTGAATCAAGCAAAGCGGTCCGAATAACTCCAGAATCGTGTGGATCATACAATGATTCCTTCATTCTACCTTATGACTCCCCAGTCAATTGGCACAAAGCCTCCCTATCACTCCATAGGCACGGCAATCCGACAGTAAATGGCTTGCAAGGCCCAGATTATCGTAATCGCGATTATACCTCAGTTCTATGACCCCTTCTCCCATTGGACACTCCGTCCGCCAAGGGTGGGATTAGGACGATTGGGCCAGAGAGTGGAATAGTAGCCGAGCTGCCCGGTTCCATCCCCGACTGGTCCACTCTGACTGTGAGCTTGACACACTAAGTTGACTCAAGCAAATAGATACACGCATATATAATATGTCAACAAGACAGTTGAGTATAAGAACATTTTAGGAAAAAAACGGTCCAGTACAATTACACGAAAAGATTGCACGCGACATTTATCGACATTGGTGGAGTAATTATTGAATGAAGTTAATTATCGAGAGAATATCTAATCTTCAATGGATTTGGTATATTATGTGAGAGATTACCCCGTTGTATGTTCAAGGTCATAAGGCGAGGGAGTCGCCCCGCGAACCGCGTATTATTCGGTTAAGGGGTCCGTTAAGGCACAACTAATTTTAAGAAAATTAAATTTCATAAATAATTATATAAGTCAGTAAATACCTGGGCTATAACATGGAAAATAATAAATTTGAGGTCCTTGGCAAAAGAAATTTTTACAATTAATCCCGTTTTGGAAAAACTAGTATTTATCGGGTTTGAAATCAAATAAGTTTTTGTCTCGACCTCGGAAAATTGTAAGGTAAGTTCCTAAATTCTCTAAATTGTCCAGAGAATCAGGTCTTTAAAAGTTTGGGGTTAAGTGTTTGGTAAAATCCCATTTTGGCCCTAATTTTGTCAAAATTATTGTTTCGGGCCCCGAATTTAAAATATTTGGATCTCACAAACCGGAAGGGCTTTTAATGTGATTCTAATTTTCAAAATATTATTTATGACAGTGGGTTAGACAAAATCAGTTTTGAAAAAGTATTAATTTAGGTCCCTTAACTATTAAAAATTCCATTCTAGTCCCATTTGTTTTTGAGTTTTTGCCCTTAAGGCTTATTTGGGGTCCAATTGTTATGAAATCTGAACTATGGGTTCAAAATATTATAAAATTATAGTTAAAATATTTTTCCAGGTACATGGACTGTATAATTCCTAAAAATTTTATTTTTGGTCCTTGAGTTTAGTATTTTACACTTTAGTCCTCAAAATAGTTTTACAAAAATTGCTTTTCTATACTCAAAACATTTTGATTTTTGGAATTCATTCAAAATATGTGTTTTACAGTCCTTAAAAGTTGAAATTTTCGAAATTTAAAAGTGGTGCTGGTACAGTCTCGAAAATTGCATTTTAGCCCTTAAACTTTCAAAATTTCACAATCTAGTCCTTGGGCTTTCAATGGTTGATTTTTGTTATCTCAAAACCTTTAAAACATTATTATTATATCAAAATGTCATTTTTTAACATTAGTACAGTACCAAATTCGAATTTTGTACAGAGGGGTCTCACAGTTTTTATTTCTTGCAATTTACTCCACCAATTTTGCCATTTTTGCATTTAAGGTCCAAAATTATAATTTTTTCAATTATGAACGAAATTTGCAGAATATAAGATAATTAAAACATGAAATTTTAAGTACGTAAAGATGCAATTACATATCATACAAGAATTCATCAAATAAATCATGAAATTGCACATGCGCCAATTTGCAAGAATTGGAACTTTAGGCATAATTTGTGAAATTTTTGGAATATCAAAACTTGAAATATACATGCAATACATAAGTATCATATATCCTATAATTTTCAAGATACTACATGCCGTTTTTAAAAAAAAAAATCACTTGATGTTTTAGAATATTTTTCCACCCACCTTGTTTGTTTGGTTGATTAATTGGTGTAAAGTGATATGTCACTAGACCTTGAGGATTTCAATAATCACTTAAGGCAGCCCCTAAGTCAAACAATACAAGGATTTTTGAGTTACAAATTGAAGAATTGAAATAAGGAGGGAAAAAAAGAAGAATAGGTCAAAGGTACCACACTTACCCTGTGTAGATGAAAGTTTGTAGTCAAATGTTGGAGGGTCTCTAAAGAACTTGATAACTTCTTAACCAAGGCTCCAAGGTTAGTCCCTAATCACCTCAAAATGAGATTTTTGGTATCAAAATTCGAAAATAAAAGAGAAGTGAAGAAGGTGCTAAAAGCCTCAAATCTTACCTTGATGTCTTGTCTCTACAATTAATCTTGAAAGTCCTTCAAGCTAGTCTCCAAAACTCCTTATTGGCTCCAACTTAAAGCTCCTAAGTATACCTCAAAAATGAAAATAATTAGATTAGAAGATGAAAGAGATAAACTTGAAAATTGAAGAAGTGCTTGAACAAGAAGTAGAATTTCTTACCTATCTCAAGGGGTTTTCGAATTTCTTCAAGGTAGGGAGATAGTTTTGTAAAGTTTTTGGCTAAGTATGGAAGAAGAAGAAGAAAGAAAGAAGGAAGAAGAAAAATGAAGGAGATTTTTAGAGAGAAGTTGGAGAGAATTTTTGTCCAAGTGAGAGAGTGATTGAGGAGTGAAGCAAAAAGATGATTTTTTTCCTTTTCTTTTTGCCTAGTGGCCGAACACTTACACACACTTGCACCCATTTGTTTTGTTGTTGTTGATGATTTGTCGGGTATTTTGTGTCTTGCATGAGAGACAAAGAGGGGGGTCAAAGTGATGGGTTGAAGAAATAAAGAATAGAGAGGAATAAACTGTGTTTGGTGAATGAGGTTTGAATGAATTAAATAAATAAGAAAGTGGGGAAAGAAGGATAGAGTTGTAATAATTTATGTGGAAGAATATTGAATGAGGAATCAAAAATTGGAGCTTGCATTTGAGCATGTTGGCCGTCCATATCATCTCTTATTCCTCAAATTTTTCTTTTTCTTTTTCAAATGGTGATAATGGTGTTAAATATCAAGTCCAAAAAAATCACTTATTAATCCCACAATCACTTATCAATTCCATAATCACTTATGTAATGAGTCATCTAAGTTATAAGGTGCCTAATAATTTCCAAGTGTTGTATCATCACTTATAATCTAAGGTACTTGATAAAATTAAAATTAACAATACAAGTCAAAAATATCAATCAAGCAATCTAAATATTTTAAATATATATAAATATTAAATTCGAAATTTACAAAATAAAAATAAATATATTATGCTGAAAGAATTTTAAAATTTTATAATACAAGTTTGATAAATCAAGATAATACATTTTTTGAGTAAAGGTACTGAGTTTATCGTATAGAATGTTTTCAGTTGTATTTTTACTTCAAAATCTCAAAAATTTAAAAGTAAGTTTGTTTAAATCAAAATGGTAGTTATGCATAAAGAATGGACTTTTAATAATACTTTTTCTTACAAAATTAAGGTGAAATAGATAACCAATGCTAAATCCATTAACATAATACGAACCGTAAAATAAATAATAAATATAAGAATAAATTATCGGGAAAAAATGTTCGCGATCGTGCGTACGGTTGAAAAAATCCGGGCCTCACAGAATTCTATCAAAGGTAGATATTTACTCCACTGGCTTTGAAAATCTAGAACACCGGCTCTAAGCATATCTTCTAAAATTCTTATCATTTGTTCTAATTGTTCGTCTGTCTGGGGGTGATAATAAATACTAAACGACAAACGTGTTCCTAGTGTCTTCTGTAGATTCCTCCAGAAAGTAGATAAAAATCTAGAATCTCTATCTGACACAATGGATAGTGGCACACCATGAAGTTTAATCACTTCTTGTATATAAAGCTGTCCTTATCTGTCCATGGAGTAAAAGTTGAGCAAATAGGAATAAAATGAGTGGATTTGGTTAACCTATCCATGATCACCCAAACAACATAGTGTCCCTTAACAGTTTTGGGAAAACCTATCACAAAATCTATGGTGATTCTTTCATATTTCCATTATGGTACAGGTAGAGGTTGCAACGTTCCAGCTGGCCTTTTGTGTTCTACCTTTATTTATTGACATGTTAGATATTGTTCCACATATTGCGCGATATCCCTTTTCACACCTGGCCATCAATAATGAATCATCAAATCTCTGTACATGTAGCTCCTGGATGTACAAAATATGGCGTTGAATGCGCTTCTGCTAGAACATTCTCTTGGAGATTATCCCTGTTGGACATGAATAATCGTCCTTTAAATCGCAGTACTCCATTCTCAGATATTTTGAAATTTGAAGACACTCCAGAGGTAATATCTTTCTTCACTTTAACATAGTAATCATCACCTTGTTATTCATTAATGGACTCTAGTGATATAATCTCGACGTTTATTTTCTGGAGATCCATTAAATCTAGTTTTGGAATTGGAATCGCAATTGCATTGCTTTGTGTTGATTTTCGCTCAACGCATCTGCTACAACATTAGCCTTCCTGGGTGATAATTGATCACACAACCATAGTCCTTCACTAGCTCCAACCACCGTCGTTGTCACATATTTAATTTCTTTTTACACGAAGAAGTACTTTAATCTTTTGTGATCCGTGTAGATCTCACATCGCTCCCCTTATAGGTAATGTCTCCATATCTTAAGAGCAAATACGAATGCAGAAAGCTCTAAATTATGTATAGGATAGTTCTTTTCATAGTCCTTTAATTGTCTAGACGCATACGCTATCAGCTTACCATTTTGCATCAGTACACATCTCAGGCCATTCTCCGAAGCGTCACTATAAACTACAAAACCTCCAATACCTGATGGAATTGATAGAATAGGTGCTGAAGTCAATCTCTTTTTCAGTTCTTGAAAGCTTTGTTTGCATTCTTCCGTACATTTGAATGATACACTCTTTCTTGTTAATTGTGTGAAAACCGAAGCAATCTTGGAGAATCCTTCTACAAATCAACGATAGTATCCAGCTAATCCCAGAAAACTACGTACTTCTGAAGGATTTGTTGGTTGAGGCCAGTTATTAATAACCTCAACTTTATTTGGATTAACTGAGATTCCCACTCTGGACACAACATGTCCCAAGAATACTACTCTATCTAGCCAGAATTCACATTTCGTAAATTTAGCTTATAATTGTTTTGCTTACAGGACCTCTAATACCATTCTCAAGTGTTCAACTTGCTCCTCTCTTGTTCTAGAGTATATCAAAATATCATTGGTAAACACAATAACGAATTTATCTAGAAAATCTTTAAATATTTGATTCATCAAGTCCATTGCTAGAAAAATTTATGTTTAGATTTGGATAATACCATGTAAAACTTAGAATAGGAAGTTGGCACCCCATTTTCTATGTAATTCAACTTGTAATAGATAGGCTGTATGAGCTGAGTTGGAGTCAGCTAAGTTGAAGATTACAAGACTCGACTGAAGATTGAAGAGGAGATCCAGCTGTGAGATAGCTGAGTGAAGATTACGAAAGTGATAATCAAGTCAAAAGAAAGCTAAGTCTGTCAGCTGACAGACATTTATGTCGCTCCTAAAAGGTTGGAGCTGACTCAAGTCAAAGGGGTAAAGCAACTGTCAAGTCAAGTCGACTGTGATAAATTCGCTGCACAAAAGTCAAGGAGATTACTTATTATAGTAATACGACCATGCTGCCATGTCCAAGAGTGCCCATCCCAGAAGCGTGCAAAAGGAATGAGCTAATGGGAAGCACTGAGCTTGTGTTAAAACCTGAAAAACTGCACACTTCATTAAAACAAGGAAATGTCACCATCACAAGCTGCAGATCAAGAAAAGACAAGCCAATGACCAATAAGTGCTATTTGAAAAATTGCCTATCTCTTCAATGGGCAAATTTTTGAATGTGCACTATAAAAGGCTGAGGAAGCAAATGAGAGAACGTGACAATTTTTAATAAACTATCTAGCATTCAAACAAGCAAAAACCCGCAAATACTCTCAAGCTTTCAAAGACATACTCAAGCCTAAAATCGAAGGAACTCAATCCAACACATTCAGTGAAGAAAAGATTACTTCATCAATTGAAGAGAAAATTTGTTTGAAGAACAAAAAAAGGTCTACTCTCCAAGGTTGGAGGAGAAGTACTAAGGTTCAAGTTCAAACCAGAATCTTTGGGCTCGTTGGAAGGCTGTGTAATCAATTCCAAGAGTTCGAAGGAGCTGAAGTAGCAAAACAACTATTTTGTGAAGAAGCTGAGTCCCAGGAGCAGCCAACTATATGATCAAGGCTGACTCGAACTGTTGACTACTTTGTAACTAAGATCTTGTTATTTAGCGGATTTCTCCAGGAGTTGGAGAAGAGTGAATTAGAGGAATTACCCTATCCTCGAACCACTATAAATATTGCTTGTGTCTTATTTTTACAACACTTTTATTTCTTGCATATCTTTTTTATCTGCTGTTAAGTTATAATTGCTAAACTCAACTGATAATAACTATTGCTAAAACAAGTGTTTCTAAACAAGTTTAAAACAACAAGGGCGAAAAGTCTTCCGCTGAATAAAAACCAAATCAACTGTTAATTTAAGTGTTAGCTGATACTAGTTGAGTTATACTATCTACAACTCAGTCGAGTCTATTGAGTGGGTAACTTTGCTGAGTAAGCCAACCTAGCTATCCCTCAAGGACTAAGCTGATTTGTATTAACTCTGAAAATATTTTAAAAGGACTAAATCGAAAATTTGGTAAGGTTTATTCAACCCCTCCTTCTAAACCTTACTACTCACCCCTTGGGACCTACAAGTGGTATCAGAGCGGTTGGTTCATTGAGCCTTCCACACTGGTTACTGAACTAGATCTTAGTCTTTTCAAAAGAATCAACACTTGAGTTTTTAAAAATTTATTTTAAAAGCAAAGTTATTATCATGGAAGCAAATCTAACACGCATTCCTATATTTACTGTGGAAAAGTTTGATGACTGGAAATTTCGTATGCAGGCTCATCTATCAGCCCTGCACGATGAGATGTGGCTAGTGATTGAGGATGGGCCACTACAAATCCTAAAGAACAATACTGCTGTAAGAAGAGCACCTTCTGCTGAAGGAAAGGATGTTGCAGCAGGGCCAATACCTGCTATGGTTGAAAAGCCTCATTGTGAATGGACCAACGAAGATAGAAAGAGATATAATATTGACAATGTTGCCAAGGACATTCTTTATAAAACCTTGGATAAGGCTATATTTAATAAAGTCAAATCTTGCAAATCGGCCAAAACAATTTGGGAAAAACTCACTTTGATTTGTGAAGGATCTGACCAAATCAAAGAAAATAAATTAACTGTTGCAGTCAAAAATTTAAAAATTTTAAAATGATTGTAGGTGAAAGTCTGGATACCAGATTTATAGAAATCACCAATGAGCTTTCAGCTCTGGGAAAGGAATACACACAGAAGGAGATGCGTAAGAAGATTCTAAGGTCTCTCCCAGCTGAGTGGGAAATGAAGGTCATGGCACTGAGACACTCCATGCACCTTGTTTGATAAATAGTTTTATCATGATTTTGATGATTTTGTGTTTATACCAAAACAATGGTTTTAAAGGTTTTCCAAATACTCCTAAATGATTTAAAATGGTTTCAATATTTTCCTGAGTATTTCCTCAAGTTTATTTTCGACAATATTGGACAATACATTTAAGGATTTTATGTCAATGGGTTTTTACATTGAAACTATGTTTCTAAATGTTGTCCTAATACTCCCGATCGGTCTAAAATATTTTCACTATTTTTTGGAGTATTTCTTGAAGTTTATTTTCGATATAAAATTGGACAACACTTTTGTTTTGAGGTCAACCGGTCGCCGTATAGGGCAACCCGTACACGAAAGTTGTGCAAAAGCAGAAAACTTCATGTTTGCGAAAAATGGTGAGGTGACCGGTCACCCTATAGGGCGG
The DNA here is from genome assembly GCA_016081115.2 of Rehmannia glutinosa. Lineage (NCBI taxonomy): Eukaryota > Viridiplantae > Streptophyta > Magnoliopsida > Lamiales > Orobanchaceae > Rehmannia > Rehmannia glutinosa. Next base: position 235,695 of record JABTTQ020002994.1, on the reverse strand, counting down.
CCGTGACGCCGACCGGTTGACCTATAGGGCGACCGGTACATAGGAGCAAAAATTGAAACAAAACTTCTGCCCTTCGATTTTTTAGTTTGTGCGACCGGCCAACATAGGGGACATCAAACCCTACGTCGACCGGTCGCCCTGTGTAAATGTTGATACGATTATTTCAAACTCTATTTCTGTGCGACCGGTCGCCCTCAAGTTTGACAAAGAAAATTCTAACCGTTGTGCAGCAGACATCTTTTCCTTAAATTGTGGAATTGATTTCTAACAGCTATAATCTTGATTTTAATTGCAATTTTTTGTGGATATCAGATTCCAAGAGGAGCCTATCAAGTATCAATCATCTCCTATAAATAGAAGAAGATTTGAAGCACAACAAGAAGAGAGAAAACTACAACACAACAAGATACACTCAAGAATACACTTGTTCTTACATAGTCTTATTTCTTGTTGTAATTTGCCTAGCTATTCAACTTCACACTCTTGAGGTCTAGGCTATTCTTGATTACACTTGCACTCTATTGTATTATTAATTATCGAGTTGTAATCTTGAATTTGTGGTCGTCATTCAAACACAAGATATCCTTGTGAGTGTTCTTGTGGTAAGAACACACTTGGGTGAACTAGGTGTTAGGTGTAAGAAGACTGTGGTAATCTTCTTGTTGAGGTGTTGAAGAGTGTGGTGCTCTTCAAGGGTGAAGATTGTGGTAATCTTCACTAGGTGCCGTTTGGAGATTGTGGTAATCTTCAAGAGAGACTGTGGTAATCTCATAAGTGGTGTTGAAGAAGAGTGTGGTGCTCTTCAAGGTGTTGTAAGTTGAGTTTGTATTAATTTTGGTAATTAATAAAATTCTTTTTCTTTTTGAAATCCATCCCGGATATACTGGGGTGGTAGTAGATTAGGCCCTAGGTGGGTTGAACTACTATAAATCGACGCGTGTTGTTTACATTCCGCACCTTTGTTATTGTCTTTGAGCATTCAGTTCGAAAAAGAGGGCGAAATCGAAAAGATGGAGATAATCTATTCACCCCCCTCTAGATTATCGTAGCCGCTTGGACTTACAAGTGGTATCAAAGCAAAACTCTTTGGCAAGCTCGTTTCACATCGTGAGTAAAGAGGAACGATCGTCGGCTACGAATGAAGCTCATCTATCCGGCACATCCACCACCAAGCCACCATTATTTGATTCCAAAAATTTTACATTTTGGAAAGAAAGAATGGAATGCTATTTACAAAGTTGCGGGTTCGATATTTGGAACACCGTCATCAATGGAGAATCCATTCCGACGAAGAATACACCACACACCTCTAAAGGCTTCAAAGAGCTCAATGATGAAGAGAAGAGAATCATCTCCTTAAATGGTAAAACTCTTAGTATTTTTTATTGTTCACTTACTACTTTGGAATTTGATCATGTTGTAGGTATTCGATCGGCACACGAAGTATGGCAAAAATTAGAAGCCATCTATGAAGTGTATGCAAATGAAAGGAGCAACTCAAAAGCATCTACTTCACAAATGGATACAACATCAAATCCAACAACATGGGATGAGCCTTCTACAACCTCCCATAATGAAGAAGTTGAACAATGCCTCATAGGCATCGAAGAAGAAAACAAGGTAAGTTCTAAACCCTCTACTTCCTATGATAATGATTATAGTGATTTGCAAAATGATTTTGATGAACTACAAGATGAATTCCAAAACTTACTTGTTAAATACGAATATTTGAAAAAGGAATTCATTGTTTTAAAAAATGATAAGGATAGTTTATTTACTTCCTATGAATCACTATCATGTGCTCACACCACCACTCTTGACAAGGTTAGAAACTTTGAGAAAGAAAATAGTACTCTTGTTGAGGATATAAATTGCTTGAAAAATGATTTATCTAAATCCAACTTGAGTACTGATAGAATGACCAATATTATTGATTTTTGTGATAATTAGAAACTAGAACTTGATCATAAGCCTAAGGGTGTCAATCACATGAAAAAGAATCAAGTCTCTAAGCACGTTGGTCATTATGCTCCTAGAATTATTACATGCTTTTATTGTGGTAAAAAGGGTCATACGGTAAATACTTGTCGGGCTAGAAATAGCTCTAATTATTGTTGGAGACCTAAAAGTCTCAAGACTAATCCCAAAGGACCCAAACACATGAGGGTACCACAAAACAATGTCATATTAGGTACCCGGCGAAATAATGATCGAAGAAAATTTATACCGCCAAGAAGACATCAAATGACCGTTTCATTTGATCAAAGAAGAAGAAACGATTTTCGACAAAGCCAATTTCCAAGAAGAGGATATAATCAAAAATGAGAAGAACACAATCCTTGGAAATGGCAAAGACATCATCAACAAGATGATTTTCAAAGAAGAAGAGACCTTCAACAATGGGAAGGCAACAAACCTTGGAAATGGAGTAATCAAAGAAGTCATCATCAACAAAGTGACTTCTCAAGGGGAAGATATCATCAACAATGGGAACGGCACAACCCATTGAAATGGCGTAATTGGTAACCCGTATCTCCCCATTCATAATATGCATTTTATTTTCTTATGCATGTTTTTATTTGTGTCTTTATTGCAACATGAGTTTTAAAGTATTGATTTTTTTTAAATTAAGGTCTTCAATATATATGTGTGTTTTTAAAATTCTTTGAAAAGAAGACCTTATATGATGTTTTTAAAACTCTTGTGCATTTTTGTAGACTATAGTGTGCTATCATCTCTTATGGATTTTTATGGCATGAGCTTACTTGTGATATCTCTTAGCCTACACTTTTATCATTATGATTTGTGCTAGATTTGTTTTAAGTATTGTGTAGGATTTACATATTTTCAAATGGCCATTTACGTCATTATTTGTCAAGAAAGGCATAAATTATCGAGGTACGTTTACTTGTGTTATTCTTACTCTTATAGACTCGATATATGTATTGCCATGTGCCTATGTGCTTGTTTTTCATAGTATTTCATACAAGTGCCATTAAGAGGATTTTTAGATTTTTTGAAGGCACTATTCGATATTTGATTGCACATATTTGCTTTGTTCAAATACTTCTTTTAAATGAGGTCTCAACTATATGCTATCGGATTTTCAAATTTCTAAAGAGACCTTTTGTAGCTTTCTTAAGCTTATTTGAACTTGCATGATTTATTAGACTCTTGATGATCTTCTAAATGCATAGTATGTGTTTCTTGCTTCATGGTCTATATATATAGTGTTTATTTCTACTATGCTCTTATGCAAGATATTTTGTGATTGATGATTGAGACATGTTTTTACACTTGGGCTAATTTTTTCTTGCTTATATAAGCAATGCCGGTAATGAGTTTGTTAAGTTGTGTAGATGAGATATGAAGTACTCCAAATATTAGTTACCTCAAAATATTTGGATGTAAATATTCTATTATGAATACCTTAGATCAATTGGATGCCCTATGATGATTGTGATGAAGAAGACAAAAATGGTATTCCGGAACAAACTCGATGACCAAGGCAACATTGGTAGAATTAAGGCGAGGTTAGTAGCTCGAAGTTGATACTAGGTGAGCTTGAGATGAGCATGATGGGGGAGCTCAATTTCTTGCTTGGACTTACAAGTGAAGAAAGAAAAACCATATCAACCTCTATGGCTAAAGATTGACAAAGGTTGAGAAAAGCATATCGGCCGACAAACAAACTCGAGGTATGTTTTCTTGTATTATTCCTATAGACTCGACATTCCATATGCCTTATGTCTGTTTGCTCGACCTCAAAAACTATCCCAACGAATCTCATTAAAGTCTCGTTAAAAGAAATTTTCAAATATTTGAAAGGCACTTCTTCTTATGACTTGTATATCCATAGTTTTAAAACGTTCTTAGTTTTCAGGATAACAAGTCCGGTATTTATTATACAGTTTTTCGTATTCAAAATATAGTTCGTCATAATCGAACTAAACATATTGAGATTCGATATTTTTTTAAAGGAATTGAGTTTTTAACAAAAATTTGAGATGTGCTTAATTCCGTCTCAAGGATAACTCGCGGACTTTTTAATCATTAACCGCTGAGTATTTTACCTCATTTCGAGCTTGATTATGACATAATGTATATTGAATGAGGTCTACATTTGCATTTTGCACATTTTTAAAACTTAGGGGCGATAAATCGGATTTTTGGATCAAAATTCGGATTTTGAAAAACCTGGCAAGACAGTGGGCTGATGGGGTTGAGGGCAACCGGTCGCCCTCAACGTCGACCGGTCGCCCTCAACGACAACCGGTCGCCCTAAGCCATTTTCAGGATAAAATTTGTTCTGTCCTCAACATTCTTATTTTCACAAGTTTTCTTCCATATTTCGTCCCCTTTGCAAATTTCACACACATTTCACTTCAAATGTGTTTTGTTCCATAAAATTCATATTGTGGGGATTATCTAGCTCGATTATCATCATCATTGCTCGTCTTTACCGATTAAATGGTAAGAATTCTACTTCCTTTGCTCAATTGGGTTGAACCCTTGAGATTGTGACTTATTTGTTATATTGTTAATGGAAGTTTCTTATGAATTTGATGAGCTTGTCATTTATGATGTATTGTATTGTGTTTGAACTGATTTTGGTGATGAACAACTTGATTTCATTTACAAGGGCTATATATATATCTTTTTCAAATCTTTGACGCCCGCCAAGTGTTCGTTATAATGCTTCAATAAAAATTCATCACCCACATGATTCTCTCGATTTCAAAAGTCTCATATATTTATAGATATCATGTTTTTGCAAATCAAATGATTTTTCATAAGCTTCTACAAGTCGTATGATCGACTTTTTCCTCCCATTTGGCCTATAAGCTTCATTGTTCAAATAGCTCGATACATCGGTTTAGTTGCGCACTTTGATATGATTATATGATGTTTTTGTCGTGCTAACATTCTTTTTGATGATTCCAAAGGGTGAGAAACAGGTTATAAGCTCATTAGCTCATAAAAGCTAAGTTAAGATAAACAAAAAAGCTATAAGCTATGGCTTCTATAAGCTATGGCTTCTAAAAGCCATAAGTTGTGGATTATATTTAGTCCATTTGTTGTATTATGGACTTATATACTTGTCTAATGATTTTTTGTTGACAGGGGGAGCTTATAAGCTCTTGTACTTAAGATCAATATGTAAAAGCTATGCTTTTCGCTTGTGGTTGATTGCTTTTACATTACTCTTGTTGTGTATATTGATAGGGGGAGCTTTCGCTATATGTGTTTGAATATCTCTACTCCCATTCTTGTGATTATATTGCGTGGAATGTTGTTGCTCACAACGGATAGTTCTTTTTAACCGGTAAAATTGTTTTGTTTTCAAAATCGACCTCGTTAAAATTATTTTGGTTTGTAATCATCAAAAAGGGAGAGATTGTTTGATAAATGGTTTTATCATGATTTTGATGATTTTGTTTTTATACCAAAACAATGGTTTTAAAGGTTGTCCAAATACTCCTAAATGATTTAAAATGGTTTCAATATTTTCCTAGTATTTCCTCAAGTTTATTTTTAAACAATATTGGACAATACATTTAAGGATTTTATGTCAATGGGTTTTTACATTGAAACTATGTTTCTAAACGTTGTCCTAATACTCCCGATCGGTTTAAAATATTTTCACTATTTTTTGGAGTATTTCTTGAAGTTTATTTTCGATATAAAATTGGACAACACTTTTGTTTTGAGGTCAACCGGTCGCCGTATAGGGCAACCAGTACCTGAAAGTTGTGCAAAATAGAAAACTTCATGTTTGCAGAAAATGGTGAGGGTGACCGGCCACCCTATAGGGCGACCGGTACCTGGGAGCAAAAATTGAAACAGAACTCCTGCCCTTCGATTTTTTAGTTTGTGCGACCGGCCAACATAGGGGACGACCGGTCGAACCCTACATCGACCGGTCACCCTGTGTAAATGTTGATACGATCATTTCAAACTCTATTTCTGTGCGACCGGTCGCCCTCAAGTTTGACAGCAAAATTCTAACCGTTGTGCAGCAGACAACTTTTCCTTAAATTCTGGAATTAATTTCTAACAACTATAATCTTGATTTTAGTTGCAATTTTTTGTGGATATCAGATTCCAAGAGGAGCCTATCAAGTATCAATCATCTCCTATAAATAGAGGAAGATTTGAAGCACAACAAGAAGAGAGAAAACTACAACACAACAAGATACACTCAAGAATACACTTGTTCTTACATAGTCTTATTTCTTGTTGTAATTTGCCTAGCTATTCACTTTCACATTCTTGAGGTCTAGGCTATTCTTGATTACACTTGCACTCTATTGTATTATCAGTTATCGAGTTGTAATCTTGAATTTGTGGTCGTCATTCAAACACAAGATATCCTTGTGACTGTTCTTTTGGTAAGAACACACTTGGGTGAACTAGGTGCTAGGTGTAAGAAGATTGTGGTAATCTTCTTGTTGAGGTGTTGAAGAGTGTGGTGCTCTTCAAGGGTGAAAATTGTGGTAATCTTCACAAGGTGCCGTTTGGAGATTGTGGTAATCTTCAAGAGAGATTGTGGTAATCTCATAAGTGGTGTTGAAGAAGAGTGTGGTGCTCTTCAAGGTGTTGTAAGTTGAGGTTGTATTAATTTTGGTAATTAATAAAAATTTTTTCTTTTTAAAATTCTATAAATCGACGCGTATTGTTTACATTCCGCACCTTTATTATTGTCTTTGAGCATTCGGTTCGAAAAAGAGGGCGAAATCGAAAAGATGGAGATAATCTATTCACCCCCTCTAGATTATCGTAGCCGCTTGGACTTACACACCTCTCCAAGACATCCAACCATGAGCTATTCTCTGATCTCAAAGCTTATGAGTTTGAGCTGAGAAGAAAAGAACAAGAAGAGACAGTTGTGCCCAAGACAGCTGCACTTATGGCCAGTGAAGGAAAGAAAGCTGAGCTAAAAGAGACAATAGACCAACATGAGATTGCCCTAATGGTAAAAATGTTCAATAAGTTCTTCCATAAGAACTACAAAAGGAACAAGGGTGAATCCTCAAGAAGACACCCATCACCCTCCAAAGCAAGGGAGGACAAGCCACCCAAGAGAGCTGAACATCAAAGAACTGAATATCAGAGAGCTGATAATCAGAGGACTGATAGAGCGAGTTGCAGAGAGCCGAGAACCTGTGTTGGAGCTGCAGACAACCAGGACATTTTGTAGTTGACTGTCCTTATCCACCGGTCAATAAGTACATAAAATGAATAGGATAGTAGGGTCTTCAGAGAAAAAAGACAATAAAAGAAGAAAGCCATATTGGCTGCCGAGACTGCTGAAACAACCAAGTGCAAAGAACCAGCAGACTCAGATAATAGTAAAGCAGACTACTCAAGTGATATAGAGGAAGAGACTATAATATGCCTCATGGCCAAGGAACAAGACTCAAAAGATCAAGAAGATGATGTACACTCTTACTCATCCCATTCAGATTCTAGTGATAGTGATTATGACACAAATATTTCATCACCCACAGATGTTTATGATTCAATTGGCAAACTGATGAAAGATTTTGAGCACATCAAAACCTCACACGCACTATTAAATGAGGAAAATAGCCAGCTTAAATGCCAAAACTCACAGCTGACTGTTCACCAAATGTTTTTTGGAACTCTATACTGCAAGTGTACAATGTAGTTTATAGGATAATGGCAAGCAAGGTCGTATTTCTCAGGGATTGACTACGAAACAATTATGCTATAATAACATCGCATTCCAATTTTATTGAAGTGACCAAATCTCGAGAATTTTATAAAAATCAAAAATAAAAATAATAAAAAGAAATAAACTTGCAAACCCCACAAGTATTTTCAACAAATACAGAAGCAACCCTAGGCACATAATCTCAACATAATTCTTCAATATTGAATCCAATTAATGTTTTAAAACTAATTCATGTGTTTCTATGGGTTCAACTCCCAAACTAATTTATCCCCCCTCCCGGGTGGCGCATAAACAGTAGATTAATAATAATTGAGGTCTCCCGATCCATCACAACTATTATCAACTCCCAAAAGATCTTTAAATTGAAATGCTCCCCACAAACAGTAGTAGTCTCCCGATACATTACCCTATTTATGTCTAAATTCGATTTTCATCTTGTAGAACTCACCTCCCGGATTATGGACTAACAAGTATGACATGCAAATTATTGGTCAAATAATCGACAATTAAGAATAAGCACTCGAATTCATAAAATAGAACACATGAATCAATTAAGAAAATAATTAATCAAGATTTAACATAAATCCACGGTTTTTATTATGCGCTAGGATCCGAAAGATTAGCCAAACATTGATAACAAATTCATAGACAAACTTGAAATCAACATTGTGACATTGTTTAAGCACAGACAAGAGATCTAAACTAAGAAAGAAACCCTTTCTTGTCAAGATGGATTCTCCTTCCAAGCCTTCAAAGCTCTTGTGCTTCCGTAGATGTGAAAGGCCTTGTGGTGTTCTTCTTAACCTAGCCCTCCTCTCTCAGAAGACCTTTGATTTTGTGTTCCTGTGTATTTTTTGGTGTGTTGTATGGTGTATGTATGATTATAATTTTGTGCAGCCCTTGGGTTCTTTAGATAGGTGCTTGGAGAGATCACTTGTAGAGTTTGAGTGGGAAAAGGACACAAAACTCCGCCACAGTCAGTTGCACGGCCCGTATTGTTTTCACACGGTCACTCCACATGGCCGTGTGGTCTCACACGATCCAGCCGTGCGGCTTGGTTGTCCCTGTTTTCTCCCGAACACTTCACACGGGTAGGTCACTCGGTCGTGTGGTCCCACATGGTCTGACCATGTGTCTGGTTTTTGTTTAGTTTTTTTGTCTTTTCAATCTTCTCTTTGCACTCGTCAATCTTATACGGGCCTTCCAACTGATATCTTCTCAATCAAGCTCCATTTTCTGTAAAAAGTTACAAGAATATGCAGTATCATGCCCTTCTAAGGAACCCAAGTAAAACACACTAAATATACATGCAAATATACCAATTATATACCATTTTAAGCCCCTTAATGCACGTATATTTTACACGTATCGAAATCCCCCAAACTTAAAGCATTGCTAGTTCTCCAGCAAATTAAGAAAACTAATATCAAAGGGTACAAAGAATACACAAGAACACTACAAATATTTAATCTCATTTGACTTCATATTCAAGTAAACCATGCAATTCATTATTAAGAAGTCATCATTCATAAGTTTGGCATAATTTATACTCTCTCGGGTACTAGACATCACGACTCGCAAGTAGTAGTGTATTACTCAACTCTCAAAGTGTATGGTAAGAGTTTACACTCAAAATCAATTAATTGAATGTAGAACTACCATAGGCTTGCAAATTGTCTAACATCTCTACCACTTTTGTGTGCACAATTTAAGAATCAAAAAGGGCTTTTCATTTGGTTGTGATGTAGGCTCTTTGGTAAGGGTAGAGAAAATTTGGATTAAGTGACTTGTCTTGAGCAAATAGAATTTTAAAGCACGCAAACATGCAACTCACCAACCCAATTTTATTTAAAAACTCATTCTTTCAAGATATTTTATTTTTCAACTCAACTCCACCCTTTTTCTCCTTTTTCATTCTTAGGTCTTTTCGCATTCTTTTTTTTTTTTTTCTTTAGCCTTAAGCTCTCAATTTTTCAAAATTTTTGGATTTTTTTTCTTTCTTGTCTTTCCTTTGCTCGATTTTTTCTCTCTTTCTTTTTCAGAAATTTTTTCTTTCTTTTTTGAGCTACATTATTCTTCTATTCACCTAGACACTGCTCATCCCTCTTTCATTTGCCAACTCTCTCTCTCTCTCTCTCTCTTTTAGAATTTTCACCACATTGCCCCAAAACTTGTTCATTTTATATAAGCTCAAGTAATGTTAGGGAGAAAAACCATTTTCTTTTCAATTTTAAAGAACAAAATGTGGCTAACAATAAAACGTTATCGCTCAAAATTGGCTAACTAGGAAATCATGAGTTCATAGGTATGCTTTTTAGACTAAGTAGGCTAAAATAAAGATGGCCTTAAATCATTTTCAAAAATTGCACACACAGATGACTTCAATGAGATACCAGAAAAAATAAGACTGCATAATATAAAAGTAGTAGGCACAAAAGCTCACAGGCTTATTTTTCACAGTATGCTCAAATACCATATTTTCTTAAATATTGCCACACAAATAAATGACATCTCCTCAACTACTCATCGCATTATTCACAAAAATATGTCATCTCATAAAATTAAATGCTCATAGTAAAAAAGCCAAGCTATGCATCCTTTTGAAAATCTTGATTAAAAACACACACAAAAGCGATTAAACATGCTAAATCAATAAATATTCTAAAATAAAATAAAAAGATAAAAATCAAAAATTAAAAAAAATTGAAAATATTAATGCAAATTTTATGTTCTACATGCAATACTAAATGCAATGCAAAATGCAACAGTACTAAATTACGCATTCTTGACAACCCCCCAAACTTAAAATATGCTTCGTCCCGAACATATGAGGAAATTATCAAAAGTAAAGAGGAATGCGTAATAAGTACTTACGAGGATCATGTATCGGGTTGCCTCCCAACAAGCGCTAAGTTTTATGTCTTCAGCTAGACTCCTGATTGTTTTATGTGTCGATTAAATCAATGGTCGAAATTTCTTGCTGCGTTTCATATTCATAATAATGTTTGATTCTTTGCCCATTTACTATGAAAGCTCGACCATCCTTTGCTAGTAGTTCAATGGCTCCTCCCAGTGATAGTACCTTTGATGACAAATGGACCCGAGCATCTTGATTTAAGCTTACCCGAAAATAATCATAATCTCGAATTATATAGATGTACCACTTGCCCGGGTAAAAACTCTCTTCTTAAAATTCTTTTATCATGCCATCTTTTTGTGCAATCTTCGTAAATTTGGGCATTCTCGTATGCATCTTGGCAAAATTCTTCTAATTTGCTTATTAGCAATTTTCTTTTCCAACCTACTGCCGTCATGTCGAAGTTAAGCTTCTTCACTGCCCAAAATGCCTTATGTTCTAATTCCACCAGAAGGTGGCATGACTTCCCAAAAACTAATCGATACGGAGACATATCTAGAGGTGTTCTGTATGCCGTACGATAAGCCCATAAAGCATCGTCAAACTTTAAAGCCTAATCCTTTCGATTTATACTAATCATTTTTTCCAAGATCTACTTAATCTCCTTATTTGAGACTTCGAATAGCCCATTTGATTGCGGATAATAGGCGGCAGCTACTCTATGTCTTAATCCATGTTTCTCCATCATGTTATTGAATAATTTATTACAAAAGTGAGGTCCTCCATCACTAATAAGGGCTCGTGGAGTACCAAACCTTGTGAAGATGTTTCTTTGGAAATATTTCAACACAATCCTGGCATTATTTGTTTTAGTAGGGATTGCTTCCACCCATTTGGATACATAGTCTACTGCAAGGAGAATATACACGTACCCATTTGAGACTGGAAATGGTCCCATGAAATCTACCCCAAACATCAAATAACTCCACCTCCATGATATTAGTTAATGGCATCTCATGTCTTCTTGAAATGTTTCCAATACGTTGACACCTATGGCACTGCAAAAAACTTATAGCAATCTTTGAAATAGATGGCCAAAAGAAACCGGAGTGTAATACCTTAGCCGCAGTGCGTGTTGGTCCGAAGTGGCCCCTACACGGTGATGAATGGTATTGTTCGAGAATGCTTGCCCATTCTTCTTGAGGTACACATTTTCTAATAACTGAATCTGCACATCTTTTAAATAATAGAGGTTCATCTCACAAAAAATATCTCACATCATGAAGAAATTTCTTCTCAGCATGATATGTGATATCTGGTGGTAAGACCCCGCTTACTAAATAATTTACAATATCAGTGTATCAGGTGATGGTTGTTTCAGCCATCAAAATTAACTCGTTCGGGAATGTTTCTTTGATTGTTATGCCTTTTGTGTTCTCATTAGCCGTTTGCTCAAGTCGTGAGTGATGATCAGCTATCACGTTCTCACATCCTTTTCGATCCCAAATTTTGGTGTCAAACTCTTGTAACAAAAGTATCCATCGAATGAGCCTTGGATTGGAATCTTTCTTTGTGAATAGGTATCTGACCACATCGTGGTCTGTATAGACTATTATCTTTGTCCCAATCAAGTCTGCCCGAAATTTATCAAATTCAAATACCACTGCTAGCAATTCTTTCTCATATGTGGTGTAATTTTGTTGTGCCGGATCCAATGTTTGACTTGCATAGTAAATAACACAAAACAACTTTTCGTGTTTTTGTCCCAATGCGGATCCTACTGCATAGTCTCTTGCATCGCACATTATCTTGAATGGTTGACTCCAATCTGGTGTGATCATAATTGGTGCAGTCACAAGAGCCTTTTTTAGTGTTTCAAAAGCCTGCAAACAATCAGGGGTGAAAGCAAAAGGTACATCTTTTTCAAGTAAGTGAGAAAGGGGTTTAGTTATTTTTGAAAAGTCCCGGATAAAGCGTCTATAAAATCCCACATGTCCCAGAAAAAATTCCTTACCGCTTTCTCATTGTTTGGAGGTGGAAACTTTTCAATTGCTACCACCTTTGCCCGGTCAACTTCCAAACCTGTAGAAAAAACACGATGACCGAGTACAATGCCATATTTTAACATAAAATAACATTTTTCCCAATTTAATACTAAGTTCGTCTCCTCGCACCTCCAAAACAAGGGTTAGATTATGCAAGCAATGATCAAACGAACTACCAAAAACTGAGAAGTCATCCATGAAAACTTCCATTGTAGTTTCCATCCTTCCATGAAATATCGCCATCATACATCTTTGAAATGTTGTAGGTGCATTACATAGCCCAAATGGTAATCTATGAAATGCAAAAACACCATAAGGACATGTAAATGTTGTCTTTTTTGGTCCTCAAGAGCAATCACAATCTGATTATATCCCGAATACCCATCCAGGAAGCAATATTATTCGTAGCCTGCAAGGCGATCTAACATTTGATCCATAAAGGGGAGGGGAAAATGATCTTTACGAGTTGCTGCATTTAACTTACGATAATCAATGCAAATACGCCAACCTGTAACAACTCTAGTGGCTAAGATTTCATCAGTTTCACTTTTTACTATCGTCATCCCTCCCTTTTTTGGTACAACTTGTTCCGGACTTACCCAATTGCTGTCAGATATAGCAAATATAATTCTATTATCTAACCATTTACGAACTTCTTTCTTAATGACCTCTTGCATAATTGGGTTAAGTCTACGTTGATGTTATATAGAAGATTTACAATCATCTTCCATTATAATCTTATGCATGCAAATCAAAGGGCTTACACCTTTTAAATCAGAAATAGACCATCCAATAGCAGTTTTATGTTCCCTTAAAACTTGCAGTAGTTTTTCAAATTGATATTCAGTAAGGGAAGAAGAAACTATTACCAGATAGTTTCGTTGGCGCCCAATAAAGCATATTTGAGATTATCTGGAAGAGGTTTAAGTTCTGGGGAAGCCGGGATATCGTCCTTCAAATTTTCAGCTGAAAAAATGTGGCACACGGTCAGGTCGTGTGATAGCACACAATCGTGTGGATTTTTGTCTTGGAAGGTTGATCGCACGGCCTGGCCGTGTAAGGTCACACAGTTGTGTGGGGAGTCATTCCATCGTCGCACGGTCGGGTCATGTGATATTACACGACCGTGTGACTGATGTCCATCTGGAGCAGCGTGCCGCACAAGCTGACCGTGTATCTCCACACGGCCGTGTGGTATGTGTGCGTCTGGAGTAAGGTGCACAGCTTGGCCGTGTAAGTCCACACGGTCGTGTGGGTTATCCTACACACATTTTTCTAGTATTTTCTCCTCCGCTGATTCTAAGGCAAACACAAAATCAATAATTTCATTGTTAGTAATATCAAAACACATACCTTGGGATTCTTGTGAGTGGCTCAAGCACCATTCCAATGCGTCTTTCATCACAACCTGTTCAAACTCAGCCTCCATGCATGGGGTTAGCACATCAATCATATTGCAATGTTCAACGTTTTCATGCAGTTGCATAACATTATAAATCGAAAATAATATGTGTTCATCATTTACTCGCAATGTTAGTTCACCTTTTTGCACATCGATTAATGCCCTACCTGTGGCCAAAAATGGTCTTCCCAGAATTAGTGGAACTTCACGATCCTCTTCCATTTCCAACACAATGAAGTCTGCTGAAAAGATGAATTTGTCTACCTTCACTAAGACTTCTTCAATCACCCCTTTTGGATATGTTACCGAACAATCTGCTAATTGTAGGGTAATTGTCGTAGGCTTTATTTTGCCTAATCCCAGTTTTCGAAATATTGATAACGACATCAAGTTAATGCTAGCACCTAAGTGGCATAGGGCTTTATTAAAGGTTGTACCCACTATTACACACGGAATCGTGAAACTCCCAGGATCTTTCAGCTTCTGGGGTAACTTCCTTTGAATAATTACCCTGCACTCCTCGGTCAGTTTTACCGTTTCATATTCCGAGATCTTTCTTTTCTTTGGCATGATATCTTTGAGAAATTTAGCGTAATTTGGCATTTGATCTAAAGCATCCGCAAAAGGTATATTAATTTGAATTTTCTTGAAAATATCCAGAAATATAATAAATTAATCATCCAATTTCTTATTTTGAAACCTTTGCTGAAAATGGATAGGTACCTCAGTTCTTGCAATTGTTGGAGCAGAGTTTACCTTTTGTTTTTCCACTAGTGGTGTTGCAGCTTCCACTGTTGTGTCCTGCTCCTCCATTGTTTTCCCTTCTACTTCTTGTTCAATGGGCATCTTTGGACCTTCATAACCTGTTCCACTCCTCAGAAAAATGGATTGGCACTTGTTGGGAAATTTATTGTTTGGATTTTGATGAATGCCATGTAAAACTTAGACTAGAAAGTAGGCACCCCATTTTCCTTATAATTTGTATTGTAATAGATAGCGCTGAACAAGCTGAGTCAAGTCAGCTATGCCTGGGAATACAAGAAGTCAACTGAAGGGAAGACTCCGCTGAAGAACAGCTGGGTATGGCCAAGAAAGAAGATCAATGACTCGACTGAAGGAGTATCAGGTGTGATACAACTGTATGAAGAGTCAGTCAAGTCAACTCAAGAAGCCAAGTCTCAAGTTGAAGTGACAGATGAGCCATCCATTGATTGGAAGCTAACTCAAAGTCACTTAGGGAATAAAAGACTGCAGTCAAGTCAAGATAACTGAACGATATCCATTGGTAAAAGTCAAGAATGTTACTCAGAATAGTAACCTATTAAAGTTGTCAGAGATAAAGTGTTAGTTCCAGTTGTGTGCAAAAGGAACAAACCAATTGGAAGCACTGCACCAAGTGTCAGAGACGCTGCAATGCTGCAAGACATTAAATACGAGGAAATGTCAACATCAAGGACTGCAATAAGACAAGCCAACAAACACAAGTGACTTTTGAAAATCAGCCTATCTCTTCAACGGGCATATTTTCGAAAAGTTCACTGTAAAAGGCTGAGGAGTCACATTGAGAAAAGGTTACCTGAACCTAGCACACCTGAGAAATCAAGCGATATCCAAACTATAACTTACAAAATATTCTCAAGTTATTCAAGCAAAAATCCTCAAGCCTAAATCTCGAAGGAAATCGATCCAACACAAAGCTGTGAAGAAAACACAACTTCAAACTATTGAATAGGAAACTTTTAAAGAATCAAAAGGGGTCTACTTTCCAAGGAGGATTGTAGGAAGGTTCAAGGTCGAACCAATCCCAAGTTATTATAGGGCTTCGTGATCAAATCCAAGAAGCTTGAGAAAGTGAGCTGAAGTAGCAAGGCAACCGCCTTGTGGAGAAGCTGAGTCGGACGAGAAGCCAGCTGTGTGACCAAGGCATCTCCAGACCGAGTCAAAGGAGCAAGTCAACTGCGTGATCAAGACTTGTCTCTAAACTGATAACCACTTTATAAACTGATCATTACTTAGTGGATTCCTCCAGGAGTTGGAGAAGAGAAGAGTAGAAGAATTACCCCATCTTCGAACCTCTATAAAATTTACTTGTGTCATTTACATTTCAACATATTTACATTCCTGCACACATATTTTATATCTGATGATAATTTAGTATCCCACTGATAAATTACTAAGTGCTAAAACCAAGTGTTAAAATAAAGTTAAGCAAAATTCAAGGGTGTTAAGTCTTCCGCTGAAAAACTTAACACAACCAAGTTAAGGTTTAGACTAAACAGTTGAGTTATTCTATCAACAACTCTATCGATTCTGTTGAGTGGCTAACTCTGCTGATTAACTAACTTAGATGTCCCTCAGGGACATAGCTGTGTTGTTAACTCTGTAATAATTTAAAAGGACTAAAATCGAAAAGTTGGTAAGGTTTATTCAACCCCCCCTTCTAAACCTTACTCACACCCCTTGGGACCTACAAGTGGTATCCGAGCGGTTGGTTCATTGAGCCTTCCGCACTGGTTACTGAACTAGATCTCCAATCTTTCAGAGAAATTTTTTTAACACTTGCTCTTTCAAAAATCATCTCTTTTATTCAGCAAAGTTATTATCATGGAAGCAAATTTGACACGCATCCCTATGTTCACTATTGAGGAATTTGATGACTGAAAAATTCGTGTGCAGGCTCATCTATCTGCTTTACATGATGAAATGTGGATAGTGATAGAGGATAGGATATTGCAAATACTAAAAGTGAACACACCAGACGGAGAGCGACCCATGGTGAAGGAGAAGAAGGCTAGCTGTGCAAGACCCGACCCTGGTTGAGAAATCAAGGACAGAATGGACAAACGAGGACAAAAAAAGATACAACTTGGACAATGTGGCCAAGGACATACTTTACAAAACCTTGGACAAAGCAATGTTCAACAAAGTCAAATCTTGCCAAACTGCAAAACAAATCTGGGATAAATTAACTTTAATTTGTGAAGGATATGAGCAAATTAAAGAAAACAAATTGTCCGTTGCTGTACAGAAATTTGAAAATTTTAAAATGCTTGCAGGTGAAACTTTGGATCAGTTGTATGCTCGATTCACTGAAATCACAAATGAATTATCACCACTTGGGAAAGAATATACACAGAAGGAAATGTGTATGAAGATTCTGAGAAGCCTCCCAGCTGAATGGGAAATGAAGGTCATGGCTTTGAGACATTAAATGAACCTCACAACAACATCCAATCATGAGCTATTCTCAGACCTCAACGCCTATGAATTTGAGCTGAGAAGAAAAGATCAAGAGGAGACAACTGTACCCAAAACAGCTGCACTTATAGTCAAGGATGGGAAGAGAGCTGAGGTCAAGAAAGCCATTGACTAGGAGGAAATTGCCCTGATGGATAAAAGATTCAACAAGTTCTTCAACAAGAACCATGAAAGAAACAAGGGTGAATCCTCCAGGAGACATTCAGCTCCCCCCAAGTCAAGGGAAGATAGGCCACCCAAGAGAGCTGAGCATCAAAAGGTTAAATATCAGAGAGCTGATAACCCAAGAACGGAAAGAGCTGATCAAAGAGCTGAGAACCTGTGTTGGAACTGTAGACGACTGGACACTTTGCAATTGATCGTCCATATCCAAATGAGTCAATAAATACAGGAATGAAGAACAAAAAATAGTCTTCAGAGAAAGAAGACAAGAAAAGAAAAAGGCTATGTTGGCTGGAGAGACTGCTGAGACAGCTAATTCTAAAGAAGCAGCAGACTCAGAAAGTAGTGAAGCTGACTACTCAAGTGATTCTGAGGAAGAAGCAATGATATGTCTAATGGCTAAAGAACAAGATCAACCAGACCAAGAAGATGAGGTACATTCTAACTCATCTCACTCAGATTCTGGTGATAGTGATTGTGACACACACATTTCATCACCCACTAATCTTTATGATTCATTAGGCAAAATGATGAAATACTTTGAGCACATTAAATCCTCACACACATTATTAAATGAGGAAAACAGCCAGCTAAAAGCCAAAACTCACAAGTGACTAAGGAGCTGATTACTCTGAGTCACATAGCTGATGAGAACAAAGAGCTTAAGGCTGAGAATGCTAAACTAATAGCAGAGATAGCTGCTATAGAAAAGAAGGAAAATGATCTCAAAAATGTGATTGCATCATTTACAAAGGCATCTAAATCATTGGATGACCTTATTATGAGCCAAAAACAATGTGGAGATAAGACAGGCATATGATTCAATTCCTTTGTGCACAGTCAAGCTCCTAGAGCTTCAAGCAATGAAGCATCTCAAAAAACCAAAACACCAAATGTTTCATTAACACTTACTCCAAAGAATAATCACAAACAAACTGGCCTTGGATATAAAGGAAAAGGAAAACAGCCAGTTGAGTATGCTGAGAGGACATCTGAGAAGAAATCCAGCAGAGTTCCTCAGCAAACTCCAAATAGGAAGTACTATGTGAAGAATAAACAAAGCTACCAAAAACCCTAGAAGTTTTATCAAAGAAACACATATGATGGGAAAGGTAGAAACTACCCAAGCCAAGCTGATTGGAATAATGTGACATATCAGCAAAGACCTATGGAATACAAGGCCTAAATAGCAAAGACCTAGAACTCAGCAAAGGTCATTCCAAAGGCAAAAGAGCTATCATCAGCACACATATGCACCCTGACACTACACTCAGAAATATCACAACTACCCAAATAGGGTAATTGCTAAAACACACACACATGCATACATACAAAAGAGACAGCTGTATGAACCTAAAGCCCCCAAGCAATTTGCCAAAGTGAGTTATGATTATGGCACAAATAGATGGCAACCTCTTAGAGTCAAGTCATTTGGCTATAGGTTGGTTGGATCATTTTACAGCACTAACCCCTCAGGACCCAGGCAAGCATGAGTACCTAAAAACTAATTTCCTTGATTGCAGGTTCAAGGAACAACTGAGCGCCAAGGAACCTGGTACATGGATAGTGGCTGTTCCAGACACATGACAGGAAACAAGAAAAATCTATCAAAATTCAAGGAGATTAGAGGCGCAAAAGTCATATTTGGAGGAAATGAAGCTCCAGGGGAAATAAGAGGCACTTGATCCATCAAGAAAAATGGATTATAAATCACAGATGTTGCATATGTTGAAGGCCTCAACTTCAACTTGTTAAGCATCAGCCAACTCTGTGACAAGGGCTATAATGTTGGATTCAATATGGGAGTGTGCCAAATTAAAGATACTGAATCAAATGAAGTAGTGCTGCAAGGATCCAAACAAAAGAACATGTATGTGGTAGACTGGTCTACTGCCACATCAAGCACTTGTCTGTTAGCAAAGAGTACAACCGAATTGAGTTGGCTGTGGCACAAGAAGCTGAGTCATCTGAACTTCAAGACAATCAACAAGCTTGCAAGGAGTCATCTTGTAGAAGGACTGCCAGACTCAGTGTACAAGAAGGAAAGTGTTTGTGATGCATGCCAGTTGGGAAAGCAGATCAAATCATCATTCAAAGAGAAGTCTAGTCCATCTTCAACGAGGATATTACATCTGTTGCATATGGATTTATTTGGTCCTGTTGAACCAGCCAGTATAAGTGGAAAGAAATACGCTTTAGTAGTGGTGGATGATTATTCAAGATACACATGAACAATCTTTATGTGCAAAAAGAAGGAAACCTTGCAGAAGTTACCTCAGCTGATGAGAAGAGTTCAAAATGAGAAGAGTCAAACCATTATAAAGATAAAGTTTGATAGAGGAACTGAGTTTGTCAATGTGATAATAACTCAGTATTGTGTTGAAAATGGTATTAATCATGAATTATCTGCAGCAAGGACTCCACAAAGAGAATGGAGTAGCGAGAAAGAAGAAACAAACTCTCAAGGAAGTCGCAAGGACCATGTTAGTTTGAAGTCGGGATCGCTAAAGATTTTTAGTCAAGAAGCCATAAACACTGCATGTTATACTCAAAATAGATGCATGATTAATACACATATGACAAAGACTCCCTATGAAATATGGACAGGGAGAAAGCCAAATATTGGGTACTTTAGAATATTTGGATGTAAATGCTTCATCCACAACAATGGCAAAGACAATCTAAAGGCTTTTGATGCTAAAGCTGATGAAGGTATCTTTTTGGGATACTCAGCTGAAAGTAATGCCTACAGAGTGCTGAACAAAAGAACTATGGTCACAGAAGAGTCTATCCATATGGTTTTTGATGAACCCAATGTGAATGGAGAAGACATTGAAGAGTTAGGCGATAAGTCAATCACCAACTATGCGAAGAGTCCCTATGTTGAAGTCAAGGCCGAGTAATCAATCAAGATGAAGATGAGATAGCTGAATCTCAAAGACAACTGGAAAATCTGCAGCTGAATGATGATGAAAGAGCTGCTCAAGACAACACAGCTGCAAGATAACTAAACCCAGCTGATTTACTTCAACCTGATGTAAGATGGCTGAGAGACCATCCACCAGAGTTAGTCATTGGAAATGTGAGAGATGGTGTAAGAACCAGATCCAGAGTTCAACAAAAAGCAATGTTCACTTGTTTTATTTCTCAAATAGAACCAAAAGATGTGTCTCAAGCCCTAGATGACACACATTGGATTCAAGCCATGCAAGAAGAGCTGAATCAATTTGAAAGGAACAAAGTATGGGAATTGGTGCAAAGACCAACACACCAAAATGTTATTGGCACAAAATGGGTTTTCAGAAACAAAATGAATGAGGAAGGTTCTTTGGTGAGAAACAAAGCAAGATTGGTAGCCAAAGGGTATTGCCAAGAAGAGGGAATAGATTTTGATGAAACAATTGCTCCTGTTGCAAGACTAGAAGCAATAAGGATGTTTCTTGCCTATGCTACACACAAAAACTTCATTGTATATCAAATGGATGTGAAAAGTGCATTTTTAAATGGATTGTTGGAAGAAGAAGTCTATGTTGAGCAACCTCCAGGCTTTGAGCAAAAGACTCTTGGAGATAAAGTGTACAAGCTCAAGAAAGCTCTATATGGATTGAAACAAGTACCTAGAGCATGGTATGACACATTGTCTCAATTTCTAACTGACAATGGATCACTACTACAAAAAAGGCTTTTAACATCGAGGATCTACATCGGTTATTTAATAACCGATGTAGAAAAATGCCCGGTGGCAAAATTGTAAATTTGGGAAGACTTCTACATCGGTTATAGCAAATAAACGCTGTAAATATTTGTAAAAATTTGATATCTACATCGGGTGTTATTTGAACCGCTGTAGAGTAATTTTTTATGCCGGTTCCCAAACAACTCGATGTAGAAATTTACCCCCAAATTATTTTCATTAACCCTCTTCTTTCTCCCGTTCTGTTTCCTCTCTGAAATCTCCTCTCTGAAATCATGGTCCGTCCGTTTATATCCTCTCCCAATCTGTCTGGTTCGATTGATTAAATTTAAAGCTTAGGGTTTGTCCGCGTCCACTCTGTCTGGAGAGAAAAATGGTGTGCCCTAAGTCTTCTTTTCCGTCGTGCGCCCCCTTTCCCTCCCTCCATCTCTGTCTCCTCTCTCTTCTCTCTGTCTGGCGTTTCCTCCACCTGAAAGCGGGAGAACACGATGTGGTCACGTACTCCGAGAGTCGTTGTCCAACCACGCCAAGTCGACTTCGAAGGTTTGGTTGTGAAGCAAAGTTACTGTTGGTAATCATTGTTCAACCACACCTAGTGGACACGTTTTTTCCAATATTTGTATTGAATGTGTAGATAAGGGGATGTTGATTCGAGTTCTCACTTTTCTGTAATATGCCCTAATCTAAAGGTTGAAAGCTGTGGAGTTTTAACCTTGCTCAAAAATTAGTGTCTCCCATTTTCTCCTTGATGCTTACTACTACGTTGATTTCTGGCCATTACTTTTATGCTTATTTTGTGCTAGGTATTTTTCAGTTAACTTTTCATTTTTTTTTTAAATCTTTCTCAAGATTATGATTGTGGTTAACATTCTGCAATTCAAGTCAGTGCTTGAGGGATAGCACTAGTATTTAAAATATCTCATTTGGATAGCTCCAGAAAAACTTTGTTTCTTCATATGAATTTAGAAAAGAGATGACCTTGATTTACCTGAGGGAAAAGTCCGATGACAAATTGAATATGTACTATGTTGTTTGGTTAGCTGTGAAAATAACATCATTTTCCTGGCTTGACTTTGTTCTCTGTCTCTGATAAGTTCATTCATCACTGTAGCTGAGAAGAGGTTCTGAAAAAGCAGAGATATACAACATTCGTTTTTTCTTTTGCTGCCAAATGATAAAGGACTTGATTCAAACTCTTTGAGAATCAACTGATTGCGGGAAGTAGAACGTGCACGAGAAGATTACTCAAGATAGTAGAAAAAGATGTAGTGGAATGCAATCAGGTCATGGTAATGGTAGGCAAGTTGTGGAGAAGTTGGCGATTGAGTTACTTGCTTCCAAGTTGATTCTTTGTGGAACTTTGTATTGTTCAGTGAATTCAAATATTCTGATTTTCTGTCTCAAACTGATTACTTAGTTAATCTGATATGTTTCTCTCTTGCTTTATTAATTTAGGTTTGAATTAGTATTTGCTTAGAGATCTTACCTAACGTTTATCTGAAGCGCAACACATCTTTTAAGTCATATGAACCTGATAGAGTTGAAGGTGTTAGCTTCAAAAACCATGTCATTCAGGTCAAAAACCATGTCATTCATGTCAAAAACCATGAAGGTGTTAGCTTCAAGAACCACATCTTTTATACAGTGAGTATCGTAGTCAAAAAGAAGAAGGTGTTAGCTTCAAAAACCATGTCATTCAGGTCTTTCATCTTGAATTAACCAAAAATTAAAGTAAAAAAAAAATTAATTTCAGATTTTTAATTTATTTTCTGAATGCATTGGTTTGAAGTGCTAGATGGATTACTTGGTCCATCTTTGGAAAGCAAATGGGTTTGGCCTTCAACTACACTTTCTTCTATTTGGATCTCGTCATACAACTTATAGGTATGCTGTGCCAGTGATCAAAACTTTATTTTTGTTAATTTTCAAGATATTATCTCAAAAAAAGATTGTTTTTGATGAAGAAATTAATGTTGTTTTTTTATTTTTGTTACAACAACATATACTACATAATGATCACCTGGACAAGAGAATATGGACTTATATATTTGGAGCTTCTTTGTCTGCAACCACATTTTCATTCCCTCTTTTCACAACTACGCAATTTGGTCCTTTTTAGGACTTGGGATGACCAGGTAACCAAAAACGAAATCCTATTAAAGTCATTTTTATCTATCATTATTTAGTGAGGGGTACCTGAAAGCTGTTGAGAAATGCAAGAGGAAGCTCAGAGGCTTCATCGCTGAGAATAATTGCTCTCCGCTGGATATATTATTCATTTAAAAGTGCATGCTTTTGATAGTTATATTTTTCGGTCCTGTGAGCTTTAAACGAAAATTTAAGTATAGTGTTACTCTTGGTGTCGGCCATTCTCTTTCATGTATGAATGGCGATTCGTGAACATAAATTTAATTATAGTGAAATTTTAGGTTGTTGTTCTGTTGTATGAAGTATCAGGTTTTTATTTTGTTGTATTAAATTGCCGAGGCCTGGTTCAGGGTGAGGGGAAATAGGTAATTCAGTTTTATCTAAATTTTCTAATTTACGTGGCTATTACATTGTTTGGTTGATTAAATTTTTGGCGAAATGGTATTTTCTGTTCTATTTAATCATGTCCATCCATGGTGGTTTATCGTTTCCCCCCCTTTTTTCAGTCTGCCATTGGTGATCTTCTTTTGATGTATAAACATGAAAATAGTTTTAGTAATTGGAGAGAAGGAAGATTCATACTAGATTTTGAATTGCTGATTTCTACTACCAAAGATAACGTACATGTTTTGGTAATTGCTGACTATTTGTATGTTTTCCATGTTTTGGCTGTTTTCCTTGTTTCTTTGATCAGTAGTTGTTGAGTTATTTATATCATGCTTTAGTATCAAAGAAATTCTGTAAGTTATTGTCGTCTCACTTGCTGCTCACTTGGTGGCATTAGTATTAATATTTGGAGTTCCAGTTGAATGATGATTTTGGACTCTATAGTTAAGTAATTCACCTCACAGATATGTAGAGGGCCAAAGAACTTCCCTGCGGACAAGTCATTTCTATTGAGGCAAAAGGCTGATTTTCAGATGGAAAGTTCTTTATGTTTCCCCCAATAATTATCTGTGGTGTAAGAACAGAGAGAACTTAAATTTTGAAAGTTGCCGATGGCTATTGATAACAAAACTTGTACTAAGACTACATAGAGCATTTGATCCAACAGGTTCAATATGAATATGGTGGCATTCGTTGTTTTCCCTTTTAATTCATATTTTTTCTAAGTTTACCACAGTATAATGCATGTTCAAGAAGCTGAAATTTTACCTACCTCAATCGATGAATTTGAGCATGCAACCAAACTGATTTGGCTTGTTACTTCATTTTAGATGCTTTGTAAGCTGTGAAAAACATGTATTACTTGTTATATGTCGCTTTTCAATTCATTTTAGATGCTTTGTAAGCTGTTAATGAAGAATTACATGTGCATTGTTATTTGTTAACTGTTTATCTTTATGGGTTCCTTCATTTATCACCTTTGTTCTGACCATTCTGGAGCTTTCTTTGGAAACTAATTAATATTTGGGATAATTACAAAATCCCCCCTGAGGTTTTGGCTAGTTGTACATTCTGTTGACATAAGTCTGATCTATTGGATGGGAACATAAATTAGAAAGAATTACTAAATGTTAATCATCCTTTCTGTTTTTCAGACGAGTAGTGATATCAGCTTCTGCTACAAGAGGGTAAAAGAAGGAATAACAATGGTTCTACCGCTGTAATTCATTCAATTAACTGCCAAAAGTTCATATTAGTGGTTTTTGTTTCATTTTTGTAGAAAAGAAGTAATTAAGAACTACATATAATTTCCTGATTATCGAAGAGCATGTACTGTAGAACTAAGCAAACACTTAAAACATTCTCACTCAAGATTGCCTATTATTTCCTTATGCAGCTCTTGACCTTTAGGAGAAAGTTGAAGTGCATGCAATTATCGACTGGAAAGCTGGTGGATACTTTGTCATATCAATCAAGGTTTGTTCTCTCAGGTCTTGCTGTCATGAGTGTTTGCTAGGAACAATCTTCATAATGCCGACAATTTTGACGATAGAATGATCGACTGGGACCAAGTTGAGATGTAGACTGAATTTTGGTTTTGCTGACATTTGAACTAGGACTTGGACTTAAATAAATCCTACTGCTGACACTGCATTTGAACTATTGGCTCATTGTATTTGTAGGCATCAATTTGAATTATGATAATATGCTTCTTGCCTGCATTTCCACAACTTGTAACACAATATAACTATTATTTATGACTGTATTTTGTAATGAATTGAGGGCTTTGGATTAAACTTTTTGTTTGCATTGTTTGTGGGTTGATTTGTGCAATGATGAAATGTCGTTGTTCTTTTGATTTATGAAATTTCGGTTTTATTTTGTTGTATGAAATTGTTGGTTGGGTTTAGTATTATAAAGCGGTATTTTTAAAAAAATCAAATATATTACATCGGTTGTAGAACAAACCGATGTAAAAGGTCGACATTTTCTCACAAATTTGCCCGTAATAACAGATGTAACTGTTCCATTTTTTACATCGGTTATTTTTGTAACCGATGTAGAGAAAAATTTCTACATCGGTTGTATGACCGATGTAAAAAGGGCTCCCTTTCTACTACACTGGATTCTACATCGGTTGAAAAACCGATGTAGAATGTGACCCAGAACCGATGTGAAAAGCCTGTTTTGTAGTAGTGGATTCACCAAAGGCAAAGTGGACAGAACACTCTTCAGAATTCAAGATGGAGAGAGTATACTGCTTGTTCAAATATATGTGGATGACATCATTTTTGGATCCACAAACAAAGAGCTGTGTGATAAGTTCTCAAACCTCATGCAAGGCAAATTTGAAATGAGTATGATGGGAGAACTGACATTATTCTTAGGACTTCAAGTTAAACAGCTGAAGGATGGAACCTTCATAAGTTAAACAAAGTACACCAGAGATTTAATGAAGAATTTGGTATGGAAGAGAAGTCTTCTGTGAAATTACCAATGAATACATCAATCAAGATGGACATGGATGCATATGGTAAAGTTGTAGATCAAACAAGATACATAGCACTTATTGGATCATCCGCTTATCTAACAAAGAAGGCCGGACATCACCTTTGCAAGAGTGTATGTGCAAGATTTCAATCACACCAAAAAGAAAGCCATATGACCGACTAAGAGAATCCTAAGATATTTGAAGGGGTGCCAAGAAGTTGGCTTATGGTATCCAAAGGAAGGTGGATTCAAGCTTATTGATTACTCAAACTCTGACTATGCTGGATGTAGAGTTGACAGGAAGAGTACTTCAGGAACTTGTCAAATGCTTGGAAACAGATTGGATTCCTGGTTTAGCAAGAAGCAAAACTCAATAGCCACATCCACAGCTGAAGCAGAGTACATAGCTGCGGGGAGCTATTGTGCCCAAGTCTTATGGACGAGACAACAGTTGAGAGACTATGAAATTGAAGAAAAAGAGATTCCAATTTTGTGTGATAACACAAGTGCTATTGCAATCACTCATAATCCTGTGTTGCATTCATGAACAAAGCACATTGATGTCAGATATCATTTTATAAGAGATCATGTTGAAAAGAAATACATCACTTTGGAATATATCTCAACTGATAAACAGTTACCTGACATATTCACCAAACCCTTATGTGAATCAAGATTTGAAGAGCTTAAACATGAGCTAGGGTTAATTGAGCTAAGTTGACACTCAGAAGACTCAATAAGAAAAGATGGAACGTGAAAAGATGAAAATAGAACAAATCTCATGAATCAGCAAAGTGAATCAGCCGTATCGAAAAGTCAGCTGTATTGAGTTAGCTGACAGCTGAGTCACTATACAAAAAGAGAGAAGAATAGTTGAGTCATTTGTGGAGTAAGCTGAGTCATTTATGAGCTAAGTGACAAAAACGCAGTCGTTTTTAATGAGTGGGAATGTTTTTAAGGATGACGTCAGCGTAATAATGATGGGTACAGTCAAAAGCTACACAGTAAGCATATGATTGGATATAAATGCTGCTGCATTAAATGCGAGCAATTAAATGCAACGTGACGTGCTAAATCTGAGCCATTGATCTCGATCAAAATTAAAAAACCGAAAACACGTCCTTTCATTACCGTTATATACTCATTCTTTCAGTTTTCTCTCTCACACTTAAAAACTATTCATCTTCAAACATACGAAAGCAAGTTCTTTTTCTCTCGAAAACCTTACAAGTTCTCAAGCAAGTTCATCAAGATTTAATCGGTAGAAACTTCTAAAAATGGCACCAAAGACTGATTTCGTCAAGTTATCGAAGCAAATCCACTCTGGTTTCGACTGTTGATTTTGAAGGAATGGTGAAGTAGGGTTCCGATGAAACCCTAGTGAAGAAGATAGCTGATATGCTGGAAAAGGCCGATCTAAAACCTTTTCTTACGCTGGAGTACTCGCACACCTACCTGGAAGAGGTGGCGCAGTTCTATGTGAATGCCGAGGTACAGGACGAAGGTATCAAGTCCTCTGTCCACCGCAAGAACATCATGATTACTGCAAAGGACCTTGCATAACACTGTTTATTACCGTCCGAGGGTATGCCAGAAATATACGAAGTTGATGTGGACTTGGCTGCTGCATGGAAAGAAGTAGCCAAACCCGAGTGTGCTGCGAAGGTGGTCTACACAACTGACAAGAAATTGGTTAAGGATGATTATCACAAGCTGATGGATGTCGCCTCAAAATGCGTGGATATGAAGTTTGGCAGCTTTAATCAACTGTCAAAGACTAAGCTGATCGTCATGGTTGCGATCATGCAAGGAAAGAAAGTTAACTGGGCTGAGTTCGTATACAGCAGACTCTACCAGAACGTTGCGAATAAATTATTCAAGGAGAATGGATCCTTTGGAGGATCACTCGGCTACGACCTAGTGATTGGGCATTTAATGGAAGTGAAGGGCATTCCCCTTCAACATGGAAAGCCCTTCCATGTAAACAAGAGGATGTTCAGGGCTAACCTTTCTGGAGCCCAGAAGAGAGCCCATGCTTAGAGGGCAGATACAAGTGAGGGGGAATCAGTTGACCCCGAGGAAACAGTTGTTGCCTCCCCTCCCAAGAAGAAAGCTGCCCCTGCAGCCTGAAAGAAGAAAGCTGCCCTGCAAAGAAAGAAGAAGGACGCCCGCCCGCCAGCCGAGTCACTGCTGCCCGAGCAGCCGTGTCTCCTGCCCATGCAGCCGAGGCAAAGAAGGAAGACAAATACCTTCTCTGGTCGTCAGAAAGAAAAGGACTGCCAAGCCAAGAAAGGTAGCTCCTCCAACCAAGAAAGATGCTCCGGCCCCTGCCGCCATGCAACCTGAAGAAGATGAATCCGAACCAGAAATTCCTCTGGTAAGGACAAATAGAAGAAAGAGAATCTCCAAGATTTCAGAGCTTGAGAAGACAGCTGAGTCTGCAACTCAGCTGGAGAAAACCCCTGAGACTGCTGAGGAAGTAAAGTCTCTAGAAATCATTGACGAAACAACCAAGTCTGTTGAAGGTGATCATCAGAGGCACTTAGAAGACCCAGTTGTGGACAGAACAGCTGAGGAGGAAGAAGCAGTGGAGACAACAGAATCACCTGCTGAAAGAGTTGTGTCTCCACCCGCCCCAGATGCTGCTGAAGGTAAAGAGCAACAGAGTATGCTACCTTCCATTCCCGAAAAGAAAAGGACAAGAACAAGATGATGATGAGGATGATGTCATCATGTACTCACCCGTATATCCAGACATCCAGTGCCGTCTACGTGAATGGAGGGCATGGAAGCTAAGCAACTCCAAGGTGCAGTTCAAACGCCCTGAGTTTATAGAAGAGGAAGAGGAGTTAATGCAATTCCTAGGAATTACAACTGCTCGACAGGCTCTTGATGAAGAGAATTGCATGGACATCCTCCGTATCATAAAGGCGGACGAGAAAGACAAAGCTGAAGAGCAAGCCCTTGAACTGGAGAACGCAAACATATGTCCTCTCACTGGAACTCTGGAGCACACTCATCCTCACATCGATGCACTTTCGGAAAGTGATGAAGACTTGGATCCCATTGCTGTGAAGGAGAAATTGGATATGCAGCAAGCCATGAGGGAATCCAGGCTGATGCAAGAACAACAGTTGATGGAAGGATCAAGAGAGTCCTCAAAATCTCTCCTGGAAATAGACTTATAGCTGCAACTACATCCCTAGTTCAATCAGAAGATGGGTCCAAGGGACTTGGCAATGAGACTAGGACTTTGGGCACCCAAGTTGAGCCAACCCCTATTGAAGGTGGTTTACCACCTGCCCCCACGGCTGAGCACTCAATGGAAGCAACCGGGAGTTTGGAGCAGAGTAACCCCATCATCAGTCACTCAGCTGGAGCAAGGTCGGAGGATACTGCAGATGACTCCACTATGAAGGAAGTAGGCGAAGTGGAGAAAGAAAAAGAAATAGAACAACAACAAGTTGACATCGACGGCTCGGACGGGTTGAGTTGAGTCCCCGGTGAAGTGACAATCGCTGCGCAGCCGAGGACGCCGCTGCTGTTGCAGTCGAGGCAAAGGATGGAACTGCCCTGGGAGTTAACACATGGGCACTGAAAGTGCAATCCAAGGGGTTGAGACCCCTTCGCATGCCAATGTCCAAGACCCTAAGACAATTGTGTCTGTCGAAGGGATTGCCGAAGACCTCGCTGCAGTTGAGACTGCTGGAGGTATTGAAGGCCCAAGGGAGGTTGAGACTTCCCTAGGTAAAAATCAAGGAGAAAAGAGCATCCCTCAAGTCATCATTGCTGAATCAGAAGAGGAAATCACTGCTCTTCATGATTCCCAGGACAACCCTGACACAACATTCTTGGGATCTGAAGACGAAGCTGAGTCCACCCCTGCTGCAAAGGACTCAGTTGAGGATGTTCTTCCAAGTACAAGTAAGCCAAAATTCAAGGCTGCTCGTCAAACTTTTAACTTCGATGATGCACCTAACCCCCAGGTTCTATCATCCTCCGATGACGCTGAAAAAGCAGCCAAGGACAAGCAAATTCATTTTGCAGAATCTACTGAGGCCGACGAAGCTGTTAAGACAGCTGAGGCTCAGTCAACTGGACAATCTACTCAACAAGGCCCAGCTGAGACTGAGTCATCTGCGCAGGCTCCCAAAGCTGCAGCATGCTCGACTCAACCAAGATCATCACGAGCACAAACAACTGTAGAATCAATACCATATGTGCGTTATGATGCATTCGAAGAAACTTTCCCTTTCTCGATTGAGCTGCCCAACCTTGAAGAAGAAACAACCCATGAGCAGTGACGTTTCAACATCCGAGCAGATCCAGTAATTCCCACCGATTCCATTGTTCCAGCAGACTTTGATTTTGATGCTGCTTGGCCTCCAGCTGAAACCGAGGTAACAGCTGAAACCGAGGTAACAGCTGAGATCCGTGATGTCTTCAATAAAATCTGTGGAGAGATTGAGAAGATTGAAAGGCACCATACTTCACTAGATATGCGGCTGGACAACAGGGATGCCAACCTCATAGGATTGTGGCACGAATCAGGGAATGGTGTCAACGGCAGAATACAATGCGATATGAACAAGTTAGATACTTTAAAGCATTGTACAACAAGATGCTTATCTGGAGTGCTGACAATGCTGACATGAAGCGAAGGATGCAGGCAAATATTGATAGAATGCATGCCTCTCATACCACTGATATGGAGCTGTTGCGTGGATTTCAACGCAAAGAACTTCTGCGTGTAGAAGAGAACATGAATTCCAAATTCAGCCTTCTCATGGCTGAAATGAAACTGGTGGCAGCAGAATCCAAAGCCACCCGCTCAGAATTTCGAATAGCATACTCCGCAGCAGACTCCAAGCAGAATTCAGCTATCAGCCGACTGGACTTCATGCTTGCCGGGATGTTTCTAGGGGTTCCTCTCTCCTTTGATGATGCCAAAAAGGGGGAAGAGGAATACCTGAGGATCTTGAAGGAAGCAAAAGGCATTTGAGAAAGAAGGAGACAACACTTTGAAAGAAGGAGACAGTACATTGAAAAGAAGAAGGAGACATCGGATGAGAAAAGGAAGGAGAAGGGAAAAAGCTGTTGAGGGGGAAAGGTTAAAGGATGTGACTTTAATGCTTGCTGAAACCCCTCAGCAAGGTCATGTCATAGCTACTATAATCAGCAAACTTCCGGTGACTCTGCCGCTTCAACGCTCTGCTGTGCCTATGTTTGAGAAAAGAAAACTTGTGGAAGCAGGGATGAAGGAGGTTGAAAGAAAGACGAATGCCCGTGTACTAGAAGTCTTGAAAGCTTATGGAGGCATTCCGGCAGGAAAGGACACAGATGCCATTCTAGATGACGGAACCGAGCCAAGATCCATTGAAGAATTTAAAATGCTTGAATCCGAAGGATACTTCAAAAATATGTCCATAGCCCAAGCCTGGGACTTGTACTGGGAAAAGGGTCTAAAGTCAGCGAAGAAGGCGATAGGCGGCTACTACTAGCGACCACTCACCTAAGAAGAAGACTCCAGTACGATACACGCCCAGAGGAGAAGGAAGAAGTGGTGAAGGTAGAAGCTTTCAACCTAGACCTCTACCCAAAAATATTGAATATGTAGATCTAGGCAAGAAGGGAAGGATCTACTGGGCTGGGTATGATGAAGTAGCCAATCGGGAAGTGGCTAGGAAGAATGCTGAATATGTGAAGAGAATTGAAGAAGAAAACAAAAGACAAGATCAGCTGTAGCAAGAGAGGCAAGAAAGAAAAAGGAAAGATGAAGCTGCGAAGAGAGTCTACGAAAAGAAGAAAGCAGCTGAAGAAGAAAAGAAGAAGAAGAGAGCTGATGATGACAGAGCTGAAGAGGAAAGGAGGAGGCAGCGAAGGCGATGAAGTGTTGCTGCTAGCCCTTCGTGTATTTTACTTTTGTAAATACATATGTATGTAAGTCATCTGTACATTCAATAAAATATTGTTGTATTTTCTCTCTATTTCTGTATCTTAGATGCTTGAAATTGGCTTAGATGGGATTATGCTCTGATACACCCTGTAAACAGCTGTGTAAAGGACAAGAATGCTATGATCAATAAAATGATTGATCCTACACATACATTCTTTGTTACTACATTGTCTGTAGGTATCTGTGCTGTTTACATGTTAATTAATGCTTTAAGTTTTGGCATCATCAAAAAGGGGGAAATTGTCGGGAAATATATTGTTAGATTTTGATGAATTCCATGTAAAACATAGACTAGAAAGTTGGCACCCCATTTTCCCTTTAACTTGTATTGTAATAGATAGGGCTGAACAAGCTGAGTCAAGTCAGCTATGCCTGGGAATACAAGAAGTCAACTGAAGACTGAAGTGAAGACTCCGCTGAGGAACAATTGGGCATGGCCAAGAAAGAAGATCAAGGACTCGACTGAAGGAGTATCCACTATGATACAGCTGTATGAAGAGTCAGTCAAGTCAACTCAAGAAGCCAAGTTTCAAGTTGAAGTGGCAGATGAGTCATCCATTGATTGGAAGCTAACTCAAAGTCATCCATTAGATTTTACATTCCTGCACACATATTTTATATCTGCTGATAATTTGCTATCCAACTGATAAATTACTAAGTGCTAAAACCAAGTGTTAAAACAAAGTTAAGCAAAATTCAAGGGTGTTATGTCACCAGCTAAGTTAAGGTTTAGACTAAACAACTGAGTTATTCTATCAACAGCTATATCGAGTCTGTTGAGTGGCTAACTCTACTGATTAACTAACTTAGCTGTCCCTCAAGGACATAGCTGTGTTATTAACTCTGTAATATTTTAAAAGGACTAAAATCGAAAAGTTGGTGAGGTTTATTCAACCCCCCCTTCTAAACCTTACTCACACCCCTTGGGACCTACAACAATGTTCTCTAGGATCTATCCTTGTATCTTTCGGGAATTTTCCTTTCTAGTGCTGGCCGTTTATTGATGTAGCAATCTGCTCACCCATTTTTCCAAAGATTTCAATCTATCATTGAAAAATTCAGTTGCCATGTCAGATCTTATCTTTATAATGGTTTGACTCTTCTTATTTTGAACTCTTCTCATCAGTTGAGGTGATTTCTGCAAGGGTTCCTTCCTTCTTTTTATACATAAAGATTGTCCATGTGTATCTTAAATAATCATCCACCGCCACTAAGGTGTATTTCTTTCCATTGATACTAGATGGTTCAATAGGACCAAATAAATCCATGTGCAATAGATGTAATATCCTGGATGAAGAAGAACATGGTTTGTCCTTGAAAGATGAATTAATATGCTTTCCCATCTGGCATGCATTACAAATGTTTTCCTTCTTGTATACTGAGTCAGACAATCCTTCCACAAGATGACTCATTGAAAGCTTGTTGATTGTCTTGAAATTCAGGCGACTCAGCTTCTTATGCCACATCCAACTTGATTCGGCTGTACTCTTTGCTAGCAGACGTGCTTGGTGCAGCAGTTGACCAATCCACTACATACATGTTCTCCTGCATTGATCCTTGTAGCACAATCTCATTTGATTCAGCATCATTGATCTGGCATACACCCATGTTGAATCCAACATTATAGCCTATGTCACAGAGTTGGCTGATGCTCAGCAGATTGAAGTTGAGGCCTTCAACATATGTTACATCTGTGATCTATAGTCCATTCTTCATGATGGATCATGTGCCTTTGATTTCCCCTGGAGCTTCATTCCCTCCAAATATGACTTTAGCCCCTTTGATTTTCTTGAACTTTGACAGATTTTTCTTGTTCCCTGTCATATGCCTAGAACATCTACTATCCATGTACCAGGTTCCTTGGCACTCAGTTGTTCCCTAAACCTGCAATCAAGGAAATTAGTTTTTAGTTACCCATACTTTCCTGAGTCCTAAGAGGTTAGTGCTGTAAGGTGTTCCAACAAACCTATAGCCAGATGATCTGACTCTAAGAGGTTGCCACCTATCAGTTCTATAATCATAATGCACATTAGCAAATTGCTTGGGGATCTTAGGATCATACATATGTCTCTTTTATCTGTGTCCCTGTGTGTGTGTTTGAGCATTTGCTCTCTTGGGGTAATAGTGGAATTTCTGTGCATATTGGGTTTTGTGATTGGGTGCATATGTGTGCTGATTGTAATTCTTTTGCCTTGGCAGTGAGCTATGATGAGGTTGAGGTCTTTGCCACTTTGGCTTGTATCCCACTGGTCTTGGTTGATATCTCATTTGGTTATTCCAATCAGTCTGGCTTGGGTAGTTTCTACCATTCCCATCATGTGATTTTCATTGCTGAAATCTCTGCGGTTTTTGGTAGCTCTGTTTGGATTTTACAGAGTATTTCTATTTGGAGTCTGCTGATGGACTCTTCTGAATTTAGTTTCAGCTGTCCTATCAGCATACTCAGTTGACTTCTTGCATTTTCCCTTGTATCCAAGGCCAACATAGTTGTGAATTTGTTTGTGAGTGGGTGTTGGTGAAACATATGGTGTTTTGGATTTTTGGACTCCCTCATTGCTTGAGGATCCTTTCTCCATAACCACTATTGGGACTTGTGCATGCACAAAGGAACTAAATCGGATGTCTGTCTTTTCACCACGTTCTTTTTGAATCACTATAAGCTAATCCAATGATTTGGATGCCTTAGTGAATGATGGAATCACATTTTTAAGATCCTTTTCCTCTTTTCTGTAGCAGCTAAGTCTGTTGGGATCTTGGGAATTTCAGTCTTCAGCTTTGTGTTCTCATCAGCTATATGACTTAGAGTACTCAGCTCCTTGGTCAGCTGTGAGTTTTGGCATTTAAGCTGGCAGTTTTCCTCATTTAAAAGTGTGTGTGAGAAATATTTCATCATTTTACCAATAGAATCATAAATATCTGTGGGTGATGAAATGTTTATGTCACTATCACTATTACTTGAAACATAATGAGATGAGTTAGAGTGTACCTCAATTTATTGATCTTTTGAGTCTTGTTCTTTGGCCATGAGGCATGTTAAAGCCTCTTCCTCAGTATCACTAGGAGTAGTCAGATTTACTACTATATGACTCTGCTGGTTCTTTGCACTTGGCTGAGCAGTCTCAGCAGCCGACATGGCTTTCTTCTTTTCATGTCTTCTTTCCCTAAGACTTTTCTTTCCTCTTCATTTATGTACTTGTTGACTGGTGGATAAAGACAGTAAAAAACAAAGTGTCCTGGTTACTTGCAATTCTAACACAAGTTCTCAACTCTCTGCAAGTCAGCTCTTTCAGCTCTCTGGTTATCAGCTCTCTGTTACTCAGTTATTTGATGATCAACTCTTTTGGGTGGTCTATACGCCCTTGCTTTGGAGGGTGTTGAGTGTCTTCTTGATGATTCACCCGTGTTTTGTTTGTAGTTCTTATTGAAGAACTCATTGAATCTTTTCACCATCAGGGCAATCTGTTCTTGGTCTATGGTCTCCTTGGATTCAACTCTCTTTGCTTCACCGGCCATGAGTGCAACTGTCTTGGGTACAACTGTCTCTTCTTGTTCTTTCCTTCTCAGCTCAAACTCATATGCTTTAAGACCAGAGAACAATTCATGGTTTGATGTCCTGGTGAGATCCATGGAATGTCTCAAGGCTATAACCTTCATTGCCCACTCAGCTGGTAGAGAACTTAGGATCTTCATACACATCTCCTTCGTGTATATTCCTTCCCTAGAGCTGAGAGCTCATTGGTGATGTCTGTAAATCTGGCATCCAACTGATCCATACTTTCACCTGCAATCATTTTAAAATTTTCAAAACTTTTGAACAACAACAGTTAATTTATTTCCTTTTATTTGATCAGACTCTTCACAAATCAAAGTGAGTTTTTCCCAAATCTCTTTGACTGTTTTACAAGATTTAACTCTATTAAACATAACCTTATCAAGAGTTTTATAAAGTATATCTTTGGCAACATTGTCAAGGTTGTATCTCTTTCGATCATCGTTTATCCATTCATAATGTGGTTTGTCCACCATGGCAGGTCTAGGCTCTGCAGGAGTAGCATTTTCTCCTTCAGTATGAGCTACCCTTCTTACAGCTGTATTGACCTTTAAGATTTGTAGTGGCCCATCCTCAATCACAAGCAACATCTCATCATGTAGGGCTGATAGATGAGCCTGCATACGTATTTTCCAATCATCAAATTATTCCACAGTGAACATTAGAATACCAGTTAGATTTGCTTCCATGATAATAACTTTTCTTTTGAAATAAAAGCTTTAAAAAAACTCAGGTGTTGATTCTTTGAAAAAGAATGAGATCTAGTTTAGTAACCAGTGAAAAGGCTCAATGAACCAACCGCTCTGATACCACTTGTAGGTCCCAAGGTATGATGTGTAAGGTTTAGAAGGGGGGTTGAATAAACCTTACCAACTTTTCGATTTTAGTCCTTTTAAAAGATATTCAGAGTTATCACAAATCAGCTAAGTCCTTGAGCGACAACTAGTTTGGTTTACACATCAAAGTTACCCACTCAACAGACTCGACTGAGTTGTTGATTGTATAACTTAGCTGTTTTTAGTTAACACTTAGAAATACAGTTGATTTGGTTTTGTCAGCGAAAGACTTTTCACCCTTATAATTTTTAAGCACGTTTTTCAATACTTGTTTTAGCAATGGTTAGCAGACTCAAGCAAGTTTAACTATTCAACAGATATAAAATAAAGCAAGAAATAAAGTATGCTGAAATGTAAATAGACACAAGTAGTTTTATAGTGGTTCGAGGATGGAGTAATTCCTCTAGTCCACTCTTCTCCAACTCCTGGTGGAATCCACTAAGTAACTTTGACTTGGTTACAAAGTAGTTATACAGTCCGAGTCAGCTTTGATCACATAGCCTGCTGCTCCTGGGACTCAGCTTCTTCACAAGAAAATTGTCCTATTACTTCAGCCTTCTTCAAACTATTGGACTTGATCACTTAGCCCTCCAACAAGTTCAAAGCACCGGTTCGATCTGGAACCTCACTACTTCTCCTTCAATCTTAGATAGTAAACCCTTTTGTTCTTGAAAACAATTCTTTCTCTTCAACTGATGAAGTATTCTTTCCTTCAATGAGTGGGTTGGATTAATTTCCTTCGAGATTAGGTTTGAGAATTTTTTCGAAAAGGTTTGAGAGTTATTTGCAGGTTATTGCGTGATTGCTTGTATACTTGTTTGTAGATTGGTTAACCTTCTATCACTTGCTTCCTTAGCCTTTTATAGTGTACATTTGAAAGTATGTCTGTTGAAGATATATACATTATTTTCAAATCACACTCGTAGGCTGTTGGCTTATCTTGTCTTGTAGCATTGATGTAGATTGTTGACGTACTTCTTGGGTCAACAAAGGAAAATATGGAATTTTAATGACGTGGAGAGTAAATTAAACTGAAAGACTATCAATCAGGGGCTAATTCGGCCATTTTATTAGAATTACCGAGCAGAGCGTGTCTGGTCGGTTTTCCTATACAATGTGTCTATTACAATTCTTTCTTGTATTTTTCTACTCTTTTTTTCTCCTGCCTCCTTATGATAAGTGAGGCTCCTTTTATATCCGTACCCATGATGGGTTGATCATTGCTGTATTAAATTGGTGAGGAAAAATTAATGAATCCCCCAAACTATACGCGATTTTCTACATTGCCCTCTAAACTAATTTGTTTTCTACGTAACCCCCTCAACTACACGAAAATTTCTACGGTTCCATCTTTACTCCCCGCCGACGGAATATCCCGGTCAGATTCGCCGACGGGTAGAAGAGATGGGACTGTAGAATTTTTCGTGTAGTTCTGGGGTTAAGTAGAAAAAAATAGTTTAGGAGGATAATGTGAAAATCATGCATAGTTAGAAAGTATATTAAAATTTCCTCTAGTTGTTAAATCAAATTTAAAATTTCATTTAATTCTTCCTCAATTTTAGATTTACTAGCTTAGCAGGTTTGACTTTTCCCCGTATGCGCATCAAATTGTAAATTATGTGTGCCCATAAATATGTATGCATGCTTATATAATATGTTATAATTTCATTGATTTTGTCAAAATGATATTTCAGTTTGTTGGGTTCTTGATTTGGGATGGCCCGACCCGCCGCAGGGCACGGGCGAGTCAGGTCGGCCCCTCCTACCCCACATTAAATAAATTTAAATAGAAAAAATGAATAATTTTTTTTATTTTTAATATACTTATAAAATATTCTTTACAAAATTATTAAATATATTAAAAAACATAGGCGGGGCAGGGAAGGTACTCGTGGGTCAGTCGAAATTGTCATCTCCATTCTTGACCATTCTATTGCTTATGCATCAAATAAAAACAGTCATATAGTGGAGATGAATGTCATTTCTATATTTGATTGGATTTTCAAAGCTTGTATTCTTTATTTTGCTTTAAAAAAATGTTTATTTTAGTGTCTAAATATTTTTCAGAGTCAAAGCAATTCGTTTGGAAATCATGCATAGTAACTTGTGAAATTATAAAACTATGATTTAATTTAATACTTTATTTGTATACAAATGCACAATAAGTATAAATATAAAAAACTATGAAAATTTTAGTGTACCCCCCGAACTATGCACAATTTTTGAAACCAACCCCTAAACTATTTTCTTCTATTTAACCCCTAAACTACATAAAATTTTCTACGGTGCCCTCTTCTCCTCCCCGCCAACGGAATATTCCCATCAGATCCGCCGGCGGGGAGGATGGGATGGGACTGTAGAAATTTTCGTGTAGTTGAGGGGGTTACGTAGAAAAAAATTTAGTTTAAGGGGCAATGTAGAAAATTGCGTATAGTTTGGGGGGTTTATTAATTTTTCCTCTAAATTGGTAATGGGACACTTGTCCTTCCCTTAATAGCCCATAGGGTATATCCTGTAGGGCGTATCTAGATGATTGATTGTAACTGTATTAAAATAATGGTGCTATTCCGGCGCGCGTGGGAGTAGCCATGTGTTGAGAGAATCTTGTTGACTTTGAAGGAATATTACTGCTTTTGAGGGATTATTATATTGTGGGCATGTTCTTTTGACTGGTTGACTGATGACGTCTTGGGCTACTATCGTTACGTTAATTCTGCTCGGCAGGAGACTCGTTTGAGCACCTTCTTGGCTATGTTCTAGCGGGCCGAGCTTGGTTTGTGCCACGTCATCAGCTCGGTTGCTTACGTCATTCGGGTCGGTTTGGGTCATTTGGGTCGGTTGACGTCATCATCAACTGAATGGCCACGTGGGATCATTTTTGTTCAGCTAGGCTCGGGTGTCATCATAGATCGTGCCATGAATTAATTGTTCTGTAGCTTTTCCTTAATCTCTGCAGGGTTTCAAGTACATCTCATTGATTCATTGCTTTTTGCACTCTTTCAGCAAAACAACTTTATTGCTAGCAGCCTGAAACCCAGGTTTTTCATGGCAAATTCATAACCTTTTGTGCAAGCATATGACTAAGGAATCACTTGGTCAGGACACAGACCAATAAACTCAAGAAACCGAGCAAGAAACTGATTGGAGGAGTGGAGAAGCCAACATACCATAAGGACCCAATTTTTCTAATAGTACAAAAAAAAATTAACAAGCAGTGCAGTAAGCTTAATTAAGAGAACACTATTTAAAAAGATAGCATATGATTAAAAATTCGCATCCAAATAAACAAAAGTACTTTAGTTCAAACCCAAACAACAGTCATCCAAAAAAAAATAGTAACTAAAAATCCGCTAACAAAATAAAATATTCCTAAAGTTGTAAAATAAATAAAATTATTGACTTTGCATCCACCACATCCAATCCTCGCTCGGACTCCTCAACCTGAAAAACATTAATAAATATGTATTGAGCTTTCAACTCGCTCAATGGGGACACATTTGTCATAAATAAATACAACAATAGGCATAGTCATAAACATTCAATAGGTAATTTAACTTTTATTTAGACTGACCAGTTACTTTATAGTACCGCGGGTTCACCCCGAGGATACTTTTGATCCCGAACCTTCTTACAGCCCCTGATTAAGTACTACGTGTTCACTCCGAAGATTTTTTTAATCCCGGACCTTCTTACAGCTCCAGACTAATTATAGCACTGCGGGTTCACCCAACGGATACTTTTGATCCCGGACCTTCTTACGGCCCCTGGCTAACATGATTTATTGATTGCACATTGCACATAAACGAATACACATATATGAAGCATTTAATAATGACAAACAAGAAGTGAATAGAAATATCCCCACCTCGAATAAATGCAGATATCTGTGCGAAGAATGCAATCATGCAGTAAATCCCACTCCTCGTTTTCTTCATTTTCAAAGAGACCCAATTTTGAGGAAGGACAAAATTTGGATGGGAGCAGTTTTTGTTTTTCTATGGGTTTGAGTTGTAGATATTTGGAGAACGTGAGATTTATCAGTATCATATATGAATAAAACTGTTGAATTAGGGTAAGTGAAAGAATCCTATTTGACTTGGGCCTGTATTATTATTGCCACTTGTTGTTATCAAAAATAATAATAATAATAATAATAAAATAAAATTATTGAACTAATAATTATATATTAATAATAATAATAGTACTAAATATGCTAAAAAAAAATCCGGATATTACATCCTACCCCCCTTAACTAAATTTCATCCTTGAAATTCTATAACTTACCAATGTTCAAGAAATCAGGGTACTTGATACGTATTTCCTCTTCACGCTCCCATGTGGCTTTATTTATCCCATAACGTTTCCATTGCACTTTAATCAAGCTTATGTCTTTATTCCTCATCTTATGAACCTTTCGCTCTAAAATTGTTTCAAGTGTTTCTTCGTAGGATAAATCATCATTAATATGCAGATCTTCGTAGTTGACAATATGACTAGGATCATGAACATACTTTCTCAACATCGATATATGAAAAACATCATGTATGCTTGACAGGCGTAGTGGCAATGCAAGTTCATAAGCTAGATCTCCGACTCTTTTCCAAACTTCAAATGGTCCTAAATATCTTGGCTTTAGCTTTCCTTTATCACCAAATCTTATCACCCCGCTTACCGGTGCTACCTTGAGAAACACATTGTCTTCCACCTCGAACTGTAAGTCTTTCCTTCGGTAATCAACATACGATTTCTGTTTATCTTGTGCCATTCTGATTCGATCTTGGATTTTTGCTATCGTTTCCACTGTTTGTCGAACCAACTCTGATCCCAACATCTTCTTTTCTCTGACCTCGCTCCAGTACAATGGAGATCTACACTTCCTCCCGTACAATGCCTCGTAAGGGGCCATCCCAATAGTCGCTTGGTAACTATTGTTATAAGCAAACTCCACCAGCGGCAGTAATGATTCCCAATTTTGTCCTATATCAAGCACACATGCTCTCAACATATCTTCCAATATCTGTATCATCCTCTCAGACTGTCCGTCTGTCTGCGGGTGGTAAGCCGTACTAAACTTAAGTATTGTTCCCAAAGCAGTCTGTAAGCTTCCCCAAAACTTAGAAGTAAATCATGTATCTCTGTCCGACATAATGGACACTGGAACGCCATGTAATTTCACTCTCTCTTGGATGTATATTTGCGCATAGTGCTCCATACTGGATTTCATTTTAATTGGCAGAAAGTGAGCTGACTTCGTCAATCGATCTAGTACAACCCATACTGCTTTATTTCCTTTTACTGATGGTGGTAGTCCTACCACAAAATCCATCATTATGTGCTCATATTTCCATTCTAGGATTTCAATAGGTTTGGGCAAACCCGACGATCGTTGATGCTCGGCTTTGACTTGCTGGCATATTAAACATTTCTCCACAAAAGATCCAATGTCTGTTTTCATACTTCGCCACCAAAAGGCCTCTCTTAGATCTCGGTACATCTCTGTACCTCCTAGGTGGGCCATGTACCGCATACAATGAGCTTCCTCAAGTATCTCTTTCCTAAGTTCTTCCTCCTTAGGAACACAAAATCTCCCTTCATACGTCAAAACACCATCATCCGCTATGACAAACCCTTTTATATTTCCTTCTCGAACTCGTCCCTTCATCTTGTTCAAAAACTGATCTCGACCTTGTGCTTCTATGATCATTTCTATGAAAATGGGTTGAACTACCAAAGATGCCAATACCACCTTTGTACTTCTCGGTTGGGTTATGACTTCGATCTTCAGGCTTGCAAACTTTCGTATCAGTTGCTCTTGTTGCGTGAGCAAACTAGACAACTCACCTTTGGTCTTACGACTCAAGGCATCAACCACTACATTAGCTTTGCCCGGATGATAGTTGATGGTGCAATCATAGTCCTTAACTAGTTCTAACCATCTTCTATGCCTCATATTTAACTCCTTCTGAGTAAATAGATACTTTAGGCTCTTGTGATCAGTGAATATCTCACATTTTCCACCGTACAGATAATGTCTCCAAATCTTTAGTGCATGAACCACTGCAGCTAACTCTAAATCATGAGTTGGGTAGTTCAGT
Organism: Rehmannia glutinosa; assembly: GCA_016081115.2. NCBI lineage: Eukaryota > Viridiplantae > Streptophyta > Magnoliopsida > Lamiales > Orobanchaceae > Rehmannia > Rehmannia glutinosa. The sequence goes on along the minus strand of JABTTQ020002994.1, from coordinate 193,116 downwards.
TCGTGTGGCTTTAATTGTCTTGTTGCGTAGGTAGCCACCTTTCCATGCTTTGCATCAATTCGCATCCCACCTTGTTTTGATGCGTCACTGTAAATCACGAAATTTGTGGTCGGGTTAGGAATCATCAATACCGGTGCGGAAGTTAGTTTTTGTTCCAATTCTTGGAAGCTCTCCTCACATTTCTTGGTCCACAAAAATTTCTCTCCCTTTCTGGTGAGACAAGTCATGGGCACAAATATTTTCGAAAATCCCTCTATAAATATGCGATAGTATCCTATCAATCCCAAGAAACTACGAACCTCACTCGCATTCGTAGGTGCCTCCATTCATTAACCGCTTCAACTTTTACTGGATCCACTTCAATTCTGTTATCAGTGATTATGTGCCCAAGAAATCCAACTCGATCTAGCCAGAACTCACACTTCTTGAACTTCACATACAACTTCTCCTTGCGCAGTGTCTTGAGCACTATTCTCAAGTGTTCCTCGTGTTGCTCCTTGTCCATTGAATACACACGAGTATGTCGTTTATAAAGACTATGATAAATTGGTCCAAGAAAGGATAGAACACTCTATTCATCAAGTCCATGAACACTGTTGGCGCATTACTCAACCCAAACGGCATTACTACAAACTCATAATGTCCATATCGGGTCCTGAATGCTGTCTTTGAGATATCACTCTCCTTAATCTTCAATTGGTGATACCCAGATCTCAAATCAATCTTAGAAAAAGTACTGGCACCCCTCAATTGATCAAACAAGTCTTTGATTCTTGGCAACAAATATTTGTTCTTCACCGTGAGTCGGTTAAGTTCTCTATAATCGATACACATCCTTAGTGACCCATCTTTCCTCTTAACAAATAGGACTGGTGCTCCCCATGGTGGTATCACTAAGCCTGATAAATCCCAAGTCCAGTAATTCTTGTATATGCACTTTTAGTTCTTGTAACTCTTTTGGTGCCATTAGATAGGGTGCCTTAGATATCGGTGCTGCTCCAGGTACAAAGTCAATAGAAAATTTGACTTGACGGTCTGGCGGAACTCAAGGAAGGTCCCTTGGAAATACATCCAAGAATTCTCAAACATTTGGTACGTATGTAGGTGCTAGGTCCATTGTTGGAGCTTCGATTAAACTCACTAAATACCATTGATAATTCTTTTTTGCCAACAACTTTCGTGCCTTCATTGCCGATACAACTCATGGTACAACTTTAGAGTTAACTCCGTAGAACGTCATTTTCTCTTCTCCAAGTAGTTTGAGTGTTATCTCCTTCTCTTATCACTTAATGCCCGCCTGATGCTTACTAAGCCAATTCATGCCTAGAATTACGTTAAAGTCCTTTATCTCAATTATGTATACGTCAGCTTTTAGATGTTTCCCCCATTGTTCACGTCTATATCATTATCCATTATGTCACTAGTTATTGTATTTCCAAATGGCAAACTAATCTCTAGGGATGCATCTATTCTAACATTCGTATGTCCAGTTCTTCAACTTCATGAGCCCTTCTAACCATCACAGAATATTCCAAGTCCCCCTGTGCAAATAGAATTCCAGAAAATTGTGACCTCAATCCTCTTCTAAATCTCAAGGCTTTCTTTAGGTCGGTATCAACCAGATGTGGTGCAAACCGACATAATTGGTTAAATTCCCTTTCGTATTCTGTTAAAGTCAATCCCTTTTGCTTGAAGTTTAGAAATTTTGTTTCCTTCTTGTCACGGTAGGATCTAGGGAAATACTTCTCTATCACCACTTCCTTAAATTCAACCCAGGATAATGCATTATATTCTTCTTCAGTCATGTTTCTCTAGTAACCTTCCCACCAGTGATCTGCATAATCAGTTAGTTGGAAGGCAGCACAAGCCACTCGCTGCTCATCTGTGCAAGCTATAAGTCTGAAAATCCTTTCCAGCGCTCTTAACCATTCTTCCACTGCTGCTGGGCCATCATGTCTGTTATATGTGTGTGGGCGGTAATGGCGAAATTGTTCCACCACTCTAGTATTGTTGTTGTTATTGTTCCTATTGTTGTTCTGCGGCATTGAGAATCTCCGCAAACAAATCTCCAGTTGTAGGTTGGTTTCCAGTGCTAGCTGGGTTTCCATTATTGTCTTGGTTGCCAACATTGTTTTGGTGAAAGGTTCAGGGGTGTCGAGGCACTCGTGGAGGATTTCGTGGAGCCATATTTCTATAATCAAACGTAATACGTTCTTAGTACCCATCTAAAGTTATTATCGCATAGTAGTCAAAATAAAAATAAAAAAAAGACACATTATAAATATATATATATATATATATATATATATTAGTACTATTAAGTCAATATAATTCATTATGAGTCTCCCTTTTTTTTAACGCGATGAGCCTAGAGTTCGTTCTTTTAATATAGCAAGTACACATGCAATAAAGAGTATGTAATAAAAGCAATAAGACATAATGACATGAATAATATGTGCTGCATAATGTTATGACATGGCATATCATGAACAAATTGAGTAATGACATAATAAATTTGCATACCTTAAATAATCCGGCGAGATATGGCGGAGTTGGATGTCACTATACTATTTTTTTTTCTTTTTAAATATTTAAAAATACACATTTTTTTAACAAGTCTACGGAACCATAGACCTGCTCTGAGACCACTTGTAACGACCCAAAATTTTCTAACAGTACAAAAAAAAAATTAACAAGCAGTGCAATAAGCTTAATTAAGAGAACACAATTTTAAAAAAGATAGCATATGATTAAAAATTTGCATCCAAATAAACAAAGGTACTTTAATTCAAACCCAAACAACAGTTATCCAAAAAAAAAATAGTAACTAAAAATCCGTTAACAAAATAAAATATTCCTAAAGTTGTAAAATAAATAAAATTATTGACTTTGCATCCACAGCTTCCAATCCTCGCTTGGACTCTTCGACCTGAAAAATATTAATAAATATGGGGTGAGCTTTCAACTCGCTCAATGGAGACACATTTGTCATAATTAAACACAACAATAGGCATGGTCATAAACATTCAACCTGTAATTTAACTTTTATTTAGGCTGGCCAGTTACTTTATAGTACTGCCGGTTCACCCCGATAATACTTTTGATCTCAGACCTTCTTATAGTCCCTGACTAAGTACTATGGATTCACCCGAGGATGCTTTTGATCCCGGACCATCTTACAGCTCCAGACTAATTATAGCACTGCGGGTTCACCTCGAGGATACTTTTGATCCCAGACCTTCTTACGGCCCCTGGCTAACATGATTTCTTTATTCCACATTGCACATAAACAAATACACATATACTAAGCATTTAATAATGACAAACAAGAAGTGCATAGAAATGTCCCCACATCGAATAAAAGCAAATATATGTGCGAAGAATGCAATAATGCAGTAAATCCTACTCCTCGTTTTCTTCGTTTTCAAAGAGACCCAATTGTAAGGAAGACAAATTTGGACGGGAGCAATTTTTGTTTTTCTGTGGGTTTGAGTTGCAGATGTTTGAGGGAAGTTTTTGGAGAACGTCGGATTTATCAGTATCATATAGGAATGAAACTGTTGAATTAGGGTAAGTGAAAGAATCCTATTTGACTTGGACTTTGGAAGTTGGGGAAAAGATTTTGGCCCATAATGAATTTCAGAAATAAACATTTTAAATTGGGCCTGGATAATTATTGCCACTGGTTGTTATAAAAACATAAAAATAATAATAGTAATAAAAAAAATTATTGAACTATTTATTATATAATTAATAATAATAATAATACTAAATATGCTAAAAAAATCCAGATATTGCACATACAGACTGTACAAATACACTGTGACAAAGCCCAATGGGGATTAGTCAACTTATACTCTAGTCCCAGAGCCAACATGCGAAAAGACGAGGAAAACTCCAGACGCTCCTTGAGCCTTCAAAGGAAATAGAAAGTAACTTTACTCGCCAATCCTTCCAGGGCCAAGGATCTACACTCGGGAGGAGGCATATGATGATACTTGAAACTCATTTGCGCTCTCCTCCTTCCTCGGAACACCAAACTATTTAGGCAAAATCAGAGTCCGATGGAGAGAACTGGAACCTGACTGGATGGTGACTCCACGACCGCAGAACAAGGAAGACGGAACTCCAAGGTCTGAAACCCGACTTAAAATATGTGAAAACTCCAAAGAGAAAGGAAATCTATGCGGAGAAGAACGAACCAAGGGACGAGGACCTTCCCCTTGAGAGCGCCCTTGAGTGCACGGGTGGGCTCCTTTCCTCTCTTCACTCCTCCATGTTTGTGTTTACTCAACTCTCAACTCCCCCACTAGATTTTTGCTAAGTCTTCCACCAAACCATGAATTCAAAATTGAAGAAAGTTAGATAGAGAAATTTTACCTCATGTAGACATGGACAAAAATCTCTTCACAAGCTTGTCCTTGGTATAAGAATGAGTAAGATCCCTCAAGTCAAGCCGAATTAAAAATCAAGATGAGGATATGCAATATCTTTTAGCTCTCGCATTTTTCCCTCTGCCTTCCACAACCCGGGGGCTGAGGAGCTTATGTTGGGGGATAAATCGATTTTTTCAAATTATTCTTATTTTATTTATTTTACGATTATTTAACTTCACAATTACTTTATTAATTATCTAATATTATTAATCACTATTGGATCACATATAATTATCCGACCCACGCGACCCACTTATCCTATAAAACCTATGTCACCCAACAACCTAGGTATAAAAAGGTCTATCCTCATTATTTTTAAGTATTCACAGTTCATTACTCTCAATTTGATGTACTTGCTTTGGATTTTTCTCCAACTTGTACTGACTTGAGCATCGGATCAGCCTCTTTGGGACAATCGTAGGGCCCGTCTAACGTTTGTTTATTTGTCCAGGCACAAGAGCTAACAGTTCCGGAGAAGAAGTTGGACTAATATTCAAGATCCTTAACTTGGAGTGATATGCATATGTAAGCAGCATCACGCACCAATGAGTGAACTGGTCATGCTACATATTCACGCTTTGACTAGTCGATCTGGTACAACCGTCGGCCCCAGGTATAATACAATTTAATTATATTATTTATTATATATCTAACATAGACCAAAATTGAAATAATCACATAAATATAATAAAATACCAAGTTTAAATCATAAAAAATATAAATAAAAAAATCAGTTTTGAGCCGTTCAACCGATTACTTGGTGCTTTTTGACCGATTCAACTGTAGAAGCAATTTTTCGAAGCTAATTGGACTGAGCCAACCACCACAATTAGCCGGACCGACCGGTCCGATCCGAGTTTTAAAACATGGAATTTTCATTTCATTAAGAAGGGACCTGATATTCTGATACTTATATGACATATATCAAAACGTGATACATCTAAAGTTTATCATATTTGGAGTCCTAATAAGAAAAGTTACTAGATAACCATCATCATTATCCAATTGGGAGTTCAAGTAATTATCTCAAAATGAATGCAAATTAAAAATCATCAATACCTAAATATGATGGACTCGAGTCATTGGGATCACATCCCAATAATTCTCATATCACCTTCCTTCTTTCATGCAGGGTGAGAAGAGTTATGGAAATTTTTTTATCAAATTAATACAAATCTACAACCCAATAACTTTTTATATATTCCAAACTGTTGACGTGCGTTTTGGTCAACAAACAAAATATATAAGAAATTTAACACGTGGAAATATAAGTATGCGTAATACGCGTTTATTTATGGCTAATTCTGCCTTTTTTGCGTAATGCCGAGCCGAATTATTGGGGTCGGTCTTTCTTACAATCTCGCGTTTACAGGTCTTTTTCTCTGTCTTTTTTCTCCCTTTTTCCTCTTAAAATGAGGATTTTTATACCCCTCGAGTAAGTGGGTTTTCAACAGTCATTTTTGCACTAATCAATCACTAATCAGTAAAATAATTAAAAATGACACATGTCCCTCTCTAATCGTGCATGTCAGCCAACTCTTGCCACTTGGTGACTCCTCCCTATAACTTTCTGACATGTGGCAGTTTCTGATACCAATAAAGCACTAAGCATGGGCAAGCATGGGCAAATGGTTATTTTTATTAATCTGTCGCGCATGCGTTTCCGCCGGTGGGCTCGGGGTCGTGGCTCGGCAGTCATGCTGTGGTTGGGCTCGGTAGCGGGCGAGCCTAATTCATGATGTGTCACCGCGCACCGTTACTGACATCACCTGTGGGCCCTCCACTCGGATATGTGCTGGGCTGCTGGCGTGGATTAATCTCTTCCAGCTCGGCTCGGGCGTCATCAAAGGCCCCCAAGTTTAATTATGAGAGAAGAATTTCTGAAGTCCGAGTTAAACTTTAATGCTAATGATAAACATTTAATGGGGAAACGGAATTCTCAAAGGTTTTGTTCATTCCTGACATCTGTCGCGTAGTGATTAATGCCTGTAGCGGCGCATTAATTATGGTGCCATAATGACAGACATGTGGCCTCTCGTGGTTGGACCAATCTTGCGCAGGAATCGAAAATGTACGTCAGTTCTGTCAGCGGGCGTGGGGACGCGACGTTTTCTGACATGTTTGACGGCTTTTGAGTTTGAAAAGGCGCGTCTTTTCGAATAAACGTTTCGTTTATCGAGGGAACTCCATCTATAAATACCCCTTTTTCCCTCCATTATTCACTTTCGCATCCATTATCCTTTGAGCTAGACTGATTGAAACCGAGCAGAAATTTCGGGTCGGCTTCCAAAGTTCAGAGACTTCAAACTTAGGTATTTTTTCGAAATATTCTCCTTTTACCTATAAAATGTCTTCTTTTGAGGATAGTAGGAGTCGTAGTTATAGCGTAGAGGTTGAAATCGAAGATCCCCCTCTGAACCTTCTGTTTATTTCTCACCAGCACGGCCATCTCCGCCTTATAGTCCGAGCATCATTCAGATATCTTCTCCAGATTCTTCTCGAGGTGGAACGTTTTTAGAGCGGACGCATACTATTTTTGATCCGGCGCCAGTGACCATTTTTAGAGAAGGAACGGTGTAGCAACCCGGACTGGCACGAGAGAGTTCCGACGAAGGATCCCCGAGTGCTGATCTTAGGCAGTATCAGCAGGAAGAAGAGAACATGGACACATTGGAGCCGGAGCGTGATAACGTGGAGCGGGTAGATGAACCCTCCGGAGATTCGAGGCCGGAGAGGCCTCAAGTGCCCATGGGCCATTGTAATGACGACGGCCGGCAAGGAGGAGGCCCTTGCCTTCGTGTCGAGCCTCGGTGGACGCCGTGTGACATAAACGATATCCCTAGCATCTTTGATGATCCGGGAGGTGGAAGAGTTCCGAGGTATCGTATTCCAAGTGGCATCAATTTTTGGGTACGGATGGCACAGAGGTTCCTCGATGCCCACCACCTCCAATATGGGTTGCGATTTCCCTGCTATGGCTTTCCTCACTCGGTGGTTTTGCAAGTGGGGTATGCATCCGACCAGTGCACCCTATTTCTTGGGGTAGGATCATCGGCCTCCTGGTGATGTTCCACCTAGAAAAATATCCTCGCCCTAAATTCAAAGAGATGAACGAGCTCTTTATCTGGCGAGCGACTCCTTCATCTCGGGGTCAGCCGTCCGGGTGGTATTACGTACAGACCCGACTGGGGTATCTGGACGGCCTAGTGGAAGGTCTTCATCTTTGAAGGAGTGGAAAGATAAGTGGCTATGGGTGAGCGGCGAGTGGCAAGCTCGCGTGGAGGATGGAGCAAGGGAAACTGTTCTTCATCATCCATCAAATTTTGTTTTTGGTTACAGTAAGTATCTTCTCTCCTTTCTCTGCTTTTGATGTTTATTGTTTCCTTTTGTGATTGACTTTGCTTCTTTTTCCGTCTTTTTACCTTTATAGAGAATCGGGCATCAAAGGGGCCTCTGTCGGCCACCTTTATTCGGCCGGAAAACATCCGGGCCCGGGCATCGAGACGGCGGATTGAGAGATTGGCCACTAAGGCCAACTTGCGCGGCCGGCTTGAGGCTGCTGCTGCCCCCGCCCGACCTCGAGGCCGGGGGCGCTCGGGGCAGACGGCAGGCGGAGGGGGGAGGCAGGATGAGCCTCGTGAGAATCCTCCGGAAATGAAAAAGTACGGCCCCACTCTCCTGGGGCAAGCGCCAACTCGAGCAGAGCGGCTGTCTTTGTCTCTCCATGGCTGATCCCCGTGGGTCGATCGTCTGCCCCACTGGCAACGCGAGACTCTAGAGCCGCGAGTGCGGCTGCCGTTCGAGGTAAACATAGTATTTCTTACACTCTCTTCCTTTCGAAATATTTTTCGTTTTCTTTTTGACCTTTTAACGGTGGTTGCTTTTTGTAGGGCGTGGCTTGGATTTGCGTGCATGCCTTCGCAGCGTGAGGAACACGGCCGCGCGTCGAACTCGGGCGACTGCAGACCAACCTGCAGAGGCGGAGGCGGCTCGGAGAGCAGATATCCAGGCTGGCAAGCATCCTACCGATGGAGTGCCTGAGGCAGTGGAACCTCCCCTTCAAAGGAGAAGATGGGGGATTGTGATCGAAGAGCCCGGGCAGGCCGAAGGAGTTGGTCAGACGGCGCCGGAGCATCCTGAACAGGCCCCGGAAGGGGGAGGTCCGCGAACTTTCTCGGACGACCTCGGCCGGGAGGGTAACTTCATTCCTCCAACTTGGGTGAGAGACGAGTACTGTGAGGGAATGGTTGGAATACGCCCTTAATGGTTTGTGGAGTTTGTTCGATGCGCCACGCCGACGTAGGAGCAGTCGAGAGTTTTACCGGAGGCGGGTCGGGCCGCTATGAGTGTCCCAGCTCGTGCCTGGACAAAAGGCATCGAGCAATTCTGCTCGGAGACTGGCTTTGAGGAACAATTTCAGTATGCCATAGGAATGTCTGGGCGGATCATTGGGCTCCTATGGCATGCAATTGGGGGAACTCGCGAGCTGGAGAAAAAATACGCCGATCTGGAAAGGCGGCATGGCGACCTGCAGGAGGCCTATGCTACCCTTGAAGGGGTGCAGGAATCGTTAAAGACTCAGGCAGATGAAGCTACGGCTCGGGCCAACTCTGAGAAAGAAGCTGCTGCGAAGGCCGAGGCAGAGCGTGATCAGGCCCGCAGGGCTGAATAGGATCTTAGGGCTAAGGTTGCCGAGCTGGAACGTGCCGCCATTGCCTGGAATGAGGAAATGGAAAGGCGTCTAGCCGATGTGCGCAGAGAGGCCGAAGAGGCTACTCATCGGCAAGTTGGGGAAGCTCGTACCCAGGCCGTTGAAGCTTATAAGGACTCTGAGGAGTATGCATTTATGTTAACCTGCGGCCACGCGACCAGCCTCAAAGAAATCCTCGATTCGGTTAAGGTCGGGCGGACTGTTGCTCGGGTTGAAGAAGATTTGGCCCTCCTAGAGGCTGATCTCAATGCTCTCCGCCCAAACTTTGCCGAGGCCCCCAATGTTCAGGGCTCACCTCCTCCGGATGCCGAAGAAGTTGCCTCCAGTGGTGCTGTTGAAATTCCGCCTCCGTCTTAGTCTTGGTGCTGTTTGCCCCTTTTTCATTTATAAACTTTTTCATGATTTCGTAGGTAGATTACTTGGCTTCGTGCCTCAGAATGTAATGGGCTTCGGCCCCCCCTGTGTAAATAATTTTGAAGTAGAAATGAACTTTTCTTTCTCTCACCTGTGTATGTGTTTTAAGCTTTTTGTATATGCTTGGTTCTTCTCCTTTTTGTAAGATTGTTGCATGTCTTCTTTTTCCTTTTATACTCCCAAGTATGGGGCTCGGTTCCCAGTGCTCCTGAATAAGGGACTTTACCCGCTTTAATTGAATCTCGTACTCGGTACAGGAACTTGATCTTTATTTTGTATTTGGTACTTGGTGTATAAACCAAGTCTTCATTTTGTGCTCGGTGTGTACACCGAGTCTTTGTTTTGTGCTTGGTGCGTAACCAAGTCTTCGTTTTGTGCTTGGTGCGTAACCAAGTCTTTGTTTTGTGCTTGGTGCGTAACCAAGTCTTTGTTTTGTGCTTGGTGCGTAACCAAGTCTTTGTTTTGTGCTCGGTGTCTAACCAAGTCTTTGTTTTGTGCTTGGTGCGTAACCAAGTCTTTGTTTTGTACTTGGTGCGTAACCAAGTCTTTGTTTTGTGCTTGGTGCGTAACCAAGTCTTTGTTTTAAGGATAGATCCACCATGTGGGCGGGTCGCCCTTTATCAGCGTGCAAGTGACGTACCCAAGACGACTCGTCGGTATTTGGCTTCTTCAGCTGAGGCAATTTTTACTGTCCTCGGCAAGTAGCCGAGGTGAGTAAAAATTTCGTCTCCCTTTAGAGAGCTCACAGAATATCAGATGAAAGGATAATTCCCTAGAATCCTATCTGGATCGTAAACCGAGATCTTTATTGATAGTACCGTTTCAGGTATGCTACATTCCATGGATGCATAAATTTTTCTCCACTCAAATATTCTAGGCGTACGCCCACCGGATAAGGCGTTCTTGACCAAATGGGCCCTCCCAGGTTGGCTTCAATGGACTGGGTTCAACACCCATTATCTTTTTCAACACAAGATCACCGACCTGAAATCTCATTTTCTTTACTTTTGAATTGTAGTACCTCTCACTCCTTTGTTTATACACAACGTTTTTCATCTCGGCACTACACTTTTTTTCTTCGAGCAGATCTAGCTCGGCTCGGAGCGCAGCCTCATTGCCGTCTTTGGAAAAATTTGCAATTCTGAAGGTAGGGGCTCCAATCTCAACAGGAATCACCGCCTCGGTTCCATAAGCCAAAGAAAAAGGTGTTTCTCCAGTGGCCGCTCGATGCGTCGTTCTGTATGACCACAGCACCCCGGGTAATTCCTCCGGCCAATTACCTTTTGACTCCTCCAATCTCGCCTTCAAGGTATACTTGACTATTTTATTAACGGCCTCAACTTGTCCATCGGACTGGGGATGGTATGGAGTCGAGAAGTGGTTTTTAATGTGGAAACCTTCACAAAAATTTCGAAACCTCCGGTTATCGAATTGTTTCCCATTGTCTGTAACAATCGAATGCGGTATCCCGAATCAACAGATAATGGACTTCCATACAAAACTCACAATCTTTTCTTCATCTATTTTTGCCAGAGGCTCCGCCTCGGCCCATTTTGTGAAATAATCCACCACCACGATGGCATATTTGACGCCCCTTTTGCCAGTGGGGAGTGGTCCGATAAGGTCCATTCCCCATTTGGCAAACGGCCATTGGCTTAATACGGAGGTAAGTTGCTCAGGATGATATCGACCTGCGGCGCGAATCTTTGGCACCTCTCACATCTTTTAACGAGACCAGTTGCATCCTTTCTTAGGGATGGCCAGTAGTATCCTTGCCGTATTAATTATGGGCCAATGTCTGGCCCCCGGCGTGGTTTCCGCATATTACCTCGTGAACCTCTCGAAGTGCATAATCTGCATCTGTCTCGGAAAGGCACCGTAGGAGTGGGATGGAGTATCCTCGTTTGTATAGGACGCCATCTACTAGTGTAAACCGAGCCGCTTGAGTTCGTAGTGTTAAGGCTTGGCTTTGTTTTCGAGTTGAACTCCTTTTTCTAGATCTTGAATGATTGGGGTCATCCAGTGCCGCTCGCGATTTGATTGTATATATCTTCTTTGCGCCAAGTAGATGGCGGACGGTTGTGTGACGGTGACATCCGCGATGGCATCCGTCCCTGGGCTGGAACCGAGTCGAGCTAAGGCATCTGCCTGCATGTTCTCGGCTCGGGGCACATGTAAGACTTTTGTCTTAAAGTGTAACAATCTCTTCTTGACCAAGTCCAAATATTGTGCGATTTTTTGCTCTTTAAACCGTACTCACCGTTGATTTGATGAGCGACCGTTGAGAATCACTGTGTACCAACAATTGTTTTAGGCCCATAGAAGCCGCCATATCTAAGCCGCCGAGAAGTGCCTCGTATTAAACCGTTGTTCGTTGCGGAATCAAATCGCACGGCCGGCGATAGCATTTACGATTTGGATCGATTATCACGATTCCGCCCCCGCTCGGCTGCGGTGGAGGAGCCGTCAACGAACAATTTCCATTCTTGGTCTTCCATAACTTCCAATCGTATGGAAGGTGTGAATTCGACCACGGTCGGCTAAAGCCGACCTTTTATTCTTTGTCGTGGTTCATATAGAATATCAAGCGGTGAGCTCGGCGACCCACTTGATCATCCGACCGGAAGTATCGGTCGGTGTAGTACTTGCTTGATGGGTAGTTCGTCAAGACTATAATCTTGTGCTCTAGAAAATATGGACGGTGTTTCGCGTCGCATGATTAATGAATAAGCCAACTTTTCCATTGGTGGATAGCGGGCTCGGCGTCATGTAACGCTTGGCTGGTGTAATAGACCGGATGTTGAATAGAACCATCTGCACGATTAACACGGGTGATGGCGTATTCGGATACCGCCAGTACAAATACAAGTCCCCCTTGGGTAGGTTTTTGCAATATAGGAATTGAAGAAAGGTGTTGTTTGAGGATTCAAGGCGGCATGTGCTTGCTCGGTCCACTCAAAATTTTTGTTTTTTATAATTTGAAGAAAGGTTTACACTTGTCTGTGGATCGCGAAACAAATCGGTTAAGGGCGGCCAATCGGCTGTTAGGCTTTGTACTCTTTTTCGAGTCGGGGTTCTAGATCGATGATGGCCTTTATTTTGTCTAGGTTAGCTTGATTCCCCTTTGGCTGACCATATACCCCAAAAATTTACCCGAGCCGACCCCAAACGTACACTTTCTCGGGTTTAACATCATCTCGTACTCTCTCAAAACAGCAAACATTTTATTAAGATCGTGTAGATGATCAGATATATACAGTGATTTCACCATCATGTCATCTACATAGACTTCCATAGTACGACCTATCATTTTCTCAAACATCTTATTTACTAACCTTTGGTAGGTCGCACTAGCTCTTCAACCCGGGGCATCATCTTATGTGATAAATTCCACGACGCGAGAGAAGAATGATGTATTTTCTTCATCATCTGGTGCATTCGTATTTGGTTGTAACCCGAGTATGCATCCATGAAGCTCATCGGCTCGTGTCCGCCGTGGCATCTACCATATAGTCAATGTTTGGTAATGGATAAGCGTCGCTTAGGGCATGCCTTATTCAAGTCGGTGAAATCCACGCACGGCGCCATCGGCCATTGCTTTTCTTTACCAAAACAGGATTGGCAACCCATCGGGATAGAGAGCTTCTGGATAAATTGATTATCTAGCAACTTGTTAACCTCGGCCTCGAGTCTTTGCTTGTCTGTCGGGGCCGAGTTTGCGCTTTTTCGGATAATCAAGGCGGACGTTAGATCAATATTAAGGCGGTGGCATGCATGTTTAGGGTCAATTCCGGGCATGTCTCGCATGAGTCTATGCGAAGACGTCGAGATTATTTCCCAAAACTCAATCGGCTCGGTTCGATATGGTTACGGGAGATCATGACCAATACGTAATGGTGCCCCTCGCTTGCCCTTCCGACATTGATTGTATCAACTTTGTTCTCTCGGTTACTGCTGTTTTCTTTTCTTGCTCTTCCCTCTTTGATCTACTGAGGGCTACTCATCTTGATGGCGGCTCGTTTTTGGCTGCCATTCGCCTTCCATCATCAGTTCCTTCCCAGGTCGACGACCTAGATTATCCTCCTGGACAATCACCACTTTCCGCTCGGGCTCCTCTTTTGGCTGGGGATTGCCTTGCGTGGTCCCACTGGTTTCTCCTTGTTCCATCACGTTAATCTCCACCGGTCGAAGTTTGAGAGAGCATTCTCGTGACTCCTTTGATTCCCCTTATGTATGGCCTCGCCATCAGATGTTAGGAATTTTATACAAAAATGATATATTGACACGACTGCTTTTATATGATAAAGCAATGGCCTCCCAATGATAGCATTGTACTCCGAATCGGCGTTGATTATTTTAAATGTTGTCATGACGGTCCGTTTATGCAACCCTTGTCCCATTTGGATGGGCAAGTCAACTTCTCAGTGGGACTTTTCTTCCTCCTCCAAACCCCGAGAATCTTTGTCGTTGCATGGACGGATATAGCTATCATCCACGTTTAATCTTGAAAGGCTCGGGCGTAAATGAGCGATGAGTAGCTTTGAGTCGATCAAAATTCTATGGACCGGAATACCCCAAAACCGGTGCGGTGTGATGAGGGGTCGAGAATGAGGTGGACCACCTGGTCGGCATCCGCATCCGAGAACACAAAATGGCGGTGGGTTGGCCTTCCTTGATTTCCCACCACCCGAACTTGCCTTTCGGCATGGGCGACTGTCGACATCGGCCTTTCTTTTTTTCGTTGGAGCGGCTATCTTTGGCTGTGTTAGTGTTGATTCGATTTACACTCGACATCATAATGATCTCCCTACCCTGGTTCTTGGCCGGTGGTGGCGGCGGGAGAGCTAGATTGATTCACGCGCTCGGGTTGACACCTTGAGTCGATCTTGGAGCCCGTGGGGCGGTAGTTCATGAACGTATCTTTTGAGACCGCTTGCCGAACAATACGCATAATTTCTCTGATTATGTCTCGGTACTCATCGGTATCGTGACATATTGATTTATGATAGGCACAATATCGACGTGAATCTAATTTTGTCGGATCAACCTTCAAAGGCCGAGCGGAGGTAACAAATCCAGGCCCACGCCTTCATTCCATATGGTGATGGAGTGTGGGTCAAAATACTCCTCAATGCGGCAACTTGGCTCGCGCTTCTGGAGAGTCCTAAATCCGGTGGTCGGGTTTTCCGAGAACGGTCTAAATCGACCCCAACCCAACCTGTTGGTTCCTTCCTTCCGTCCTTTCTCACGCCCCCTGGGCTGGTGTTTGGGCGGTTTACTTGCCTGGCTTCTTCTTCCGCGCAAATATGGCGTTCATGCGGACCAGAAATTCTTGGTGCGACGGTCGCCCCGATTCATGGATGGAGTAGTTAAACCAAGTTTCGGGGCAAGACCAGCCATGGGCTGCGATTAAAATGGCGTCATCCGACACGGTTCCATCTCTCGAGCTTGCTTATTGAACCGAGAGATATAGCTTTTCAGGGGCTCGTCCTTCCCTTGTTTGATGTTCACGAGGGAATTAGTGGAGGAGGTGCTTGAGAGTTTGTGGTAGCGAGAGTTTGTGATATGAGCTGGTTCATTTGCTGTACAAAATTTGGGTTGCCAATTAGCTGAGCGAAAGGAAATAAAGTAGTTCTCCCTGCTTCTGTCTGGAGCATATTTTGGCCATTAGTGGTCTGGCCAGTTTGGTCGTTAGGGTGTTGTTCTTCATTCAAACGAGCATTTCTCGACTGTTGACTCATTTTGTCTATTATGAAAAGGATAAACGTCGAACTTTACCTGGTTTTCACTTAACCTGCTTCTGCCTGGAACTCTGACTGGACCAATACGGGCCCTCCTTCTAGCGCCAATTCGTTGACGTGCGTTTTGGTCAACAAACAAAATATATAAGAAATTTAACACGTGGAAATATAAGTATGCGTAATACGCGTTTATTTATGGCTAATTCTGCCTTTTTTGCGTAATGCCGAGCCGAATTATTGGGGTTGGTCTTTCTTACAATCTCGGGTTTACAGGTCTTTTTCTCTGTCTTTTTTCTCCCTTTTTTCCTCTTAAAATGAGGATTTTTATACCCCTCGAGTAAGTGGGTTTTCAACGATCATTTTGCACTAATCAATCACTAATCGGTAAAATAATTAAAAAGGACACATGTCCCTCTAATCGTGCATGTCGGAACTCTTGCCACTTGGTGACTCCTCTCTATAAACTTTCGACATGTGGCGGTTTACGATACCAATAAAGCACTAAGCATGGGCAAGCATGGGCAAATGGTTATTTTTATGAATGATACATCGCGCATCGTTCCCGAAATTTGGGCTCGGGGCTCGGGGCTCGCGGTCATGCTTGTGGTTGGGCTCGGTGGCGGGCGAGCCTAATTCATGACGTGTCACCGCGCACGGTCTTGCGACATCACTGTAGGCCCTCCACTCGGATATGTGTTGGGTTGATGGCGTGGATTAATCTCTTCCAGCTCGGCTCGGGCGTCATCACAAACCAAATGATCGCACCTAATCAAGGATTATACATCCCATAAGGAATCAAAAAATAAGGAATTGCATGTCCATTAATATACGTAATCAAAAACTCACCACGATACAATAAGTGAAGTACACACATCCACGGTGGGCAGTGGGTAGTGAGTGATTGTCAAAACTTCGTGCATCCCATCTCAATCCACATTAAGATCTTCATTCAACTACGTGAACACCACAACTCAATGTCTCTTGAGAGCTGCCTATGGAAATAGACAACAACAGGTGACAAATTGAGTGTTTTTGGGACAGCAATAATGGGACTTGTTTTCAATATTTATTGATGTTCTTGTGGAGCTACAAAAGAGGAACAATCTATGTGGTGTAATTCAGACCTCACATTGGCGCGCGCGCACACACACACACACATATATATATATATATATATATATATATATATATAGGGGAGGATCAAGTGAGACCATGTCTCTAGGTGAGACACAATGGACTAATCTCAACCATCCCTCACTATTAATCAATGGGTATGATTTAATGGATAAAAAATATATTAAAATATTAATTTAATCAATATTAGGGTAGTAGGGTAATATATAACAAGTTAGTTACAAAAATGGAATCAAATCGGTTTCTCTCTCATACATCTCCCAATTTTCCCAATCTCACGTCTCTCTCTCTCTCTCTCTCTCTCTCTCTCTCTCTCATTCCTCCATTAACGCAAATAAAGAAAATTGTGAAGAACTCGAAAATTACGAGTTCATGAAAATTACGGAAAAAAACAAGAAAAATCGGTGCAATATTACGGAGAGAAATAACGAACATTGAGTTCGAAAACTAAATATGCAACAAAACTCAACTAAATATGCATTATCACGAAAACTATCTATGCGGCGTAAAACAACTAATATGTAGTACGGTATATCCAACTATGCAAGGCGTCATAAACTATGCAACAAAATCAACTAACTATGTATTATCTAGAAACTATCTATGCATTTGTGGAATAACTAAATATACGATACATTATGTAACATCCATTTTATAATTTCCAAAAGCAATATCCCATTTTCATAACTAAATATACATTTTGAACCTATTTATGCGAGTATAATATAACTACATATGCGATGACGTTATATTCAATTATGTCTTGTTTTAAGTAAAAAGCAGTGCCAACAAAACAACTAAATATGCATTATTTGATGTCTAATTATGCGGTAGAAGAACCTAACTATCTTTGTAAAATAAAAATATTTGGAAAGATAACATGTTCCTTAAAATCCGCCACAAAATCGGCGATGCCAATTTCAGCCCATAAAATCCACATTTGGGACCACTAATTTAAATTACAAAATTACAAGCTTACCCTTAAAATCAGCGAAAATTAAGAAATAATAAAAAAAACTGAATTAATCACATCCCTTCATTTTTTAAAATCAATGGGTAAGATAAGTCAACACTATCTCACCTAGGGAGGGTGATCTCATTTGAACCAAATCATATTAATTCAGTTTTTTTTTTTTAATTTTCCTGATTTACTAATTTAAGTGTAAGGTGGTAATTTTGTAATTCAAATTAGTGGTCCCGGCAAATTTATTTTGAGATTGAAACTGCCGAATTTGGTGGCGGAATTTAAGGAAGCGGTTTTTTTTTCCAAATATTTTTATTTTACAGTATAGTTAGGCTTCTTCTACTGCATAATTAGACATCAAATAATGCATATTTAGTTATTTTGTTGGCACTATTTTACGAAAACAAGACATAATTGAATATAACGTACTGCATATGTAGTTATACTACACTGCATAAATAGGTTCAATGTAATGTATATTTAGTTATGAAAATGAGATGTTGCTTTTGGAAATTATAAAAATGGGATGTTACATAATGTACTACATATTTAGTTATTCCACACTGCATAGATAGTTTCTAGATATGCATAGTTAGTTGATTTAGTTGCATTGTTTATGACGTTTTGCATAGTTGGGTATACTGTACTACATATTAGTTTTTTTACGCTGCATAGATAGTTTTCAGATAATGCATATTTAGTTTATTTGTGTTGCATATTTTCAAAATATGTAATATCCTATAGATATATGCATCGTTTCATAAGTATCTATGCATCGTTTAATAAGTATTTATACATAATTTCATAAGTATCTATGCATCATCTTATTCGTGAAAATTACAGTTTTTTAAGAGTTGATGTTAATGGATAGTTTCGAGTTCTCCATCGATGTGTACACCATTGATGTTGTTGTGTAGGGTTTTTTCCACGACTGATGATTCATCATGCATCATGATTCGAACATAAGCGCATCTTCTTCACTGTTTTATTTTTCACAATTCGAGTTCTTCAAATTTGCGTTAATGGTGGAATTGTGTGTGTGTGTGAGAGAGAGAGAGAGAGAGAGAGAGAGAGAGAGAGAGAGAGAGAGAGAGAGAGGAGAGAGAGAGAGACGTGAGAGAGAGAGAGAGATAGAGAGAGAGACGTGAGAGAGAGAGAGGCTTGAGGGAGAGAGACACGTGAGATGAGTGATGCATGAGAGAGAAAGAGATTTGATTCCTACCTTGTTATGTTATTTTACCCTATTACCCTTATGTTAATTAAATTAATATTTTAATATAATTTTTATCCATTAAATCACACCCATTGATTAATAGTGAAGGATGGTTGAGATTAGTCCATTGTGTCACACCTAGAGACATGGTCTCACTTGATCCTCCGCTATATATATAAATATATAGGTATTGGTTCAAATGAGGCCAATATCCTAGGGTGAGACCATAGGGACTGATCTGGTCCGTTTATTTTTATTTTTAGATGGTTATGATTAATTCAGTTTTTAAGGTAATTTTAATAGGCTTAATTAGTTTCAAGGGTAAATACGTAATTACAAGGGAGGGGGCGGTTTTATTTATGTTTATATTTGTAATTTGGCATGATATCATTAGAACGGGATATTGATTAGACCAAGATTTTTGCCAAAAAACCGTGTAAACATGTCTCTTGAGGAGTGTGGAAATAAGAAAAAACTCTTTGACTCCAGAATTTCTTTAGGCAGAAAAATTAGTTGAACAATTTTGTAGTTAAGAGATATGTTTTTTAGTTTTGATATTTTGTATAGATGAATGTTATGCAATGTCTTCTCCTTTTTTTTAAATTGTTTTCGTTAAAGTGTGCATTTGTTTTGGAAAATAAAACCGACTTTTTTTTCGTTTTTTTTTAGATTTCCGTCGTCATTTGAGGAGTTTGGAAGAGAAGAAGAAGAGGATTTTTTGATAGTAGGCCGTGAATAAATCCGTCCCAATTTCTGGTGCGTAAGTATATTTTTAGTTTCGATTTTTGTATAGGTGAATGTTTTTAGGTATGTTTTTGGTTTCAATTTTTTTGTTTCGATTTTTCGTTACTGGATGCATGTATTTTTGAAAAGAAAAAAAATCAAATTTTTCCCTTTTTTTTTTTTTTTTGTTTTTCGTTCTAGTTTCATGTATTTTTTGATTAGTATGTATGAATAATCCATTTTGATTTTCATGTTTTTGGCCGACTACGGAGGATTTTAAGTTGGTGAATTTTTTTGGTTATGATTACTTGTCTTTTTTGGTTTTTTCTGCATGTAGGAATTTTATGTGATTTTTTTCTTTTGATTTTTTTTATGTGTCATCTAGAATTTGGTTTTGTGGTTCCAGTTTTTTTTTAGAATTCTTTGAATTGGTTTTTTCCTTTAAATAAATTTTATCTGTTTTTTACGTTGGAATTAGTGATGCATATATAAATCAGTATGTATGTGATAAGATGAATGTATTTGTGCATCATTTTTCCAAATATTTTGTCCTTCAGTATTTCTGTTGTGAGATGTTTTAAATATAATGAGAATAGGTTAATGTATGTATAGACCATGTTCAGTGCATAGATAATACTTTTTTAATGTTTTTACATGTTAAGTATTTTTTGGTTGTTATTGTTATGTTTATTAGCCATGCATCAGACATGAACTATATGTAAGTCCAAGCGGCTACGATAATCTAGAGGGGGGGTGAATAGATTATCTCCATCTTTTCAATTTCGCCCTCTTTTAACAATCGAATGCTCAAACAAAATAATAAAAGTGCGGAATGTAAACAACACACGTCGATTTAAAGAGGTTCAACCCACTTTGGGAGGGCCTAATCCTCTACCACCCCAAAGATATCCGGGATGGATTTCGAAAAGAAAAAGAATTTTATTAATTACCAAAATTAATACAAATTCAACTTACAACACCTTGAAGAGCACCATACTCTTCTTCAACAACACCTTTGGAGATTACCACAATCTCCCTTTGAAGATCACCACAATCTTCCTTCAACGGCACCTTGTGAAGATTACCACAATCTTCAACCTTGAAGAATACCAAATTCTTCAACACCTCAATAAGAAGATTACCACAATCTTCTTCACCTATCACCTAGATCATCCAAGTGTGTTCTTACCACAAGAACACTCACAAGAATATCTTGTGTTTGAATGATAACCAAAAATCAAGATTACAACTCAATAATGAATAATACAATTTGAGTGCGAAGTGTAATCAAGAAAAGCCTAGACCTCAAAGATGTGAAAGTGATAAGCTAGGCAATTTTACAACAAGAATAATAACAATGAAAGACCAAGTGTTTGCTTGAAGTGTATCTTGTTGTGTTGTATCTCAATTGTTGTTTTGGTTGCTCCAAAACTTCCTCTATTTATAGGAGATGATTGATCAAGCATAGGCTCCTCTTGGGGATTGAAAATCTACTGAAAAAATACAATTAAGATCAAGAATATAGTTGTTAGAAATCAATCCCACATTTTAAGGAAATGTGTTTCTTTGTCAACGGTCATATTTTTTGCTTTGTCAATACACAGGCGACCGGTCGCACAGAAATAGACGTTGAAAAAATACACAGCAAAATAACACAGGGCGACCGGTCGACGTATACCTCGACCGGTCGACCATCACCACAACCGGTCCCCCTCATGGATTTTGCAAAGATCAAAAGTTCTGTTTCAAACACACTTGCAGGTACCGGTCGCACCTGAGCGGGTCGACCGATCAGGCCGATCGGCCGCCCGGGCGGCCGGTCGACCGCTTGTTTTTCCTTCCGTCTCATTTTCTATTTCTAAAAATATCTTCAGATGTACGGTTGCCCTATAGGGGCGACCGTCGACCACGAGACAAAATGTTGTCCAATTTTTGTTGAAAATAAAACTCAAGAAATACTCCGAAAATTGTGTAAAAACATTTTAAACCGATCGAGAGTATTTAGACAACATTTAGGAACCTGTTATAGGAGTAAAAACTCATTGATAAAAGTGTTGTCCATTTTTAATAAACTTGAGAAAATACTCCGGAAAATATTAAAACCATTTTAAATCATTTAGGAGTATTTGGACAACCTTTAAAAACATTGTTTTGGTGATAAAATAAAATAATCAAAATTAAGATAAAAACATGTATCAAACAATCTCCCCCTTTTTGATGATTACAAACCAAAACAATTTTTACACAAACTAAGAGAATGATTTTCCGGTAAAAACATTTGACCGTTTGGAAGCAACCAAAATTTCCAAAAATATTAAAGCAACCAAGTAGGGAGTAAATATTTTCAATAATAAGCACAAGCTCCCCCTATCAACAAGCACATCAAGAATAATGTAAGAGCAATAATCCATAAGCTAAAAGCTTTAGCTTTTACAATTTGTTCAAGAGCTTATAAGCTCCCCCTGTCACAAAACAACATTAAACAATAATATAAGTCCATCAAGCAACAATTGGACTAAGAACAAATCACAACTTATGGGTTTTATGAGCCATAGCTTATAGCTTTTATGACAAGCTTTTATTAGCTTCTTTGAGCTAATGAGCCAATATCCTGTTTCTCCCCCTTTGGAATCATCAAAAAGAATGTTAGGATGGTGAAAACACCATACAATAATATCAAAGCACGCCAAAGGAACGGTTTAAAAACCGTGGAGCAATTAAGGCATAATAATCCAAGGAAAGTTGGAGAATTGAAACAAAAAAAGATCCATGAGTTTATTAGTAAGCTAAAAACATGATTTCAAAGAAGATTTTAAGACATTTTGAAGCAAGAGAATCATGTAGAAGTTGAAAGTTTCATTGCGACATTTTAACAAACACCTTGTGTGCTTTAAAAATAGAAGAGGTTGTATATAACCTTTGTAAATGGTTCAAGCCAAAAATTTTCATATCATCAACCAACCTCATTTCAAAGCTCAAAAAAAAGAAAATCATATGCACCATATGCAATAATTTGTTCATCAATTAAGAAGCTCAAAGTAGATTCTCAAGGGTTCAACCCAATTGAGATAAGCTAAGAATGATCAAGGCATTTCAAATGCCAACAATTAGAGCATCCATCAAGTAATAAGTCATGCTTTCATGTATCAAATGTCCCAACATATCCAACTAAGCATAATGAACAAAGCAATAAAAGAAGCACTTTTACCATCAAGTACTTCATACCAATTATCAAACAATGCTTTAGAGTATTTTTACCATCAAATACTCCATCAAAGTCATGATCATTCACAAGTCATTATCAACTTGCAATTTTAACCCTTTAAGAAAAACAAGCAAATATCATTAGTACAAATAAGTTTTACAAAAGTTCCTAAAAGTACAAAGCAACTTAAATGAATATGCTAGAAAGTAAAGGGGTGGGGTAACATCATTCCTCATCCGAGGAGAAGCAAGATCCGGGAATTAAGTCCTTGATGAATTTCTTTAACTTGCCGATAGACTTTTGCATTTTGGAGGTCTTTTGCTCCAAAGCCTCATACCTCGTCTCATGAAAAGCCCTCATCTCATCAAATTCGGCTTGAGTATACCTCTAGGCGGTTGAGCACCGGTATTACCCTCCGGATTGCTCGGTTCGCCCTCTTCCACCAATCTTGCGGCCAAGGCGTCATCAAAGAAGTCATTAGGATCGGGAGACTCTTGACCTCTTCCTCTCGCCATTTTGGTTGGTCGGTTCCATGTTCTTGCGCATAGTGACCATTTGGGTGATGTTATCAATGTCGAAGTCGTTTTGAAATACCTCCGAGTTACACTCCGACGAAGGTAGTCCCGATTGAATAAGAAGTTTACAAATCCAATTTCCCATAACCAACTTCTTATTACCTTGAGTAATGGACTCGATAAGGCGTTGAATAAGTATGGTACCAAAGTTAAGTGGTTCCCTCTAGCAATCTTATAAGTCAAAAATAATCCATATTGCTAGGCATCTTTCCGACTTACCACAAATGCAATATCGACAATGACCGATAAAATGCGATGCTCAAGTGTCATTGCCAACAAAGAATACTTAGGCCATACTCCCAAATACGTCTTGACTTCTTTCATCGACACCCCCAATATTTCATCATTCCAAGTCCCACAAGAGAAATAATCCCAACCACCTTCTCTAACATGTAAAGCCGGCAAATATCATTGGGAGTCCATCTAAAATGACGACCCTTTATAAGCGAATTAACGGCAATCGGCTTTCTATCATTGTCATATTCGACCCACATATTGGCATAAAAGAGTTGGATAATATCATCATCATACAACACATAAGCATGCTCCCATAAATACATCCAACCTTGCTCCTCAAAAATCCTCTTATAGTAGGATACTCATTTGCAAATGAACTAAAAGCGACACATTTTAGTCCGAGCAATAGATTTACCTCCCATCCCCGAATCCTCATAGTACCATTCCGCATACTTATTGATGAAATTAAGAGCATTGCGAGAATTTGGAGCTTGAGTAACAAGAGATTTTTACCTTTAAGCCCAACGGCAATTTTCGAAAGCGAAATTGTTCCGAAGCTCGGTAATTTGGGCCCGAGAGAGAATGGGATTTTGAACATCATCACCTTTTTGAGCCACATTTCTTTGAGCGGCTCGAATATCCCTTTGTTCGGCTTCGTCTCGCCGATTTCTCGAAGTACCCTCTCCGCCCTTTCTTCTCTTAGAAGTGGGATTTTGATCGGTGGAATTTCTTGGAGGAGCCATATATGAAAGATTCTTGAGAAAATAAGAAGATTAGCAACAAGAATCGTGAAAAATGATGAAGAATTGAAGATTTTAAAGAAAAGGGGAAAAAATCGCTGAACAAGGGTTTGAGAAAATTTTGTTCTGTTTCTGAAAGTGAAGAACAGACCCGTTATAAGCTTGAAAAATAACCCTGGGCGACCGGTCGAGGTGGGGTGCGACCGGTCGAGTGCGGGCGGCCGCCCGCCTGCTATGACCGTCCCGAGTGATTTTTCTTTCTCCCAGAGTTTTCCAAAATTCGATTTTTCACCCCAAAAGTTTTAAAACTTTGCAAAAATATAAGTTTGGACTATATCCAACAAAAATGGGTTTTGGGAAAATATATAAATGATAAAATCGAGACTAAACACGTAGTGCCTTTTTTTTTTTAAAAGAAAATATTTGCAAGATCAATTAGGGGCACTTAAGGGGTCAAAATGAAATATCTTGAAAGATATGTGCATAAACATAATATCGAGTTTAAAGAAAAATACGAGTAGACATACCTCGATGGTTTAAGAAACTTGATGACGTAATAGCCAATGAGTATGAAATATGTATCCTACACAATTCTTAGACAACATTTTCATAGAAAATTCAAGTGTAGGCAAATAATATGAGATAACAAAAAGAGCTTATGCTATAAGATTTCATAAGAGATAATAAGCCACATAAGTCTAATAAAATGCTCAAGAGTTTTAGAAAATCATGCAAGGTCTCTTTTTTTAAAAAAACTTTGAAACTTATAAATATATAAGAGACCTATTTTAAAAATAAATACTTGAAAATTCATTTTGCAATTAAGACACAATTAAAAGTATGCATAGAAAGAAAAAATGCATATACAAATGGGGAGATACGGTTTACCAATTACGCCGTTTCCATGGGTTGTGTCTTTCCCATTGTTGATGATATCTTCCCATTGAGAAGTCACTTTGTTGATGATGACTTCTCCATTTCCAAGTTTGGTTACCTTCCCATGGTTGATGGTTTCTTCTTCTTTGAAAATCATCCTGTTGATGATGTCTTTGCCATTTCCAAGGATTGTGTTCTACCCATTTTTGATTATACGCTCTTCTTGGAAATTGGCTTTGTTGAGAGTAGTTTCTCCTTCTTTGATCAAATGAAACGTTCATTTGATGTTTTCTTGGTGGCATGAATTTTCTCCGATTTTTGCTTTGCCGGTACCTAATAGCACATTGTTTTGTGGTACCCTCATGTGTTTGGGTCCTTTAAGATTAGCTTTGAGACTTTTAGGTCTCCAACAATATTTAGAGCTATTTCTAGCCCGACAAGAATTAGCCGTATGACCCTTTTTGCCACAATAAAAACAAGTAATAATTTTAGGAGCATAATGACCAATATGCAAAGTGACTTGATCCTTTTTCATATGATTAACAACATTAGGCTTATGATCAAGTTCCTTATCACAATTATGAATATCAACAATATTGGACATTTTATTGGTACTCAAGTTGGATTTTAATAAATCCTTTTTCATGCAATCAATATTCTCAACAAGAGTACTATTTTCTTTTTCAAGGTTTCTAACCTTGTCAAGTGTGGTGGTGTGAGCACATGATAGTGATTCATAAGAAGTAAATAAACTATCCTTATCATTTTTCAAAATATTGAATTCCTTTTTCAAATTTTTGTATCTAACAAGTAAGCTTTGGAATTCATTTTGAAGTTCATCATAATCATTTTGTAAATCACTATAATCATTTTGAATGACAATATCATAGGAAGTAGAGGTTTAAGACATACCTCATTTTCTTCATTGATGCCCATAAAACAATATTCAACTTCTTCATAATTGGAAGTTGTAGGAGGCTTATTCCTTAGATTTGAGCTTGTATGATCTTGAGAAGTAGATGCTTTTGTTAGACTCCTTTCATTTGCAAATACTCCATAGATGGCTTCTAATTTTTTCCATACTTCATGTGCGGACTTTATTCCTACAATATGTTCATTTTCTAAATTAGTAAATGAACAATACAAAATATTTAAAGCCTTACCGTTTAAGGAGATGATTTTCTTTTCTTCATCATTGAGCTTTTTGAAGCCTTTTGAGGTGTATGGTGTATCTTTCGTCGGAATGGATTCTCCATTAATGACGGTGTTCCAAATGTCGAACCCGCAACCTTGTAGATAGCATTCCATTCTTTCTTTCCAAAAATTAAAATTCTTGGAATCAAATAGTGGTGGCTTGGTGGTGGAGGTGCCGGATAGATGAGCTTCGTTCAGAGTCGTCGATCGTTTCTCTTCACTCGCGATGTGAAACGAGCTTGCCAAAGAGTTTGGCTTTGATACCACTTGTAAGTCCAAGCGGCTACGATAATCTAGAGGGGGGGTGAATAGATTATCTCCATCTTTTCAATTTCACCCTCTTTTAACAATCGAATGCTCAAACAAAATAATAAAAGTGCGGAATGTAAACAACACACGTCGATTTAAAGAGGTTCAACCCACCTAGGGCCTAATCCTCTACCACCCCAGTATATCCGGGATGGATTTCGAAAAGAAAAAGAATTTTATTAATTACCAAAATTAATACAAATTCAACTTACAACACCTTGAAGAGCACCATACTCTTCTTCAACAACACCTTTGGAGATTACCACAATCTCCCTTTGAAGATCACCACAATCTTCCTTCAACGGCACCTTGTGAAGATTACCACAATCTTCAACCTTGAAGAATACCAAATTCTTCAACACCTCAATAAGAAGATTACCACAATCTTCTTCACCTATCACCTAGATCATCCAAGTGTGTTCTTACCACAAGAACACTCACAAGGATATCTTGTGTTTGAATGATAACCAAAAATCAAGATTACAACTCAATAATGAATAATACAATTTGAGTGCGAAGTGTAATCAAGAAAAGCCTAGACCTCAAAGATGTGAAAGTGATAAGCTAGGCAATTTTACAACAAGAATAATAACAATGAAAGACCAAGTGTTTGCTTGAAGTGTATCTTGTTGTGTTGTATCTCAATTGTTGTTTTGGTTGCTCCAAAACTTCCTCTATTTATAGGAGATGATTGATCAAGCATAGGCTCCTCTTGGGGATTGAAAATCTACGAGAAAAATACAATTAAGATCAAGAATATAGCTGTTAGAAATCAATCCCACATTTTAAGGAAATGTGTTTGTCAAAACGGTCATATTTTTCTTTGTCAATACAATGCAGATGACGGTCGCACGAAATAGACGTTGAAAAAATACGACAAAATAACACGCAGGCGCACGTCGACGTATACCTCGACCGTCGACCATCACCACAACCGGTCCCCCTCATGGATTTCGCAAAGATCAAAAGTTCTGCTTTCAAACACACTTGCAGTGCCGAGTCGCCCACTGGCGGCCGACCGGCCGAGCCGAGTCGCCTTGAGCGGCCGGTCGACCTGCTTGTTTTTCCTTCCGTCTCATTTTCTGTTTCTAAAACATCTTGGTCACGGGTTGCCCTATAGAGGCGACCGGTCGACCACGAGACAAAATGTTGTCCAATTTTTGTTGAAAATAAAACTCAAGAAATACTCCAAAAATTGTGTAAAAACATTTTAAACCGATCGAGAGTATTTAGACAACATTTAGGAACCTGTTATAGGAGTAAAAACTCATTGATAAAAGTGTTGTCCATTTTTAATAAACTTGAGAAAATACTCCGGAAAATATTAAAACCATTTTAAATCATTTAGGAGTATTTGGACAACCTTTAAAAACATTGTTTTGGTGATAAAATAAAATCATCAAAATTAAGATAAAAACATGTATCAAACACTATATATACACCATTATTGACTTATATATGCATTCTTTTTCAGGGTCACGGTAAGACGGTTAGATTGATACGATTGGCTAAGTCTAAACAAAAGAGGCAAGGAGGTTTCTGTCTGGGAAGAATATTGTGTAGCTGGGTGTTTATGGCTTTTAGATTTTGGAACTTGAAATTGTTGAATTGCTTTTTATGTTTTTTGGATTTTGTAACTTGAAATTGTTGGTCTGATCCCTTTTTTTCTGGTAAATTTGAATGGGTTGATGTTTTTTATTCAACTAGTTTATGTTTGGCAGTGGCCGATTTTGATATCTTATACATAAATAGATTACTGTTGCTGCATAAATAGGTAATAGTTGGTGCATAAGTAAATTAGAGATATATACTTTTGGCCGTGTGATAAGTCAAATTAGTGATGCATAAATAGGTATTTTTGCTGCATAAATAGGTAATAGTTGGTGCATGTCGATACATTAGTTAGGCATATTTTTTGCTATGTAATAAGTTATATTATTGATGCATACATAGATTTTTGTTGCTGCATAAATAGGTAATTGTTGCTGCATAAATAGGTAATTGTTGTCGCATAAGTTAAATCAGTGATGCCTATTATAAATTTTTTTTACAATTTTTTTACGTATAAATAGATGCAGAATTTTGCATATATATTGAATGAGTGACGCATGAACGATTAAACAAACTCACTAATCTAGACAATAACATTTCGAACATGAAAATAAGCTATATATGCAACACACTAATCCAACCGATTCTTGATGAATACACATACACGTGGTGTGTTTTGTTTTCTTGCGACATGAATTTTTATGTAGGGAAATAATACAAACTTTTGTATGATTTTCACGTATAAATTGATGTGGAATTTTGCATATATATATATCGATTTTGAGAGATGCATGATCGGTTAAACGAACACTTTAATCTAACCAAGAAATTTTCGAACTTGAAGATAAGCTATATATGCAACCCATATGATCTATCTATGCAAGTAATATATTGAATAGAGCTAAATACTTTTTACCCTCCGAACTATGCCTCATTTTTTACTTCACCTACCAAACTTTATTATGTTTCACTATGCCCCCTGTACTACGTGAATTCTCACACTTTACCCTATATGGACAATTCTACCCCTCGTTTTTGCAAATTTATTTAATAGTTTGAACAATCCAATTAATCCCCAGTTTGTTGCGTCAGATACTCAAAATTAATAAAACTATCGTATAATTTAATCAATATGACTTTGACTCCTAACATTTCAAGTTCCCAGATTTATCAAGGTATGAGAACTAACTGGGTTTTTTGAATTTAAAATCGGATATAGTCCATTACGACCATATCAGGCCCAACATGCTTCCGTAAAATTAATAAATCCCTTAAAATTCATACCTTCTTTGACCGAAACAGCCCCGGGTGAGATGGTTCGCAACACCACCCGATTGGAAAATTACGCCCCGGATCCTTTGACAAAAGGCTCCTCACTGTTCAACTTCAACCTCGGGGAAGATGATCCGCAAGTTATCCAACTCCTTCAAAGAATCGCCAAAGACAGGCCTTGGTTCGTTTCCTACTCCAGGCGTATAAGATAGTTCTCAAAAGGGATGAATTAATAGAACATTATGAACACATGTTGAAGCAGAAAGCCTCTTTTTTATTAAGAACTTAAAGAAAATTTATTACATTAGTATCTCCTTTTGGGAGGAGAATACTTGTTTAGCCTCTCATATCTGAGGCTTGCACTCGTAGATACATAAAACTTAAAACTAAAACACCCAAAATATTACAAATTTTCTCTCAGACTTTATTATAAGAGAACTAAGGGAAATATTCGATATCCTCAGCTTCCTTCAAATCCTGCAATTTATAGAAGTAAGTCCGGACTTGAAAGGCGGACTTCAAATCTCGTTGAAACTTATGAGGTCACTGCTTACGTCATATCCTGCATTATTGCCTCGCCAGCTGGTTTTCTTTTTCTTCCGCGTGACTCAACCCATGTGACAGTTGTCAGGGTATCTTTTAAGAAGTTGGTTTGAGTGGTCCCCGAGGAAAACGCGTCTTGTCAGCTGGACCCTTGTCTTTTCTAGCTGCATAATCTTGTCGGTCGGGTTTGGGTCGGAATCCTTTCTCAAACTCGGGTTCCTTCTGTTCGGGGCATGCCTGACAGATCTGATCGATCAAACGGCCAACATGCACCATGTTACAGAATTTTCAGTATGTTTCTTTGCTAGCCGGAATCTTGTTCTCCCACAGAATTCTTCTCTTTGTTTCGAAAGGCTCTTCTGTGAATCCTGTTGTTGATCCAGTCATTGAATTCAATAGGAATGATCCATTTGCTGAATTCTGGAAAAACTTGAATGGATATTTGACTTTGTCCATTTCTGTTAGACAAACCCAAAGACCACATACTCGTCTGGTAGAAGCTTAGTCTTCAGAAAATGCTCCCACTAACATTGGTACTTCTTCCGGTGAAGCTGCCTTAATGAATTTTAAAGCATTTCCATCCGGTCTTCTTAGCTTGATGAAATGAAAAGCCTCATTAAAGCCTTTCTTCGCTGGTTCGGGAGCTGCACTGATAAAATACAGTTCCAAAATACAGTTCGGGAGCTGCACTGATAAAATACAGTTCCAAAATACTGCTTCCCCAATCCATTTTGATGATATTTCGGGGAATCCTAGTGATACGGTATAGATTGAAGCTAAAGCCCCAAAAGTATACCATTCCTGTACTTCATTTGGATGACTTCTTGGTTTCATCCAAACTATGAGATACTTGCCTGAGATATCAACCATTTTGTTTTCTGGGTTGATACCTTGTCTTGTAACTAATTTCTCCCATTGTCGTTGATATACCTGCATAGGAGAAATCTTAATCTCGTCAGTTTGAACCTTAGATTTGCCTATCTGTGGCCTAAGATTCAACTCTCCCTCTTTTACCCCGGAGTCTTTGGGTTGACTTGAAGACTCGGGTTTTGACACTGGAGCTTCAACATTCGTTCTGATTTGTACATCCTCGGGGATGCATCACCGCAACACTTGTGATTATGGTACTTGAATCCATAACCTCCGGGTTAGAGCCCCGTTCTCTATTCGCCCCTTTTTGCACCGTAGGAGATGCGGCCTGGAAGAGAGGCTCTTGCAGCACTAAGAACAATTGTCCTTAAGCGGAATCGCATGCTCGTATTTGACTAGAAATGGATTTACTGGTCACTGTTGAAGTCGTCCATAACTTCTCGCATTGAGACATAACGTCCCAAAATCTCGTTCTAGACTCTCCAGGTTTTCCCGAGATGTCTTACTCGTTTATGGACCTCGTCAGCAATGCGTCCTTCCATCTCGTGTCAAGAAATCTGCAAGAATATTTTCATGAGATTTTATAATGACAATATCATAATCCTAATATTGACATTCAGCTTGCCATCTAAGTAATCGAGCCTTTTAAGGTTTTGATTCAATTTTGTTTTTCGAAAAAAGCCTTGACACTTGAATTATCAATTTTTAAAGTAAGCTTTTAGCCCATAAAAATAGAGGCCATTTTTTAAAAGCCTTTCTGACTGCAAAGAATTATTTCTCGTTGATATGCCATCTGTTTGCTTCACTGGGTGTGAATAAACCGTTGCAGTATCTGCATGGCACTTCTTTATTTGGTATGACTTTAGTAAGAATACTCTTGCCCACCAATCATCACTGGCATCTGTATAAAGAACCAGTTCGTCTTCGTCTTGGGGAATCGCAAGCTTTGGAAGCTTTTTACAAACTTCTTTAAGTTGCTTAATTCCTTCTTGATGTTCATCTTCCCATTTGAATACTGTATCTTTTTTAAGCAATGGGCTAAACACCTTCCTGTAGTATTCTAGATTGTTAATGAACATCTCAACGCAAAATTAACAACTCCAAAAAACTCAAGCTACTTCTTGTCTTTCAGTGTATTTGGAAATCCATGTATCTTTTCCACAATATGGCTTTGTAGGATGATTCCAGATTCATCGATTTCAATTCCGAGGAATTCAATCTGTCTTGTTGCAATCACTGCCTTCTTCTCCGAAAGCACTAATCCTTCCTTATGACAAACATCTGAAAATATTTCCAAATGTTTAAGATGCTCCTTCATGTTCTTTGATGTGATCAGAATGGCATCGATATATACGAACATGAAACTGAAATAATCTTTGAAGAGATTATCCATCTTCCTTTGATATATCAAAAGGGTGCGTTAGCGATCCCATAGGCATCACGTTCCAAATATAATGTCCTTGTGGTGTGGAGAAAGCTGTGAACTTCTTGCTTTCTTAATCCATCTTAATCTGGTAAAATCCAGACTTGCAATCAAACTTTGAGAATATCTTGGCACCTTTAATGCAATTAACCAGATGTTCTCTGCTCGGGATATAGTATCCGTCGAATTCCAAAATATTAATCCCTTTGTAATTAATAACAAGTCTTGGCTTTCCTCTTTTGATTTCTCCATGGTTCCTGACTAAGAATCCTGGACTGTTGTATGGAGAAACTCCTGGTGAAATCAACTTAAGGTCAAGATGTTCCTTAAGTATCTTCTGCATATCCTCACGATCCTCTTGGTTCATAAGGATTGGTTTAAATCTCACGAAGTCGTACTCCTTTCCTGGTTTTTTAACTTTTAAGGAAGCTTTGAGCTCGTTCTTATCCCACCATTCCAAAGGATATTTAATAAAATTCCTTTGGATCTTATTCTTGATGTCCTCGAGTGATATTTGATCATCTATGGTAGCATCACTCTGTGGCTTCTTCATCAGGCTCATCATCAATTCTGCAATAGCCTCTGGAGGTACTCGTTCTTCTCCTTGTATTCTGAATGAATACAAATTCTTATTCGGTCGTTTTATATCTTTTTGCTTCGAACCATATTGTCGAAAGGATAATAAGGCATCACCAAATCTTCTTTTATCCGCCATTTTTGGATTTCGAAGTTTGGCTTCATCACCATGCTTGCTGCGAAAATTAATAGGCATATTTATGTAAAATGCTTCCCGCAGTCTCTGGACAATGATCTTATGATCACTTAATGTTGTGAAAATAAGTCTTCTTGTCTCATTCTCTTGTGTAAAGCGCTTAAATGTTTGTAGGAAATTGTTTCCTAGCAAAACATCTGCTCCTGTATCATGGAAATATATTGGTGGCATCATTACTTTGTACCATAGGGTACCGTTCGCGCCTCCGATCATGATTTCTGCTTGTTTTATTCCTCTGTTAAGAATAAGAATTCTTTTAGAGAAATCTCTTCTGCAATAGCTGGTAAATCTTCTCCAATTTCTTTAGGAAAAACATCCAGCTTTGCAGTACATATTTCGGCGCCTGAATCAATATAGGCAACAAAATACTCCGCATTGTATTTTGCATATAACATTCCGATAGAAATGTATATGGAGAATGGGCTAGTGGTCATATTATTCTGTACCTTTTGTCAGCAACTGTGAACTCCATTCCATCTTGTAATCTTTCCCAAGGTTTATGATCCTCAAGAAATTCAATTCCCAGTATTAATTGCTCTGGGATCTTTCCTGCCGTTCCTGTAATTGTTAGCTCAATTTCACCCATTTTCAGGCTTCCTTGATACCTTCCAACTATAAGTTGTTGGAGATAATACAGAACATCACAAGGAAAAATATTATCCTTTTGAGTAATGTCGAATATTACTTCCACTTCTCTCCATCCTTCGGGACATTTCAGCTCTCCTTGTGTTTTGAAAACATCTGGAATGCGTTGAACTGTACTTGGTCTCTTTTCTTCCCAACGACTGCTACTTATCATTCTGTCTTGTTGGAAACACATCCTCCTTGGCTC
Organism: Rehmannia glutinosa; assembly: GCA_016081115.2. Lineage (NCBI taxonomy): Eukaryota > Viridiplantae > Streptophyta > Magnoliopsida > Lamiales > Orobanchaceae > Rehmannia > Rehmannia glutinosa. Next base: position 159,381 of record JABTTQ020002994.1, on the reverse strand, counting down.
AACTCTGAGACTTCGACTTTTGTTAAAGACTGGTTGATCTTGAATTTTCATATCAATCTCCTTTATAGTTGGAGACTCAATGATTTTTGGTAGAACCATCCTGGCAAAGCCTCAAAGATTTTTGGGACTTCAATAAATTCTTTTCTCAAGAATACTTCTGAATGATGTGTATTCGAAAGAGCATAGGAAATCATGTATGTGATCGAATAAGGTCTATTCCCTTCTTTCATCAAATCTACTCTTTTGAAATCTTGATGAAGGGTTATGACCCTGTTGAAATCTCGATCTCCCAAATTGTATGCAATTCTAGGATAGACATTAAATGCCAATTTTCTTGCATACAAATTTCATGTAACTGCCCCTAGGCATGAATCCTTGAGATTTGAGATTCGCTTGTCAAAGATAGCAAGATTGAGTCTTTGTATGTTGCTTTAATAATAACCCTTATGGCTCCGATATGGATCCATAAGAGTGTGTTAGCAACTTCTCTCTTGACTGTGCTTTTGATCTCCTGGACTTCTCGGTAAGGGACCAACTGCATCTCGATCAGGTTACCAGTGAACTCCATCGGGATGGAAAATTCTCCGATAGTTACTCTATGGATAATTTGGTGTTTTCTGTTATGAAACCCAAACTTATCCAAAGCCTTTTCCATAGCTCCAATCGTAAAACCATCGTATATCTGAAGCTTTGGATCTTCCTTCATAATTCTCATAAGAATTTTATGAGAAACCGTAGTGTGAGAGGAATCCTGACATATCCTCCCTGACCGTCTGTTGAAGAATTTCTTCTTCACTCCGATTATGTACTGCAGTGACTTCCATCGTCAGAATATATCTCTTCTTCAAAGATGCTTTCATCTGAGGGTATATCCTCAAATTGATACACCTGTATAAGATCTTGATAATAGACAACTTCTTTAATTTCTGGTGTCGCTTCGAACTGTCTGACTCCTCGTTTATGGTTGTCTGGGCAATCAGTTGAGATATGCCCTCTTACTCCGCATGTCCAGCAATTACAGTCTTTGAAACTTTCATTAGCTCTGGTGTGAGCTCGCCTGAAAGTTTTTCTCCCTGTGGTTCTGCTGATAATCGCTTGATTTGAACCTGATGATAAGGCTCTACTCCTGCTTGGTGTTGGTGTTTGCCCTGATTTGTAACTTCGGGCTTCTTGTTTTGACCAAAATCTTCTAGGTCTCCATGAAGACCTTTTGATGCTGCTTCCCCGGCGGTATGGATGGCTTCTCTACTTCTTCTTCTTGTGCCATCTTGGTTGACCTCCCACCACTGTTGGGATATCATCGTCTACGCAACATAGATGAACTGATTTATTAATTACTCTTAATCTCTTGTAATTCCGGTATAGAGCTGCTTGGTAACACCATTCAGATAACTTGGCTTTTAAAAAAGACATTCTTCTGGCCACTGTTGTAGGTCCCAAGGGGTGTGAGTGTAAGGTTTAAAAGGGGGGGGATTGAATAAACCTTACCAACTTTTCGAATTTAGTCCTTTTTAAAAAGTTCGGGTTAATATATCACAACTGAGTCCTTGAAGGACACCTAAGTTAGTTAATCAGCAGAGTTAGTCACTCAACAGACTTTCGAGCCGCTTGTTGATAGAATAACTCAAATTTTTTTTGACTAAAGACTTAACTCATTGTGATATGTTTTTATTGGAAGACTTAACACCCTTGAATTTGTTAAGTTTGTTTTAATGCTTGGTTTTAGCACTTAGTTAATTATCAATTGGATAGAAAATATGTCAGCAGATATGAAAGTAATATGCAGAAATTAAAGTGTTGAAATGTAAATGACACAATAAATTTTTATAGAGGTTCGAAGATGGGGTAATTCTTCTACTCCTCTCTTCTCCAACTCCTGGAGGAATCCACTAAGTATTGATCGATATACAAAGTGGTTAACGATCCAGATACAAGTCTTGTTCACACAAACGTGACTTGATCCTTTTGGACTCGGTGTGGAGATGCCTTGGTCACACAAACCGCTTCTCATACGACTCGGCTTCTTCACGGGCGGTTTGCCTTGCTACTACAACCCACTTGCTCAAGCTCCTTGGATTTGATCATGTAGCCCTCAAAAACTTGAGACTGGTTCGACCTTGAACCTTCCTACAATCCTCCGTGGAATGTAGACCCCTTGATTCTTCAAATTGTTTCCTCTTCAACTGATTGAAGTTGTCTTTCCTTCACAGGTGAGTGTTGGATTGATTTCCTTCGTAATGTAGGCTTGAGGATTGATCTTGAATAACTTTAGAATATTTTTGGTTACAGTTCAGATGTTAGCTTGAATGTTCGTAGATCAGGTTGTCAAGGTAACCTTTTCTCAAATAAACTCCTCAGCCTTTTATAGTGTTCTTTTGAAAATTTGCCCGTTCAAGAGATAGACTTATTTTCAAAAGACACTTGTGGTCGTTGGCTTGTCTTGTTGCAGTCCTTGGAATTTACGTTTCCTCGTATGAACGATTCTTCAACTTTTTAGAATTCTGACACGGTGCAATGCTTCCCATTGGTTTATTCCTTTTGCACGCTTCTGGGATTGAGCACTTCAAGAAAGGTAGTATGGAGGTATTACTTGTTTAAGTAATTCTCTTGATTTCTGTGCAACGGATCTCTTTTAGTTATCTCGACTTGACTGTATTTTCTTAATTTTCCCAGGTGACTTTGAGTCAGCTTCCAATCATTGGATGACTCTTCTGTCACTTCAACTTGAGACATGGCTATCTTGAGTTGACTTGACCGATACTTCATTCACCAGCATCTCATTCTTTGCTTGATCGAGTTCATGTCTTCTCTTCTTTGCCACACTTAGCTGCCTCACAGCGGAGTCTTCCTTCTAGTCTCCAGTTGTCTTCTTGCATGTTCAGGCATAGCTGACTTGACTCAACTCGACCAGCCCTATCTATTACAATGCAATTTACAACAGAAAAATGGGGTGTCAACTTCTATTCTAAGTTTTACATGGCATTCATCAAAATCTAAGAATTAATTTCCCAACAATTTCCCCCTTTTTGATGATGCCAAAACTTAAAACATTCATACAATAAAGTAACAGCATAGATACGTACAGACAATGCAGAATCATAGAATGTATGCGTAGAATCAATCTTTTATTGATCATAACATTCTTGTTCTTTACATAGCTGTTTACAAGGTGTATCAGAGCTTAAATGGAACTTAAAGTAGCTATGTTGTTTTATATCTACACAAGTATAGAAATTGTACGATTTTATTCGATGTACAGAAGACTTACATAAAATGTATTTACATAGTAAAATACATGAAGGGGTGGATATCAATACTTCATCTCCTTCGCTGCCTCCTTCTTTCATCTCCTTCATCTTTGTCATCTTCTGACCTCTTTCTCTTCTTCTCATCTTCAACTGCCTTCTTTTTCTCATACACCTTCCGGGCAGCTTCATTTCTTCTCAATCTTTCTTGTCTTTCCTCCCATAACTGAGTTTGTCTTTTATTTTCCTCTTTAATTCTCTTCACATACTCAACATTGTTCTTAGCCACTTGCAGGTTGGCTACTTCGTCAAATCCAGCCCATAGATCCCTCATTTCTTGCCGGATCTTTGTACTCAATGTTTTTGGGCGAGAGATCTGGTCTGAAACCTCTTCCTCCACCATCGCTTTTCCTCCTGCCTCTGGGCGTGTATTGTCTTGGGGCCTTCTTTTTCCCAAATGAGTGATTAGCAGAGTGATGATAGTAGTCTGTCTGTCGGCTTTCTTCACATAGTTTGAGACCTTTTTCCCGTACAAATCCCGGAGCCATGGACATATTTGCGAAGTAACCTTCAAATGCGAGCGTCTTGAATTCATCAACGATTTTGGCTCGGTTCACTGCATGACGAAATAACATAAGTGTACGTATGCATTGGAATGCCTCCATATTGTTTCAAAATGTTCATAACTCGGCATCCATCTTTCCTTACACTTCTTTCATCCTCGCTTCAATCGTCTTTCTCTTTTCAAATATAGGTCTTGCAGAGTGTTGGAGTGGCGAGTCATCGGACTTTCTTTGATGATATCACCGTGACAAGACCTTGTTGGGGGTTTTAGCAATCATCAAGGTCACATCTTTCGATCCTTCCCCCTCAACAGATTTTCCTTTCTTCTCTCTTATTACTTCCTCAAATTTCTTTCCCTTCACAACAAGCGTCTTCCTTCTCGACCGAGATCCATTCAGGTAGCCTTTAGGTATTCCTCTTCCCCCTTTTTGGCATCATCAAAGGAGAGAGGAACCCACGAAACAAGCTAGCAAGCATGAAGTCTAGTCTTGATAGGCGAGTTACGCCAATCTGGCGGGTAGTATCTTTGCGCGAATTGGAGCGAGTGGCGTTGGATTAATTTGCTACCAACTTCATCTCGGCCATGAGAAGGCTGAACTTTCGATCCATGTTCTCCTCTCTGTGCCGAGAGCTCTGTCTTATTATATTCACGCAGACTTTATCTCTTTGGTGTGAGATTCATGCATTTGTTCGATGTGCTCTTGCATTTTTGTCTTTGCATCGGCATTCTCGGCCCGCCCGACTAGCAACTTGTTGAGCAGTGTCTGAAATATCGATCTCGTTCCACGCAGCGTATTGTCTGCTTCTTTGTTGCCACCATTCCCGGATCCCGACTATTATGCCTCGCAGATCGGCCAATAAGGTTGGCGTCTCATTATCGGCCTCATTTCGGTGAGGCCTGGTGCCTCTCCATCTTTTCAATCTCGGCAAATAAGGCTTTGAAAACTTCCCGAACCTCATTTGTCATTTTTGTCTCGGTGACGGCCAAGCACAAAGTTATAGTCTGTTTGGAACAATGGTGTCTGTTGGAATAACGGGATCGGGTTTATGGCAGCGCTCTCGATCTCTAGCTGATTCTTCAGGGAGGTCAGGTACCTCCAGAGATAAGGGAAATGATTCTACAAAAGGATCATCATGGGCAACTGGAATCTACTCAATGACAATTGGTGCTCGTGAAGTCCCCCGAGGAGTCGAACTGCTGCGGCAGGGAGCCCGCACAGGTGGACTGTTTTCGGTGTGATGGTTGTGAAGTCGACCCGACTTTTTGCCTCAACTATCTCGAATAGCTTCTTGATCTGAATGGTTTTTCCACATGAGTTGACTGGTCCTCGGCCTTATCAGAAGCGTCATCGGACGATGATGAGATTTCCATGGGTGGCTCATCAACAAAGTTGAATGTTTGGCGAGTAGTCTTGAGGTCAGACTTACTCGTGGTTGGAACATCCTCAGCTGAGTCTTTTGGATCGGCAATAGGGGTTGACTCAGCTTCATTTTCACCTTCGAATCCCATAAAAGTTACATCAGGATTATCTTGGGAATCGTGAAGGGCACTTATCTCCTTTTCTGATGGATCAATGATAGCAGGAGGGATGTTTTGTGCTTCAGTCTTTTTACCCTTGGAAGTCTCCACCTCCCGTTGGCCTTCATTACCTCCTGCAGTCTCAACTGCAGCGAGGCCTTGGACATCCCCTTCGAGAGTGTCAGCTGTCTTGGGGTCTTCGGAGGTGGCATCCACTGGAGTCTGAACTCCATGGATTGCACTTTCATTGCCAGTGTTAACTCCCGGGCGGTTCCTTCATGTGCCTCGACCGCATCGGCGGCGTCATTGGCTCGCGAAGCGGTTGGCGATTCAGGTGAGATGCGATGTCTTAATCGCCGAGCCTCTTGATGAGAACTTGCGGTGTATCCGATTGTTGTTCCTTCTACACTTCGCCTCCTAGATTCGTTGTGGAGTCACTGCGCACATCTTCCGACCTTCTTTGCGGTGGAGGAGTTTTCCCCTCGGCTTGCACACCGGTGAGTGACTTGGAATGGGGTCACTCGTCTCCGGACTCCCGGTTGTTCCCATTGAGTATTCGATCGTTGGGGCGGGTGGTAAGACACCTTCATTAGGGGTTGGCTTGGTTGGGGTCCCCACAATCTAGTTTCATCACCGGTTCCTTAATACCTTCCTCCGAATGAGCCGGGAAATGGTGGCGGCGACAACAGATGGCAATATCTTTGCACCACTCCCATGGGATCAATCTCTAGGCGTGATGTGGAGGACTCCCCGGTCCCTCCATCATCATTTGCTCATGTAGGATTCGGATTCTTGCATTGCTTCTTTGCATTTGCAACTCTTACGGGCGCGGCGGTCCGAGATCCTCATCACCAACTGTCGATAGGGCGTCAAGGTGAGGATGTGTGTGATCGGTGGTTCCGAGTAAAGGGACAAATCGGCCTTTTCACGAGCATCGGCTTCCTCTGCCGATCTCTCCTTCTCCTTGTCCTTGAAGATGCAAGATGTCGTGCGATTTCTTCATCGATCTTGGACCACATTGGTCAATCCGAGAAAGTTCAACAGTTCCTCTTCTTCTTTAATAAATTCGGTCTCTGAACTGTTCCTGGATCGACTCGACTTCCATTTCCTCCATTCTCGCGAGACGATTTTGAATGTCCGGGTATGGTGGGGATAGGATCATCACATCATCATCATTGTCATCGTCTTCCCCGCTGTCCCTCGTGCTCAAGGAGTGAGGGTAGCAAACTTTGCTGCTCGACATTCTCGGTAGCCTCATTGTTACGAGGAGACACAACCCTTTCAATAGGTAATTCGGTTGTCTCGGCCATTCCTTGTTCCTCAACTTATTGCATCTCATTGGGTCTTGAGTTACCTCGATGATCGGCCTCGGCAGACTTGGCGTTTCACCAATAACTTCCTGGAGACTCTACTTCCAGCGATCTCGGGTATCTTTTCCAAATGAGTAGCGACTCGGCGGTCTTCTCAAGCTCGGAGTGCTTGGAAAGTCTTCTTCTTCTTTTTGTTTTCACCGAGGAACATCGGTTATACTTCCTCTCGGTTCGTTGAAGGTAAGAGCCTTCGCGATTGTCTTAGAAGCGTTTGCTTCCTTGTTGTGGCGATCCTCTTCTTCTTGATCACTTTGGAGAAGGGATTAATGGTTCCTTCTCCACTGCACTGCGAGGGGGCGGGAGACACGTGCTGGGCGGATGACTCGAGCTGCGGGCGGGTTTAGATTTCTTTTTCTTTGTTGCGGGGCAACGATCTCTTAGCAACTTGATCTTCTTGGGATGAGGGGAGACAAGCGTATCTCGAGGTCGGTTGATTCCCCCTCACTCACTCGTATCGACCCTCTTGGCGTAAGATCTCTTCTGTGCGCCAGAGAGGTTTGATCGAAACATCTTCTTGTTTACATGGAATGCCTTTCCATGTCGGAGAGGGACTCCTTTGACTTCCATCAGCAGGCTAATCACCAGGCCGTATCCCAGGGAACCTCCAAACATACCATCCTCCTTGAATGATTTATTCCCAACATTTTGGCAGAGTCTTCTGTATACAAACTCAGCCCAACTCACCTTCATTTCTTCAATGATCGCGGCCATTCACGATCTATTTAGCTTTGGACAAGCTGGTCAAAGCTGCCAAATTGATGTGTATGCATTTGGCAACAATGTCCAAAGAATTTGTGGTAGTCCTCTTTCAGACTTCTTGTTAGTATAGACCACTTTCTCGGCCACACGAGACTTGGCTACTTCCTTCCAAGCAGCAGCCAGGTCAATATCAGCCTCATAAATCTCCGGCACTCCTTCCGCCGGCAACAAGCGATGTTCGCGGATCATCGCGTGATGATGGTGAACTCTTTGGTGAACTCTTTTCCGTGTACAGAGGACTTGATGCCCTCATCGTGAACTTCAACGTTCACGTAGAATTGTGCGACCTCTTCCATATAGGTCATTGGGAACTCCATCGTCAAAAATGGTTTTAATCCAGATTTTTCTAGCTTCTCAGCAATTTTCTTCACGAGAGTGCTGTCGGATCCCTGTTTAAGCATGCCGTCGAAATCCACAGTAGACCCAGTGTGGATTTGCTTTCCTAGCTTGACAAAATCATGAGTAGGTGCCATTTCTAGATGTTTTATCGAACAAAACTTATAAAATGATCTTGAGGGTTTGTAGGGTTTTGAGAGAGAAGTTTCTTTCTTTTGCCTTGAGAGATGAACAGTTTTGGTAAAGTGAGAGAAAAACGGACGAAATGGTTTAAGTATGGGTCATGAAAGGGCGTGCGGGTGGTTTTGAAATTTTGATCAAAATCAACAGTTTAGATTTTGCACGCCGATTAACCTTTAATCTCTTGCATTTAATGCGTCAAAGCATTTATATCCAATCATAAGCTTTGTGTGCGCTTTTGGTGTGCGTCATAATTATCTTTGGCGTCATTCTTAAAAACATTCCCACTTCGTAAAAAAACATTTGCGTTTTTATCACTTTGCTCATAAATGACTCGAAACTTATTCCTTAGGCCGATTTAACTCTTCTCTCTTTGCACATAAATACTCAATATCGGCTAACTCGATCACGGTGATTCTTCGATCTGCTAATTCACTTGCTGATTTAAGAGTTCACTCTTTTTCGGCTTTTCATGTTTCATCTCTTTTCTTTGAGTCTTCTAAGAGTCAACTTAGCTCAATTAACCCCAACTCATGTTTGAGTTCTTTAAATCTTGATTCACATAATGGTTTTGTGAATATGTCAGCTAATTGCTTATCGGTTGAGATATATTCCACGGTGATGTCCTTCTTTTCAACATGATCTCTTATGAAGTGATATCGACATCAATGTGCTTTGTTCTTGAATGCAACACAAGATTTTGAGTGATTGCAATTTCACTTGTGTTATCACACATAATTGGAATTTCCTTTTCCTCAACCTCATAGTCTCTCATTTCTTTGTCTCATCCATAAAACTTGGGCTACAACAATTTTGCCCTTGACTATGTATGTGCTTGATTGTAGAGGTGGCTATTGAATTTTGCTTCTTCTTTGAAATTAGCCTATTTCAAGCATTTGACATGTGCACGAGGTACTCTTCTGTCAACTCTACAACCAGCATAGTCAGAGTGCGAATAGCGATTAGGTTGAATCCACCTTCCTTTGGATACCATAAGCCAACTTCTTGGCTTCCTTTCAAATATCTCAAGATTCTCTTGGCTTTGCCGTCATGTGGCTTTCTTTTGGGGCAAATTGAAATCTTGCACATACACCTATAGCAAAGGTGATGTCCGCCCGCTTTGTGAGATAGAGCAATGATCCACTAAGTGCTCAGTATCTTGTTTGATCTACTGAGCTTTCCATCGCATCCATGTCCATTTTGGTGATGTATTCATTGGTATTTTTCACGAGAGACTTCTCTTCCATACCAAATTTCTTCATTAAATCTCTGGTGTATTTTGTCGACTTATGAAGGTTCCATCCTTCAAATTTGTTTTACTTGGAGTCCAAGGAAGAATGTTAGCTCTCCCATCATGCTCATTTCGAATTTGCTTTGCATGAGATTTGAGAATTTATCACACAAAACTCCTTGTTTGTGGATCCAAAGATGATGTCATCCACATATATTTGAACAAGCGGTATACTCTTCTCATCTTGAATTAAAAGAGTGTTCTATGCACTTTGCCTTTTGTGAATCCGTTCTCAGTTAGAAATTTTGATAATGTATCATACCATGCTCTGGGTGCCTGTTTCAATCCATATAAAGCCTTTTTGAGTTTGTATACCTTATCTCCAAGAGTCTTCTGCTCAAATCCTGGAGGTTGTTCAACATATACTTCTTCTTCTAATAACCCAGTAAGGAATGCACTCTTTACATCCATTTGGTATACAATAAAGTTCTTGTGAGCTGCATAGGCAAGAAACATCCTTATAGCTTCCAATCTTGCTACAGGAGCAAAAGTTTCATCAAAATCTATTCTTTCTTCTTGGCAATACCCTTTGGCTACAAATCTTGCTTTGTTTCTCACCACAGAACCTTCCTCATTATCTTGTTTCTGAACACCCATTTAGTGCCAATAACGTTTCGATGGGTAGGTCTTTGAACTAATTCCCACACTTTATTCCTCTCAAACTGATTCAGCTCTTCTTGCATATCTTGAATCCAATGTGTGTCATCCAATGCTTGTGACACATCTTTTGGCTCTTTTTGTGAGATGAAGCAAGTAAACATTGCTTCTTGTTGAGTTACGGATCTAGTTTTCACACCTTCTCTTACATCTCCAATGATTAGTTACGTGGATGGTCTCTCGGCCATCTTATATCGGTGGGAGTAAGTTAGGCTGGATTGATCGTCTTGCGGTTGTGTTATTTTGATCAGCTCTCTCATCATCACTTAGTCAGTAGATTTTCCAATTTTGTCTTTGAGACTCAACTATCTCTTCTTCATCTAGACTTATAACTCCGGCTTGGCTTCAACATAGGGACTCTTACGCATGGTTGGTTGATTCAAATTTATCGGTGACTCTTTCATGTTTTCTCCATTTATATTTGGTTCATCAAACACCACATGGATGGATTCTTCTGTAACCATTGTCCTCTTGTTGAGCACTCTGTAGGCTTTGCTTTCAGCTGAGTATCCTAAGAAGATACCTTCATCAGCTTTAGCATCAAAATCCTTTAAATTATCTTTGCCATTGTTATGGATGAAGCATTTGCATCCAAATATTCTAAAGTATGCAACATTTGGCTTTCTCCCTGTTCAAATCTCATAGGAGTCTTTGTCACCGTCTGTTTATCATGCATCTATTTTGAGTATAGCATCTTTGTGTTTATTGCTTCAGCCCAAAATCTTTTAGGCAGCCCTGCTTTAGCTAACATAGTCCTTGCTGCTTCTTTGAGAGTTCTATTCCTTCATTCTGCAACTCCATTCTGCTGTGGAGTCCTTGTTGCAGATAATTCATGACCAATACCATTTTCAATACAGTACTGAGTTATTATTCCATTCACAAACTCAGTTCCTCTCTCAGATCTTATTTTGATAATGGTTTGACTCTTCTCATTCGGATTCTCTTTATCACCGTTGTGGTAGTTTCGTAGAGATTCTTTCTTCTTACACATGAATATTGTCCATGTATATCTTGAGTAGTCATCTACTACCACCAAGGTGTATTTCTTCCCACTTATGCGGGCTGGTTCAACTGGACCAAATAGATCCATATGTAGCAGGGTGCAATATTCTTGTTGAAGATGAACATGTCTTTTCTTTGAATGATGATTTGATCTGTTTTCCCTTCTGACATGCATCACATATACTTTCCTTCTTGTATCTTTGAGTCTGGAAGTCCTTCCACAAGATTACTTCTTGCAAGTTTGTTAATAGTTTTGAAATTCAGGTGACTCGACAACTTGTGCCCACGTGAACTTGATTCAATTTGTGCTCTTTGCTAGCGAGACAAGTGCTTGGTGTTGCGATTGACCAATCTACCACATACATGTTCTTTTATGCGCATCCTTGCAACACTATTTCATTAGTTTCAGATCCTTGATTTGGCATACACCCATATTGAATCCAACATTGTAGCCTTTGTCACGAGTTGACTTATGCTTAGCAAGTTGAAATTGAGGCCTTCAACATATGCAACATCGGTAATTTCTAATCCATTTTCTTGATGGATCCAATGCCTCTTATTACTCCTGGAGCTTCATTCCTTCCAAATATGACTTTTGCACCTCTAACATCCTTGAATTTTGATAAATTTTTCTTGTTTCTGTCATGTGTGCGGAATGGCCACTATCCATGTACCAGGTTCCTTGGCACTCACCGCTCCTTGAACCTGCAATCAAGGAAATTAGGTTTTAGGTACCCATACTTGTGCGGTCTGAGGGTTAGTATTGTAGGATGATCCAACCAACCTATAGCCAAATGATTTGACTCTAAGGGGTTGCCATCTATCGATGCCATAATCATAATTAATTTTGGCAAATTGCTTGGGGTTCTAGGTTCATACAACTTTGTCTCTTTTGTATGTATGCTGTGTATGTGTTTTAGCAATTGCCTTCTTTGGGTAGTTGTGAAATCTATGAGTGTAGTGCCTGGGGTGCATATGTGTGCTTTGATGATAGCTCTTATGCCTTTGGAATGGCCTTTCTTTGAGTTCTAGGCCTTTGCCACTTAGAACTTGTATTCCATAGATCTTTCTTTGATAGTTCACATTGTTCCAATCAACTTAGCTTGGATATTTTCTACCATTCCCATCATATGTGTTTCTTTTATAGAATTTACGGGGCTTTTGGTAGCTCGATTCTTCTTTCTGAGTATCTTGTTTGGAGTTTGCTTTGAGGAACTCTCTTTGGATTTCTTCTCGGCTATCCTCTCAAAGATACTCAATGTTTGTTTTTCCTTTTCCTTTATAACCAAGGCCAGTTTGCTTGTGATTGTGCTTTGGAATAAATGCGTGTGCACCATTTCGAGTTTTGGATTTTAGAGATACTTCATTGCTTGAAGATCCTTTTTCCAAAATCACTTTTGGAGCTTGACATAGCATAGAGGAATTAAATCCTAAGTCTGTCTTGTCTCCACATTCTCTTTGACTCATAATAAGATCATCCAATGATTTGGATGCCTTAGTGAATGAGGCTATCACATTTTTGAGGTCATTCTCCCTCTTTTCTATAACAGCTATCTCTGCTATTAACTTAGCATTTTCAGCTTTTAGACTTTTATTCTCATCAGCTATTTGACTTAGAGTACTCAGCTCCTTAGTCAGCTGTGAGTTTTGGCTCTTAAGTAGGTTGTTTTCCTCATTTAGTAGTGTGTGTGAGGATTTAATGTGTTCAAAATCTTTCATCATTTTGCCTAATGAGTCATAAAGATCAATGGGTGATGAAGTGTGTGTGTCACAATCACTATCACCAGTATCTGAGTGTGATGAGTTAGAGTGTACCTCATCTTCTTGGTCAGGTTGGTTTTGTTCTTTAGCCATTACACGGATCAAGGCTTCTTCTTCGAGTCACTTGAGTAGTCGACTTCACTACTCTCTGAGTCATTGTGTCTTTTGACTTGGTTGTATCGCCAGCCTCTGCGACCAACATTGCCTTTATCTTTTCGTCTTAACTTTCTTTCCTCAAGACTTTTCTTTCCTCTTCATTCCCGTATTTGTTGACTACGAGGATATGGGCATTCAATGGCATAGTGACCGGGTTGCTGCGGTTCCGGATAGATTTTCAACTTTTTGATCAGATTCTTTCCATCCTTGGATTGTCGGCTCTTTGATATTCAACTTTTTGATGCTCTGCTCTCTTGGGTGGTCTTTCTTCCCTTGACTTGGAGGGAGGCGAGTGTCTTCGGAGGATTCACCTTTGCTTCTTTTGTAATTCTTATTGAAGAACTTGTTAAACCTTTTAACCATCGGTGCAATTTCCTCTTGGTCAATGACTTCTTTGACCTCGGCTCTCTTGCCATCCTTAACAATTAGAAGCAATTGTTTTTGGCACGACTATTTCCTCTTCGTCTTTTCTTCTCGGCTCAAATTCGTAGGCTTTGATATCGAGAATAGCTCATGGTTGGATGTCTTGATAGGTCCATGGAATGTCTCATGGCCATGACCTTCATATCCCACTCGGTTGGGAGACTTCTTAGAATCTTCATACACATTTCCTTTTGTGTATATTCTTTTCCAAGTGCATACCATTCATTGGTGATTTACGTGAACCGAGCATCCGGTGATCCAAGGTTTCTCCTGCAAGCATCTTAAAGTTTTCAAATTTTTGTACAACCACGGATAGTTTATTTTCTTTGATTTGCTCACGAGCCTTCGCAAATCAAGGTTAGCTTGTCCCATTTCTTTTGCCGTTTTGCATGATTTGACTTTGTTAAACATGGATTTGTCTAAAGTTTTGTAAAGAATGTCCTTGGCCACATTGTCCAAGTTATATCTTTTCTGTCATCATTTGTCCATTCGACTCTTGGTTTTTCAACCATCGGCCGATGCGGGAGCAACATCTTCTTCTCCTTTCACCGCTCTCCTTGCATTGTGTTCACTATTAAGATTTGGAGTGGCCCATCTTCTATCACTATCCACATCTCATCGTGTAATCTTTGATAGATTGAGCACATACGAATTTTCCAATCATCAAATTCTTCAATTGTGAACATAGGGATGCGTGTCAAATTTGCTTCCATGATAATAACTTTGCTGAATAAAAGAGTTTTGAAAGATTGAGTACTAAAACAAGCTTTGAAAAATTTAGAGATCTAGTTTAGTAACCAGTGCGGAAGGCTCAATGAACCAACCGCTCTGATACCACTTGTAGGTCCCAAGGGGTGTGAGTGTAAGGTTTAGAAGGGGGGGTTGAATAAACCTTACCAACTTTTCGAATTTAGTCCTTTTTAAAAAGTTCAGAGTTAATATATCACAGTTGAGTCCTTGAAGGACAGCTAAGTTAGTTAATCAGCAGAGTTAGTCACTCAACAGACTCGACGGAGTTGTTGATAGAATAACTCAAATTGTTTTTGACTAAAGACTTAACTCGATTGTGATATGTTTTTCAGAAGACTTAACACCCTTGAATTTGGTTAAGTTTGTTTTAATGCTTGGTTTTAGCACTTAGTTAATTATCAATTGGATAGCAAATATGTCAGCAGATATGAAAGTAATATGAAGAAATTAATGTGCTGAAATGTAAATGACACAATAAGTTTTTATAGAGGTTCGAAGATGGGGTAATTCTTCTACTCCTCTCTTCTCCAACTCCTGGAGGAATCCACTAAGTATTGATCAGTATACAAAGTGGTTAGCAGTCCAGATACAAGTCTTGTTCACACAGCTGACTTGATCCTTTTGGACTCAGTCTGGAGATGCCTTGGTCACACAGCTGGCTTCTCATACGACTCAGCTTCTTCAGAGGGCAGCTGCCTTGCTACTACGGCCACTTGCTCAAGCTCCTTGGATTTGATCACGAAGCCCTCCAAAAACTTGAGACTGGTTCGACCTTGAACCTTCCTACAATCCTCCGTGGAATGTAGACCCCTTGATTCTTCAAATTGTTTCCTCTTCAACTGATTGAAGTTGTCTTTCCTTCACAGGTGAGTGTTGGATTGATTTCCTTCGTAATGTAGGCTTGAGGATTGATCTTGAATAACTTGAGAATATTTTGGTTACAGTTCAAATGTTAGCTTGAATGTTCGTAGATCAGGTTGTCAAGGTAACCTTTTCTCAAATAAACTCCTCAGCCTTTTATAGTGTTCTTTTGAAAATTTGCCCATTGAAGAGATAGGCTTATTTTCAAAAGACACTTGTGGTCGTTGGCTTGTCTTGTTGCAGTCCTTGGAATTTACGTTTCCTCGTATGAACGATTCTTCAGCTTTTCAGAGTTCTGACACGGTGCAATGCTTCCCATTGGTTTATTCCTTTTGCACGCTTCTGGGACTGAGCACTTCAAGAAAGGTAGTATGGAGGTATTACTTGTTTAAGTAATTCTCTTGATTTCTGTGCAACGGATCTCTTTCAGTTATCTCGACTTGACTGCATTTTCTTAATTTCCCCAGGTGACTTCGAGTCAGCTTCCAATCATTGGATGACTCTTCTGTCACTTCAACTTGAGACATGGCTATCTTGAGTTGACTTGACTGATACTTCATTCAGCTGCATCTCAGCTGCTCCTTCAGTCGAGTTCCTGTCTTCTCTTCTTTGCCACACTCAGCTGCCTCACAGCGGAGTCTTCCTTCTAGTCTCCAGTTGTCTTCTTGCATGTTCAGGCATAGCTGACTTGACTCAGCTCGACCAACGCTATCTATTACAATGCAATTTACAACAGAAAAATGGGGTGCCAACTTTCTATTCTAAGTTTTACATGGCATTCATCAAAATCTAAGAATTAATTTCCCAACAACTGTATTTAATTCTGCTCCATCCGTGTATTCCCTGATAACATTTCTCTCTTGGGACTCGAAATCTTTGCAAAGAATAGCTGTGAAGCTTCCTTTTCTACAATCTTAGATTTCCACCGGTATTCGGTGAACAACTTGATATATTCGTCAATATGACAAATATCATGTAACTCAAGGCTATAGAGGGCTTGTTTATATCTTTTTCTTTTTTCATCCTCTAATCCCTCAAAGTAACCTGTGCCGATAAACTGAATTTTGAATAGTTTTGCCATATCATCGACAATTCTTTTTAGTGATTCTCCTGATGTGACCGCGCTCTTTGTACTTGCATCGGTCATATCCCATGAAATCGTTACAGATCCCTCAATACTCATTTCAAGGAGTAAAATGAAGGAATCTTTCGTAAGATCAAGGGTACCTGCTGCAATCCTCATTGCTGATGCCCATTCATCAATAAGGACCTCTCGATTTTTGAAATCTGGGATATCCAGATTTAGCATAAACACATATGGATGTATCGAATCTAGATGCGATCTTCCATAAGGCGTCTGGTCAATATTTGGCCTTCTAGGAGGTCATCGAGTTGCTGCAAGAGGTGGTCGAGCTCCTGTTCTTGAAAGTGTTTCATTCCCTGTGGTAAAATCTCCAGCGTGGTGCATTCTCTCGTTGTTGGCTCCATGATTTGAACCCGCACTTTCTGCGACGTTGGGATTTACTGGTGGCGGTGGTGGAATTGGTCTACCATGAGGGTCATAGGTAACCAAAGATGATCCATCTCCTGCGTTCATCTTTACGTCTACAATACCTAATCCCGCAAAGGATTTTGCTAGGTCATGTAGATCTTTAAGATTGATCTTCTCCATATCCATCACTTTTAGTTTATGATGGATTTTTCTTTGATGATAGCAATAAGCTTTTCATCGTACGTCATTTTTTGTATAACTTCGGTTGGTTTCTCCTTTTGGTGTAAATAGGGTACTGTCCCGAAATCAATACGTTTCTTTCCTTCGGAAGAACTTGATCTGTCCTCCAGGTTCTTAACTCGTTTCTGAATATCATGAAGGATTTCAAGAGTTTCCTTATGATATTTCACCATCGTCTCCATCTAGTTTTTGATCTGATGAATTTGCGCTAGTAGATGAATATAGCAGTTGCCATAATTCTGCACCGTCTTCTGGACTTCTCTAAGATCTTCAGGGAACTTAGATTTGTCTGGAAGTATCTCGTTCCATTCTGGTACTCCATCAGGAATCATTGTTCTGATGGGCATTCTCATGAACCGCTTCTTGGAGGTTCATTAATTCGACATATAATGTCTAGTTTACTGCCCAGAAACTCATATGATATGCCGCTCGCATTTCGCATTGCCTTAATGCTTCCCTATCGGCTCCTGTGCGTTCTTGTATCTCATATTGGTGGTTCCAATATGCGATTGTATCCTGGAGTTCTTGTGCATACATCGTCAAAATTTGACGATATGTCCTGTATGGTAAATATCTTGGACAATTGTCTAGATCCATATTCGCAGATAAAGTCTCCTCACCAATTGTTAATTACATAAATATAATAAGTTTAACTAAAAGTTCTTAATAAACCTAGGCTCTGATACCAATTTTAAGGATCGCAAAACCCAATAGGAGTAAATATAAAAGATATGAAGATATTATAAATTAAGAGGTAAGATGCAACGATTTTGAAGTTCAGGGGATAAACTAGAAACAAACTATCAAATACAGAGGGGTATTTTGGTAAATTTAGGCAAAGCGTAACAATTTACAAAGTTCATGGGGTAAAGTAGAACAATTTAAAGTTGAGTGGGCTAAGTAGAAAAACACGTATAGTTGGGAGAGGCAAAGTAAAGTTACCCCTATTGAATACTACTACCGACAATCTAATTGATAATGTATGTGTCGATTACTTTTTGAGCATAGCAAAATATATTTAAAGATTCATGGACGCATACATATCATTTGAAACATGCATTAATTTTTTTGGTTAAAAATGGAAATATTATGTTGTTGTTCAATCTAAGTATGCATGAAACTAATATATTATATGCATGATCTGAGCAATAAATATACACCTAAATACCATAATCATTAAGCATGCATTAGTCCAATACATTATATACACGAATTTAAACCTAAATATATATGGAGAATAGTGTATGTTATTATCATTACATGAATAGTACATCTACATCATTATAATTTAAGTAATTATGTGATGTCCATATTTGCATCAAAAGAATGAATCAATTAATTAAGGAGTTTTTTAAGGAGAAGATTAACGTGAATTTTGTAATGGAAGGTATGGTCCCTTATTCTTAAGAGGTTAGACGACAGTTTTCAAATTTCATAAAATTGATGTGATCGATATTACCCCTAATTGGTTTAGTATTCAATTAATAATATCAGATTTAATGTTTCAATCTCAACCATCTATTGAATTATTATAACGATCCAGATTAGTCCCTACGGTCTCACCGCAGGAGATAGTCTCACAAGAACCAATACCTATATATATATATATAGGATATGGATCAAATAGGTCCTCCCATTTGAGGTGAGTCCATAGGACCCAATCCTAACCATAGATTAATATTTTTGGGTGGTCCAGATTTTTAGGGGGTTTTATATTTATTTTTTTTGTTTCAACAACTAAAAAGGGTAGGGTGGTCATTTTATAATATAAAATCAGTTATTGAGATTTGATGAGATCTCAATCACGTTCAATTTGTTTCCTCCTTTCACGCGGCACGTGGTTTCAGTTATTGAGTAACCCATATCCCTCATGTTCACTTTTTTTTTATCTCCAGTGTATTCTATTGTTAACTACTTATGTAATATAATCATATTGCATGTGTAGTATAACCATATTGCATGTGTAATTTAATCATATTTGTATTGCATATGTAGTGTATATTTATTGCTTATGTAGTATAGGGTTGTTGCTTATTACTTGCTTATATAGTTAATATATTTGTGTTGCATATGTAGTGTATATTCGTTGCTTGTGTAGTATGAGTTTGTTGCTTATGACTTGCTTATGTAGTTAATGTATCTGTGGTGCATTTGCAGTGTATATTCATTGCTTATGTAGTATAGACTTTTTGCTTATGTAGTATGGGTTTGTTGCTTATGACTTATTTATGTAGTTAATGTAATTGTGGTGCATACGTTGTGTATATTCGTTGCTTATGTAGTATAGGCTTGCTGCTTATGTAATATGGGGTTGTTGCTTATGACTTGCTTATGTAGTTAATATATCTGTAGTGCATACATAGTGTATATTCGTTGCTTATGTAGTATAGACTTGTTGCTTATGTAGTATGTATTTGTTGCTAATGACTTGCTTATGTAGTTAATATATCTAAAAGCACCATGACACATCTATATAAGCAACAAATTACATCTTCATAAGAAAGATGAATGATTTTTCATAGTAGTATGTTGAAGAAGAAGCAGTAGGTTTGTTACGTGACTTTGTTTTGAGATTTAGAAGGATTGCGTGAATCCCATGAATACCGTGAATCCCATGAATATTGATTTGAGAGGATGACTAATTTACCCCTGTGTTTAATTAACAAGCTTGTAATTTGTAATTTTGCCTCTTAAATCACAACCCTTGAAAAAATTAGATATATGGCTAGGATTGGTCCCTATGGACTCACCCTATGAGGTGGTCTCATATAACCCTCTCCCTATATATATATATATCCTATTTTATATTTTATTTTAACAATATACACTTCGTGTATATTAATGACACTAACAACATACATATAACGTTTTTTAGTAAAATAACATAAAAAATATGGATTTATTTTACTAACAAACCATTCGAAATCCTATGTTGATGACTTGATGTAGAACTTGGGTTCAATTAGATCCGTTTGGACAAAATTTGATCTACAATAAGGAATAATTACGAAAAGTACCCTTGAGGTTTGACCAAATTACAAAAAAAAAAACCCAGCTAACTTTCAAAATTACAAAAAAATACCCCTGAGGTTTGTTTCAGTGTTATAATTAAGGGTTAAACTGTAATATTTTTGCATAGATGAATAATTGAGGAGTGTGGAAATAAGAAAAAACTCTTTGACTCCATAATTTCTTTAGGCAGAAAAATTATTTGAACAATTTTGTAGTTAAGAGATATGTTTTTTAGTTTTGATATTTTGTATAGATGAATGTTATGCAATGTCTTCTCCTTTTTTTTTTAAATTTCTTTCGTTAAAGTTTGCATTTGTTTTCGAAAAATAAAACTGAATATTTTTTCGTTGTTTTTTCAGATTCACGTCGTCATTTGAGGAGGTTGGAAGAGAAGAAGAGGATTTTTTGGTAGTAGGCCGTGAATAAATTCGTCCCAATTTTCGGTGTATAGGTGTGTTTTCTAGTTTCGATTTTTGTATAGGTGAATGTTTTTAGGTATGTTTTTGGTTTCAATTTTTTTGTTTCAATTTTTCGTTACTGGATCTGGATGCATGTATTTTTTAAAAGAAAAAAATAAAAAAAAATTCCCTTTTTTTTTTTTTCTGTTTTTCATTCTAGTTTCATGTATTTTTTGTTTAGTATGTATGAATAATCCATTTGATTTTCATGTCTTTGGCCGACTATGGGGATTTTTAAGTTGGTGAATTTTTTTGGTTATGATTACTTGTCTTTTTTGGTTTTTCTGCATGTAGGAATTTTATGCGATTGTTTTTTTGATTTTTTTTACGTGTCATCTTGATTTTGATGGTTCCAGTTTTTTTTAGAATTCTTTGAATTGGTTTGTTCCTTTAAATGAATTTTATCTGTTTTTTACGTGGGAATTAGTGATGCATATATTATTCAGTATGTATGCGATAAGATGAATGTATTTGTGCATCATTTTTCCAAATATTTTGTCCTTCAGTATTTCTGTTGTGAGATGTTTTCAATATAATGAGAATAGGTTAATGTATGTACAGACCATGTTCAGTGCATAGATAATGTATTTTTAATGTTTTTACATGTTAAGTATTTTTTGGTTGTCATTGTTATGTTTATTAGCCATGCATCAGACATGAACTATATATACACCATTATTGATACATATGGCTAAGTCTAAACAAAAGAGGCAAGGAGGTTTTTGTCTGGGAAGAATATTCTGTAGCTGGGTGTTTATGGTTTTAGATTTTGGAACTTGAAATTGTTGAATTGCTTTTTACGTTTTTTGGATTTTGTAACTTGAAATTGTTGGACTTGATCCCATTTTTTCTGGTAAATTTGAATGGGTTGATGTTTTTTATTCAACTAGTTTATGTTTGGCAGTGACAGATTTGATATCTTATAATTTTGAAAGACACTTATTTAGTATTGAATCGCTAGTTTTTTATATCTCCTTATATAATGGTCATTTCATACATAAATAGATTATTGTTGTTGCATAAATAGGTAATAGTTGATGTATAAGTAAATTAGAGATGTATACTTTTGGCCATGTGATAAGTCAAATTAGTGATGCATAAATAGGTAATAGTTGGTGCATGTCGATAAATTAGTTAGGCATATTTTTTGCTATGTAATGAGTTATATTATTGATGCATGCATAGATTTTTGTTGCTGCATAAATAGGTAATTTTTGCTGCATAAATAGGTAATTGTTGTCGCATAAGTTAAATCAGTGATGCCTATTATAATTTTTTTTTACAATTTTTTTACGTATAAATAGATGCAAGAATTTTGCATATATATTGAATGAGTGACGCCTGAACGATTAAAAAAACTCACTGATCTAAACAATAAATTTTCGAACATGAAAATAAGCTATATATACAACACACTAATCCAACCGATTATTGATGAATAAACATACAGGTGGTGTGTTTTGTTTTCTTGCGACATGAGTTTTTATGTAGGGAAATAATACAAACTTTGGTACGATTTTCACGTATAAATTGATGTGGAATTTTGCATATATATATATATATCAATTTTGAGAGATGCATGATCGGTTAAACGAACACTTTAATCTAACCAAGAAATTTTCGAACTTAAAGATAAGCTATATATGCAACCCATATGATATATCTATGCAAGTAATATATTGAATAATACTACTGACAATCTAATTGATAATGTATATGTCGATTACTTTTTGAGCATAGCAAAATATATTTAAAGATTCATGGACGCATAGATATCATTTGAAACATGCATTAAATTTTTTTGGTTAGAAAGGGAAATATTATGTTGTTGTTCAATCTAAGTATGCATGAAACTAATAAATTATATGCATGATCTGAGAAATAAATATACACCTAAATACCATAATAATTAAGCATGCATTAGTCTAATACATTATATACACGAATTTAAACCAAAATATATAAGGAGAATAGTGTATGTTATTATCATTACATGAATAGTACATCTACATCATTATAATTTAAGTAATTATGTGATGTCCATATTTGCATCAAAAGAATGAATCAATTAATTAAGGAGTTTTTTAAGGAAAAGATTAACGTGAATTTTGTAATGGAAGATATGGTCCCTTATTCTTAGGAGGTTAGACGGCAGTTTCCAAATTTCATAAAATTGATGTGATCGATATTACCCCTAGTTGGTTTAGTATTCAATTAATAATATCAGATTTAATGTTTCAATCTCAACCATCTATTGAATTATTATAACGATCCAGATTAGTCCCTACAGTCTCACCGCAGGAAATGGTCTCACAAGAACCAATCAATATATATATATATATATATATATATATTCTATTTTATATTTTATTTTTATAATATACACTTCGTGTATATTAATGACACTGACAACATACATATAACGTATATTACTAACAAACCATTCGAAATCCTATGTTGATGACTTGATGTAGGACTTGGGTTCAATTAGAGCCGTTTAGACAAAATTTGATCCACAATAAGGGATAATTACAAAAAGTACCCTTGAGGTTTGACCTAATTACAAAAAAAAAAACCAACTAACTTTCAAAATTACAAAAAGTACCCCTGAGGTTTGTTTCAGTGTTATAATTAAGGGTTAAACTATAATATTTTTGCATATATGATGTGTGATTTTTAAATATTTTTTGCTTATGAAAGGAGTAAATGTTAGGCAAAATAAAACTTCAGGGGTATATTTTATAATTCTGAAAGTTAGATGTATTTTTTTGTAATTAGATCAAACCTCAATGGTACATTTTGTAATTAACCCTCTACAATAATTAAGCTAGCAAAACATGTGGCTAAATTTGCATGCACCATTGAGCTGCCTAGTACGAAGTCACATATAATTTTCAATCAATTTGTTCTAGTGATTCTTTTAACATATTTGATATTAGGAGGTGTTAATATTTATTGTGCTCTTATTACTATAAAAGATCTTTAAATTATCTATTGATGCGGCATAAAATCAACAAATCACTCCAATTGATGGATTTTGATTAATAGTCCAACTTCTACTCTGCAGCTAGTAGTTCTTGCGATAGAAACTTGCCTGCGATAATTCAACAAATGTTAGAGGGGCACTGGGGTCGTCCCATGGAGTCCCCTCCGACGCTCAAGTCAGTCCTGATAGGAGAGAAAATCCAGAGTAAAGGACAATAATTGAGAGTAATGATCGTGAAAATCTTTTCACTAGACTGTAAGTGCACATTGTAGCTAGCAGATAGCAACGTATTCCTCAGGGATTGAATACGAAACACGTAGAAATTCAAAAAGTTTATTTATCTAAACTAAATCTAAGCTATCAAATAAAATATTTAAAAGTGTTAAAGACCCGAACTCCACAAGTTTTCAACAAATACGAAAGCAACCCTAGGAACATAATCTGAACATACTTCATCAAGAGTTAGAGAGAGAAGCTCTCAACTGGGCGAAAAAACCTCCCCCAAGTGCTCTTGCTCTACTGCTCGATTTCCTGCTATTTTTCTTCGATTTTTTGCTGAATCTTCCATTCTGCACACAGATCAGTGTTACTATTATCTTTGGTTCGATTATTTTCGTTCTTTTTCCAGATCTAGAACCCTACACAAAAACTTCATTCCTCTGGTTTTTCCTTGGTTCTTGAATTTTTGCTTTGGTGCTCGCGATTTTGGATTTTGTGATCGTGGATCCACTTACCTAATATCTTTTTAGGATGGGTAACCCAAAAACGAAGGCAACCAAGGACAAAAACCAGCTGAAGCAAACTGGTTCAGATCTGAATGCATCAGAAGGTAAGTTTGATGAAACTTCTGATAAAACTGCTGCTATCAAAGGAAAAAATATTGTAGATCCACCAAGTGATGTCAATAAACTTGGGGAAAGTGATGATTCTTCTTCGTACGAGTCTGATGGAAAATCTGAAGAAGAATCCCGAAAACATAAGGTCGGTGTGAGTGCTGCTGCACACTAAGTGTTTAATGAAATTCCTAAACCAGTTTCAGGCTTAGGAAATAAGCAAACAACTATGTCCCCTACTCAAGCTCCATGAGCTTCTTTGTTTACTGTAAACCGATGAACTCGATGACATTATTTTTTAGGATGAGCATGCTGATAATGTTGAGGAGTCATGGGTTTCTTGTCTCATTGGTTATTTTGTTGTGCGTTTCCCTGGAAGAATTGCCTACTGGACATGTGTAAGAAATGGCAAGTTCCATTTCAGTACTATACACATAGAAGCAAATGGCTTATTTTCAAGTTTGAGGATGAGGCAACCCGTGATAAGGTCTTGCTTGTGGGACCTTACTATGTGTTTGGTAGGCCTTTACTGCTAAAGAAGATGCCCAAATACTTTGAGTTTGATGATATAGAAATCCAAACAATGCCTGTTTGGGTGCAGACAGCTACCGGGTATGCCTGTGGATTTTGGAATCCAGTTGCTTTAAGTATGGTTGCCACTAAGATCGGGAAACCATTGCATACGGATTCCCTTACTGTTATGAAGGAACGTATTTCATTTCCAATAATGTTGGTCGAAGTCGATGCCTCTAAGGAGCTTAAGAGGGAACTTATCATTTGTTTGCCTTTGTGTAATAGACGTCAACAACAAGTGGTGTATGAACATGAGCCAAATTATGCACTAAGTGCAAACAAATTGGCCATACTACTTAGGGTTGTACCAATGAAACGATAGCAGGAGATAGACAACCTTTTAAGCCGAGGGTTAAAGTGCCTGCTCTTCAAAACTAAAACCCACAACAGATAAGGCAAATGTCAAAGGCTCTTGAGCCTGCACATGAAACCAAGGAGAAACAAGTTTATCCACAGAAGGATAACGAGCCTGTTCAGATCATTGATGAGGATCAAGACCAACCTTTGAAGGAAAAGCGTGTGAACAGAATGACAGTGAAGCCCAGCCATTCACTGAAGTTAAATGGGGCAAAGCTAGGAAAAGGATAACTCCAATTCCAACTTTACATACACATTGTGAAGGAGAACCATCAAATCTTGGTACTGATAAACCCACCAATGAAGATGATACAACTGACTTAATGCCTAAGGGCATTCAAGAAAATCCAGCAGTCAAAAAAACTGAATAGAAAAGATAAGGGAAGGGAGTCTACCCTTCCTAAATCGTCGTGAAGATTGCCAGTTGGAACATCAGGGGCTTTCACAAGTCCCTGAAACAAAAGGGTGTCATGCACTTGTTGAGATATCATAAACTGGATATTATTGGTTTGCAAGAGACAAAGTTGAACGATATAATTTTGAAGAAAATTTTGAGAACTTGGTTTGCCGGCTGGAAGCATACTTGCAACTTTCACACGCATCCCGCTAGTAGGATTTTGGTGTTGTGGAATCCAGCAACTATTGATCTTCAGGAGGTGGATATATCTCCACAAGTTATTCACTGTGCTATTACAAACAAGGTATCTTTTATTTCCCTCCTTACAAGTTTCATTTATGCATATCATACGTGGGTAGTAGAAAGCCATTGTGGGACAATCTCATTTCATTTTTTGGAAATTGTTCCTTGACTTGGATAGACATTAGGGATTTTAGTAATGTTCTCAACGCTATTGAGAAATGTAATGGCAAAGATGTTACCAGCACCGAGGTTAGAGACTTTGAGGAGTGTTATGTTCTCACGGGTCTAACGGACTTGAAATCTATGGGATGTCACTTCACTTGGACCAACAATGAAGTTTGGTGTAAACTTGTTCGGGCGATGGTTAATAAGCATTGGTTTGACCAAGGTCTGGATGGGATGGCAGACTTCTTACCTTCGGGTTGTCTTTCAGATCACTCCCCTGTATTATTTCATTGTTGGATGTGGTTACAAATACCAACAGACCGTTTCGTTTTTTCAATATGTGGGCTATTCATACGGATTTCAATGACTTAGTAGCCACACATTAGGATTTATATGTTAGAGGCACAAAATAATTTATCTTCTGCAAGAAGCTTAAACATTTGAAACGGCCTCTTAACAAGCATTTCTCACATATATCAAGTCGTGCCACTAAGGATAAAGAGGATTTGGAGCTTGCCCAATTACAGTTACATGATGACCCCACAAATGTGAATCTGCAGAATTTTGTGGCCACCATGAGAAGACAATCCATTAGTTTGAGTGAGTCTGAAAGGAGATTTTATTTCCAACAGGCTAAGTGCAAGCACTTGAACCAAAGTGACTGTGGAACCAAATTCTTTCATGATTTGATCAAAAGGAACAAGAAACGCAACTAGATTGTGGCTTTTGTAAGGATGATGGTCTCCCTACCACGTCCTAAGATGAAGTTCCTAAGGAGTTCACAAAGTTTTACGAACAATTGCTTGGCACAACAGACTCCTGTGAACCGATTGACCCCGAAATCCTTAATGAAGGTCCTTCCATATCTATGGACCAGCAAACAGCCTGGAGAGGGACATATCAAAACAGGAAGTAAGGGACACTTTTGTTTGATATAGGAGAAGACAAATCTCGTGGTCCGGATGGGTTTAATTCATGCTTCTTCAAGAAGGCATGGCAAATTATTGGTGATGAATTATGCGAGGCAGTTGAGGAATTCCTTGCAACTGGGTCCTTACTAAAGAAAATTAATAACATGGTGATTGCTCTAGTTCCCAAAGGTCAACATGCTCAATTTGTAGGAGACTATAGACCCATTGCTTGTTGCAACGTGCTATATAAGGTGATTACTAAAATTATTGTCTCAAGAATGGCACCATTAATGAAGAATATTGTTGATTCGGCTCAGGCAGCTTTGGTCGGGGGAAGACTTATGACTGAGAATATCCATCTCGCGCAAGAGCTTCTCCGACAATATAATCGAAAACATATTTCTCTTAGATGCTTACTCAAAATTGATTTGAGAAACACTTATGATTCGGTCAGTTGGTCCTTCTTGCGAGCGGTTCTTCAAGGTGTGGGTTTTCCATCAAAATTCACTCGATGGGTCATGGAATGTGTTTGCTCTCCATCTTTTTCCATTGCATTGAATGGTAGTTTGTATGGCCATTTTGCGGGCAAGAAGGGACTAAGACAAGGGGACCCTTTATCACCTTTCCTCTTTGTTCTATGCCTTGAGTATTTTTCCCGCTTAATGAATCTTGCTGCGAATAGGGGCGATTTTCATATCATCCAAAATGTGCTAGATTGAAAATTTCTCATTTGTCATCATCGAATGATTTGATGCTCTTCTTGATAGGGGACTCTGAGTCGGTGGGTGTACTTTTGGATTGCTTGAGTAAGTTTAGCCGTTGCTCGGGACTACATGCCAACTTGAATAAGTCCAGTCTATACACAGGTGGTAATGCTTGAAATAAACTTGTTGAGATCCATAGGCTTGTCAATATACTGATTGGATCTATGCCATTCAAACATCTTGGAATACTGCCTGCAGCTGAAAAACTGAAAGCGGTTCATTATGCTACTCTTGTTGAGAAAGTATCATCTTATATCAATGCATGGGTAATTGTACCTTTTCTTACGTCGGATGTACCGAGTTGATCATATCGGTAGTACAGGGGATGGAGTGCTTTTGGTTATCAATCCTTCCTATTCCAGGTACGGTCATCGATAGAATTACCAATTTATTTCGTATTTTCCTTTGGGGAGAACTCAAGGCACTGGTGGCATGGAAAAATATTTGTCTCCCTAAATTTGAGGGAGGACTTGATTTCAAGGACATTAAAAGTTGGAACCTGGCCCTCCTCGCAAAGGTCCTATGGAACATTCATGAAAAACGGGACTCTTTGTGGATAAGATAGGTTGACAAAGTTTACCTTAATTGGGCATCTGTTTGGGATTGGTCTCCAGCGAGAGGGGACTCTCCACTACTGAAGCGCATTTTTGAGATCCGAGATCTTATTATCAGCAAGGAAGGGACAACTTAAAAAGCCGTCACCAACCTTACTCAATGGTTCTCTGAGAGGAATTCTAGCTCCTCTAAGGCATATGATGATTTCCAACCGAGGGGCAATCCGCAAATTTGGGCAACCAATGTTTGGAGTCATTACATTCCTCCCAAACATTCCTTTATACTTTGGCTTGGAGTAAAAGGAAGGGTACAAACTAATGACCGTCTCCATTACTTGGATATTGATAAAAATATGTGCTTTTTGTGGGACTGCACTAGAAACATTGGATCATTTGTTAACACAACCGAACAGGTGTGGCAACAGATTAAGAGATGGTTTCGAATTACAAGAGGTATGACAACACTTAAAAGTGCCTTGAATTTCTTGAAGAAGGAGGTCCGAGGAACATCTTAGCAATCTCGTGCCAAGAGAAGTGCACTGGCGTGCACTGTGTACCATATATGGACAACGAGGAATGAACGTCTTTTCGAAGGGACGATTGTCACTGCCTACAAAATTATCCGACAAATCAAAACACGTGTACAAGATCATGTTTACCTTGTGCCGCCATGTCTTGGTTCAATTCGAACATCTTGCTTTGGGACAGTAGATATACATGCATAGTTTCATTTTATGCTTGTAATTTGCCTAGTTTTGATTTAACGATGAGCTGAACTCATCTTGTTGGGACGCTATGTCCCTGTGTGTTGTTGTCTTCTGGTTATGCCTAGAATAATTTGTACATTTTGCCGATGATATATATTTACATTTCATCCCAAATAAACATGCTTCAATAATATTAATTTCAACTAATGTTTCATCAAAACCAATTTTCATGTATCTTTGGGTTCATGTCCTAAAATAGTTTATTCCCTCTCCCGAGTGGCATATAAACAGTTGATTAATAAAAATTGAAGGTATCCCTACTCAATCAATTAATATTAACTCCCAAAAGATCTTAGAATTGAAATACTTCCCATAAATAGTTATAGGTCTCGCGAATCAATCCCTGTTTATGTTATGAATTTGTTTTTTGTAAGTTAGATCTCATCTCCCGAATTTTGAACTAACAAATAAGACATGCAAATTATTAGCTAAATAATCTACAAGAAACAATCACTCAAATTCAAAAATAAAACACAAAAATAAATTAAGAAAAATAATCAAATTAGAATTAACATGAATTCATAGTTTTGATTATGCCCTAGGATCAGAAAATTTACCTTAACATATTTGACAACAAATTCATAGACAAACTTGAAATCAAATAGTTTGACATCGAATTAAGTACCAACAAGAAATCTAAACTAAGAGGATAGAACCCTTCTTGTCAGGATAGATCATTCATCAAAGTTTTGAACCCTTATGCTTTCGTAGATGCGAAAGGTCTTGTGGTATTCTTCGTTGATGTGTGATTCATTCTCTCTCAGAAGTATGTAGATTTGTGTATCCCAAGTGCAATTTTCATGTGTATGGTTATGTTCCAGCTTTAAGGCTTGATCTTCCTTTTATAGATGCTTTGATAGATCACTGGTAGAGTCCCGACGAAATTAGGAAACAAAATCCACCGCCAAACAGAATAAACAGTCGTATATTTGTACATGGGTTGACCATGTAATGCGTTTTCCTCTCTGTTTTTGGTCTGAACAAGATACACGATCGTGTATTAATACACGGTCTGGTCGTATAATCCGTCTCTGAAATTCGTCCCTCGAAAAAAGTCACACGGGCGTGTAAAATCACACGAACACCATTTATACGGTTATGTAATACTACACGGTCTGACCATGTTCTTTGTTTTTCATATTTTCTTCGCGTATTTGATCGTCTCTTTGCATTCGACATTCTTGTCCAGGTCGTCTTACTGATATCTTTGCAAATTTAGCTCTATTTTCTGTAAATATCACAAGAATACGCAATATCACGCCCAACAAAGGAAACCAACTAAAACATACTAAATATACATGAAAATGCATCGAATATATATCATAATAAGCCCAATGCACGTAGATTTTACACGTATTAGATCCCCTCAAACTTAAACCATTGCTCGTCCTCGAGCAAACTAAGAGAAAAAACCACATGTAATCAAAAAGGACTTTTTCTTTGGTTGTAAAGTAGGTTCTTTGGTTAGGGTAGGAAACATATGGATTAAGTAACTTGGCTTGAGCAAATAGAATTTAAGTACAGACTTTCAACTCACCAACCCAATTCATTTAACGAAGCATTTTTTCCAATTATTTCATACTATTCTTCCACCATTCTTCTTTTTTTTTTTATTCTAGGCCCTTCCCTTCTTTCTTTTACCTTAAGCTCTCAATTGTTTTCTCAATTTTTAGAATTTCTCTTTTATGTTGCTTGATTTTCTTTTTTTTCATTATTTTTATTAAAAAAATTTTTAGCTTCATCATCCATTCACCTATTCATTGCTCATTCCTCTTTGCCAACACTCTTCCTTTTTAAAATTAAACCACATCTCCCTCAAAATAAACATATCTATAAGCTTAAGTTTGGGGGATAACAATGTTATTTTAAAGCTCAAAATGTGGCTAACAATAAAAAAAGTGAAGGCTCAAAGTGGCTAACTAGGGAATCCTGAGTTCATAGGTAGGTTTTTTTAGGCTAACTAAGCTTAGACAAAAAAATGGCCTTAAATCATCTTCAAAAATTGCGCACAGATGTGGTTTCAATAAAGATACCATTGCAAGTTCTAGAGTTCTAACAACATGAATGATACACCCAGCAAAAATATGATTGCATATCATAAAAGCAGTTAAAGGTACAAAAGCTCACAAGCTTATATTTCGCATCATGCTCAAATACTTAACTTTCTCAATCAATACCAAATAAGCAAAAGATATTTTTTCAACAATTCATCACATATTCACCAAGTATTTCTTTTCATAAAACCAAGTGTTCATAGTAAAATCATACGAGAGCTTTTTATACTAATTTGAATTTCTAGACCTAACTCACACAAAAGCAACAAACGTGCTAAAGCAATAAATGTGCTGACAAAATAAAACAAAAAGTCCGAAAATTTTTAAAAAACTTTTATGAAAATTTGATAAGCTTCTATATACAATCTAAATACAATGCAAATATGCAACAGAACAAAATTACGCATTCTTGGCAACCCCCTAAACGTAAATCATGTTTTGTCCTGAATACATAAGGAAATTATCAAAAGAAAGAGGAATGCATGTAAGTACTTACTTGGATAATAACTTGGGTTGCCTTCCAAAAAGCGCTAAATTTTAAGTATTCAGCCAGACATCTGATTGTCTAATTACTCGATCAAGTATATAGTCGAAACCTTGTGATGCATTTGTTGCTCATAATAGTATTTAACTCTTTGCCCATCCACTATGAAACTTCGACCATCCTTTGATAATAGTTCAATAGCTCCTGGTGACAATACATTTTTATTACAAATGGACCTGACCACCTTGATTTGAGTTTACCTAGGAAAAGTTGCAATCCAGAATTATACAAAAGTACCACTTGTTCGGGTAGAAACTCTCTTCTCAAATTCTCTTACCATGCCATCTTTTTGTGCGATCTTTATAAATTTGGGCATTTTCGTATGCATCTTGGAAAAATTCTTCTAACTCGCTTAATTGCAATTTCCTTTTCTCACCTACCGCTGTCATATCAACGTTAAGTTTTTTCACTGCCTAAAATGCCTTATTTTCAAATTCCACCGGAAGGTGGCATGATTTTCCTCAAGGCTAATTGATATGGTGACATGTCAAGAGGTGTTTTTTATGCCGTACGATAAGCCCATAAAACGTCATCAAGCTTTAAAGCCCAATCTTTTCGATTTGTACTAATCGTCTTTTCTAAAATCTACTTAATATCCTATTCGAAACTTCGGCTAGTCCATTTGACTGCTGATGATAGGTGTCGGAAACTCGATGTCTCACTCCATATTTGTTCATCATATTATTGAACAATTTATTACAAAAGTGAGACCCTCCATCACTAACAGGAGCTCGTGGAGTGCCAAACCTTATGAAGATATTCCTTTGCAAGAATTTCAACACAATTCTGGCATCATTCGTTTTAATAGGGATTGCTTCAACCCATTTGGATACATAATCTATGGCAAGCAGAATGTGCATGTACCCATTTGAAACCGAAAATGGTCACTTAAAATCTATACCCCAAACATTGAACAATTCCACTTCCATTATGTTAGTTAATGGCATCTTGTGTCGCCTTGATATGTTTCTCATACGTTGGCACCTAATTCACTGCAAAACAGACTTATAGCAATCTTTAAAATATAAGGACAAAAGAAATCGGATTGTAATACCTTAGCGTTGTATGTGTTGGGCCAAAGTGACCCCCAAATGGCGATGAATGGCATTGTTCTAGAATGCTTGCCCACTCTTCTTGAGGCACATACCACCTAATAACTGAATCTACACATCTTTTTAATAATAGAGGTTTATCCCACAAAAAATATCTCACATCATGAAGGAATTTCTTCTTTTCATGGTATGTGATATCCGGTGGTGGAACCCTACTTACTAAATAAACAGCGTACTAAGGAATATTAGTTTCTGCCATCAAGATTAACTCATTCGGAAATGTTTCTTTGATGATTATGCCTATTGTGTTCTCATTAGCCGTTTGCTCGAGTCGTGAGAGATGGTCTGCCACCACATTCTCACATCCTTTCTGATCCCGAATTTCGATGTCAAACTCTTGTAGTAAGAGTATCCATTGAATGAGTCTTGGCTTAACATCCTTTTTTGCGAATAGGTATTTGACTAATGCATGGTCCGTGTGGACTATTGTCTTTTTCCTAATCAAATATGCCATGGAATATCGCCATAATGCACATTTAAAAAGTCACAGGTGCATTACATAACCCCAACGGTAATCTACGGAATGCAATAAAAATAGTAAGGGCACGCAAATGCTGTTTTTTCTTGATCCTCGGAAGCAATCACAATCTGGTTATATCCCGAGTAACCATCCAAGAAATAGTAGTACTCATATCCTGCAAGGTTATCTAACATTTGATCCATAAAGGGGAGGGGAAAATGATCTTTACGAGTTGCAGCGTTTAACTTTTTATAATCAATACAAATTTGCTAACCCATTACGACTCTAGTGGCTATGATCTCATCGAAATCACTTTTTACTATTGTCATCCCCCTGTCTTAGGCACGACCTGTAATGGACTGACCCAATTGTTATCAGATATAACAAATATAATTCTATTATCTAACCATTTAACAACTTCTTTCTTAACGACCTCTTGCATAATTAAGTTAAGTCTATGTTGATGTTGAACATAGGGTTTACAATCATCTTCCATTCTAATTTTATGCATGCAAATCGAAGGGCTTATACCTTTTAAATCAGAAATAGACCAACCAATCGCAGTTTTATGTTTCCTTAAGGCTTTATGCATGACCTATAATGGACTGACCCAATTGCTATCAGATATAACAAATATAATTCTATTATCTAACCATTTAACAACTTCTTTCTTAACAACCTCTTGCATAATTAGGTTAAGTCTATGTCTATGTTGAACAGAGGGTTTACAATCATCTTCCATTATAATTTTATGCATGCAAATCGAAGGGCTTATACCTTTTAAATCAGAAATAAATCGCAGTTTTATGTTTCCTTAAGGCTCTAAGAAGTTTATCCAATTTAATTGACGTAAGAGAAGAAGAAACTATTACTGGATATGTATCGTTTTCACCCAAGAATGCATATTGAAGATGGTCCGAAAGAGGTTTTTGTTCTGGTGAAGCCGGGAGCTTGTCCGTCAAATTTGGAATTGAAGAGGCATTTAACACGGTTAGGTCATGTATTAATACAAGCCCGTGTAAGTGGGATGATTCAGTTTTAGAGACAGAATACATGATTGGGTCGTCTAAAAGTACACAATCGTGTACTCTATTTTCCCCTGCTGTAGCATTTCGCATGGCCTAACCGTGTAAAAATACACGGTCGTGTATTTGGTTTCATGCACTTTTTTCGTTATTTGCTCTTCCGCTAAATCTAAGGCAAGCACATAATCGAGAATTTCATCATTAGTAATATCAAAACACATACCTTTTGACCTCTGCGAGTGGCTCAAGCACCATTCCAATGCGTCATTCATCACAACTTTTCAAACTGAGCTTCCATGGATGGTGTTAAAACATCAATCATGTCGTCATGTTCAATGTTTTCCTGGAATTGCATTTCTTTGTAGATCAAAAATAGCATGTGTTCATCATTTACTCTCAATGTTAACTCACCTTTTTGCACATCAAGGGAACTTCGTGATCCTCTTACATATCTAACACAATAAAATCTGTTGGGAAGATGAACGTATCTACCTTAACCAATACATCCTCGATCACCCCTTTTGGATAAGTTAATAAACGATCCGCCAATTTTATGGTGATTGTCGTAGGTTTTACTTCGCCTAACCCCAATTTTCAAAATATTGAAAATGGCATTAAGTTTATGCTAGCTCCTAAGTCCCGTAGTGTTTTACTAAATGTTTTACCCCCAATTACACAAGGAATTGTGAAACTCCCGGGATCTTTAAGCTTTTGGGATAACTTCCTTTAAATAATTGCAATACACTCCTCTGTTAGTTTTACCGTTTCATATTCCGATATTTTCCTTTTCTTTGCTATAATATCTTTCAAAAAATTAGCATAATATGGCATTTGTTCTAAAGCATCCGGAAAAGGTATATTAATTTGAATTTTCTAAAGAATTTCAAGAAATTTAACAAATTGATCATTTAATTTCTTTTTTGGAACCTTTGCGTGAAAGGAATAGGTACCTCAGTTTTCGGAATTGTTGGAGTATATACTACCTTTGGTTTTTCAACTGGTTTTGACTCAGATTATACTACCTCTTCTTGTTTATCCATTGCTTCCTCTTCGATCTCATTCTCCTGCTCAACCGGCATCATTGGACCCTCATATCCTTTACCACTCCTCAGACGAATGGCTTTTCTATATTCCCGTGGATTTACGTCTGTATCATTCGGGAGTTTTCCTTTCTTGTGTTGGCCGCCTACTGCTGTAGCTATCTGCCCCACATGCATTTCCAAAGATTTCAGTCTTGCATTCATAATAGTGTTCAACTGAGTAACATGATCCTCAATTCGGTCTATCTTAGCCTCATCCTGATTTAGTCTAGCTCGTGTTTCCCCAATGAACGAAGTTAACATCTCCTCCAGAGATGGTTTCTTTTCCCTCGACTATGTCCTACCTCGATTACCATTATTAAAATTCGGAGGTGGCTGCAAAACTTTTCTATTGTTATCATAATACAAGTTTTCATGGTTTCGCAACCGCGAATTATAATATGTAGGTGCCTGATTCTTTCTGTAGTTCTTGTTAAAATTATGCGGTCCCACAAAATTTGCCTCTTCTACAACAACTGCTGGCTCTCTTGAAGTCGCTTGATGTATTGCATTCAGTTTCATACTTAGCATGGAGACTTGCTCGGTGAGAATGGGAATCTTATCCAGATCATGGACCTCCACCACACGTCTAACATCGGATCTCTCGGATGGCCACTGGTAACTGTTATTTTCCATCTCCTCAAGTAATTCTAATTACTCATCCGGATATATGCATAGTAGTGCACCCCCAGATGCAACATCTATAATAGTTCTCGTGTTTCCACTTAAACCATTATAAAATATTGTACATGTTAGTAGTCAGGATATCCGTGTTGAGGGCATTTCCTCAATAATTCTCTAAACCTATCCCATGCCTCATATAACGGCTCTACATCTAGCTTCCTAAACTGTGAGATTTCTTTTTAATTGCAGTGTCTTACTCGGGGGAAAGTACTTAGCCAGAAACCTTTGACTTAGATCAGCCCAATCTGTTGCGGGTGGTGTCAAAGAAGATAACCATCCCTTAGCCTTATCGCGTAGAGAGAATGCAAAAAGGTGGCATCGAATTTTATCCTCAGAAACACCATTTATCTTTAATGTATCGCAGATTTCCAAATATTGTGCCAGATGTGCATTCGGATCCTCTGTGGCTCTCCCCCCAAACTAGTTTTGCGACACCATCTGTGTCAACGCAGGTTTTAGTTCGACATTGTTTGCGTTAATCGGCAGATGGGCCACATCCCCATACCTCTGATTAACTTCCGACTGGAAGTAATCTCTAACTGCCCTTCTCATGGGCCTCTCCTCTATTTGGTTCTACCTATCCGCCACCAATGGGCGCTCCTTGTTGTTTCTGTTGTTCACAATGTCCCTATCGTTCCATTCTGCCATCACTTTCGATCTTTTTCTTAACTGTTTTGATGTCTTTTCGATCTCTAAGTCAATGGGTATCGGTTTGACAGATTGGAACGTGTGATCATGCATTACCAGAACTCAATAGAAACAATGTTAGAACCGAAACAAAAATAAAAATAAACTTGATCGTGAAACTCTGTTCTTTAAACTACAAGTGTACAATGTAGCTAGCCAATAGCAACGAGCAAGGTCATATTCCTCATGGATTGAATACAAAACACGTAAAATACAGTAAATATCGTATTTTAATTTTATTGAAGAGGTCGAAATTCAAAAAGTTTATTTATCTAAACTAAATCTAAGCTACAAAATAAAATATCTAAAATTATTAAAGACCCGAACTCCACAAGTTTTCAACAAATACGAAAGCAACCCTAGGAACATAATCTCAACACACTTCATCAATGTCAATTCCAATTAATGTTTCATCAAAACTAGTTTATGTGTATCTATGTGCTCAATTCCTAAAGTAGTTTATTCTCTCTCCGAAGTGGCGCATAAACAGTTGATTTATATAAATTGAAGGTATCACGCTTAATCAATTAATATTAACTCCCAAAAATCTTAGAATTGAATTACTCCCCACAAGCATTTATAGTTCTCCCGATAAATCCCCGTTTATGTTATGAATTTGTTTTCTGTAAGTTAGATCTCATCTCCCGAACTTTGAACTAACAAATAAGACATGAAAATTATTGGCCAAATAATCTACAAGAAATAAGCAGTCGAATTCATAAATAAAACACACAAACCAATTAAAAAACATAATCAAATTATAATTAACATGAATCCATAGTTTTGATTATGCCCTAGGATCAGAAAATTTAGCTTAACATATTGACAACAAATTCATAGACAAACTTGAAATCAAATAGTTTGACATCGAATTAAGTACAAACAAGAAATCTAAACTAAGAGGATAGAACCATTCTTGTCAGGATAGATCCTTCTTCAAAAATTTGAACCCTTGTGCTTTCGTAGATGCCAAAGGTCTTGTGTTGTTCTTCATTGATTTGTGTTTCTCTCTCAGAAGTATGTAGATTGGGGTATCCCAAGTGTAATTTTCGTGTATATGGTAGTGTTCCAGCCTTAGGGCTTGGTCTTCCTTTTATAGATTCTTTGAGAGATCACTTGTAGAGTCCAGACGAAATTAGGAAAAAAAATCCACCACCAAACAGAATACACAATTGTGTATTTCTACACGATCTGATCGTGTAATGCGTTTTGCTCTCTGTTTTTGGTCTGAACAAGATACATGACCATGTATTAATACACAGTCTATTCGTGTATTTCGTCTCTGAAATTCTTCCCTCGAACAAGTTGAATGGTCGTGTAATATCACGCGGACACCATTTACACGATCATGTAATACTACATGGTCTGACCGTGTTCTTTGTTTTTTGTCATTTTCTTCGCGTATTTGATCGTTTCTTCGCAAGCAGCATTCTTGTCCAGGTCGTGTTACTGATATCTTTGCAAATTTAGCTATGTTTCCTGTAAAAATCACAAGAATACACAGTATCATGCCCAAAAAAGTAAACCAACTAAAACATACTAAATATACATGCAAATGCATCGAATATATATTAAAATAAGCCCCTAAATGCACCTAGATTTTACATGTATCAAGTAATTAACTGAGAATACTTACAAATTCGATGAAATGACCTTGTTATACTTGGGTTGATGGGTTGCATGGACCTTATAGGATAAAATGGGCGTGTGGGCCTAATAATTCTGATCCGTGAAGAATTCGATCTTCTGAGGAGGAGGATGTCTCCTTGAAAGGGGAGAATCCCTAAGGAGGGAAATCCTGAATTGTGAGAATTCTTCGGAAGACAAGAAGTCTCCAAAAAGAGCAAAGTCCTGGAGGTCCCCGAATGTGAGAAGTCTATGGAGCGTGGAGCGTGGAGCGTACGAGAGCGAGGGCTCGCAGGAGCCTAAGAATTGAGTCTCTTGTAAGGGATGAGTCCTCAAGGGATTTAGCTTTTTTGAGAGGTGGAATATTTCTTCGCACTTAGCCCTTTAGAGGTTTCTCATGAGTTTACTTGATTGGAATTTCTCCGGTGAGTTGAGACTAAAGAGTATACATGTAGGAGTACAGAGGTTGGAGCGTGCTTGAGAGTAGAGGTGTGGAGTGGGATGAGCCATCTCACGCGGCAGAGGGTGCGGAAGGGCGCACCTTGAGAAGAAGTCTGTAAGCTTTAACGCTCTTGATGGTATTACTGGTGCTACAGTTGGAGTTGACATCCCCAGTCTTTTCTTTTTGCGTAGGAGCTCTTGCTCAACTTTGATCAGTGGGGGCTTTAAGGGAATTTACAGTTGTTTCTTCAAAGAAACTGTGTTGTTTTCTGCAGCAGAGCTAGCTCCACTGATTCACCTTGTAGTTGAGCGCCTCCAAGGGCGCACATGCGGGGGGCGCTTGTTGCTCCCCCTCTGGCTCTTCTTCATGTTTTTGTCTTCTCTTGTTTCTTCATTATTTTTTCTCGATTTTCAGATGTGTGGGTATTTTCATGACTTCACATTTTCTTGGAAAGTCTTCATAGGAGTTCCCTGGGTTGGAGGGAAGCCACTTCTTGTGGGATATTGTGCTTGATGAGTGCTCTGGATAGTACATAGCTATCTCTTACGAGATTTAGTCTTGGAGAGTGCAAAGAGTAATGGGGTGGGCCAGATAAAATGCCCAAGAACAATCATATAAATTCTAACTAAATTTCTTTTTTCAAAAAACATTCTTACTAAATTTTTGTTTTCAAAGAGGGGGAGTGAAGCCCTAGTTGGCTTCCCCTATCCATGCCATTGGTCAGGAGTAGCGTGTAGCCACCTCTTATAAGGCTTATCTTCTGACCAGTGCATGGCTGACTCTTGCTAGAATACCGCTTTCAGGATGTGATAGCTTTTTTTCCAGTTGAGGAGTAGCTTGTTAGAGTAAACCCATATAGGCTTAAGTAGTTTGATTAAATATGACTGGGGGGTTGATGGTCTCCGTGGAAATGCATGAGAGCCATATGGTGGAATTGACCGGTGAAATTAGAGAAGAATATGTCAAGTTATCTCGGGAAGTTGAATGGTTGGCCAAAGAGAAATTAACTAACGTGGGGACCTATAAGGCCTCTTTGGCTATAGATCGAGTTTGGTGGATAAGTTCTCCATCGTTTTCTGGCAGGACTGCTCGCCATTGCAAAAATGTAACGAAAGAAAAGGAACAGATCCCAGGGAGTTTATGGGTTTACTGGACTCTGAAGTCTCAAATGGTTATAGGGGCGAGATAAATGTTTCGCACGGCATTTTGGAAGGTGCCCCGATGGATATGACGAAGGGGTATGATAATGATGATGAAGCCCCCCAGACTTGAGAATTTTATTGCTTCTCTTAACTAGATTATTTTCTCTTTTAGCCTATCTATTCATGGTTTGTACTTGGATGTTTTCATTCTGTATTTGAGATATTATCGCCTCCGTAAGACATGGCCATATTTTCTTATGTGGAGTGATGCATTTGATGCTCATCTATATCTGTTAGCATTTATCGTATTTCTTGCTATTTGTCCATAGAGTGTTCGTTGATCGGAGCATGTCCTTGTATGTTTGCCGCTTCAAAATGGGTATCGACCAAGGGGCAACAGCCTCGAAAATAAATCAAATATCTAGCACCATTTTGAAGAGAAATTTTGCTGGGAAAATATGACTTAGTAAGAATCTCGTGGGGAGCAGAGAGAGGAGAGGAGTGACTAAGTGAGAAAGCCCCCTTGGGCACCTTAAATGGTGTGGGGAGGCGCCGCTGTCAAGGGCGCCCTCAAGGGCATGCCCTTGAGCCTCCCCCAAGCCACTCCCATAGATGTTTGTCACTGGAGTGTTTGGACATTTTGAGCCGAGTCTTGGAACTTAGAGTTTCATTCATGGTTCGGGAGTAGCAAAAATGTCGCAGAATGGAATCGCACGAGCAGGGCTAAAAGTGGGCAGATGGAAGTGGATGAGGGCACTTGCTCCCCAAGAGAGTGGGCAAGGGCACCCCTCCTTCTGTGAGTGGGTAAGGACACACCCTCTCCAGGGAGTGGGCAAAAGCGCGCTTCCTTCTCCCAATAGTATGTTTAATGTGGGGTGAGGCTTTTTCCTTGATTTATTATGTCTTTTTCAAGTTACACTTCATAACTTACTTAATCTGGGGGAGATTAAATTTTCTTGAGAGGTTTATTGACATTGAGTATTTGGCTCAACCTTCAGAATGCTAAGTTTTTTGGGAAGCATGGTTCACCTTGTGGGAAGAAGATGTGTTTCCGTAGGGTTTCCCGGTGGAGATGACGAAGGGCATTATCATGATAAGGAAACCCCCAAAACTTGAGCATTTTACTGCTCCGCTTATCTAGGTTAGCTTTTTATATGCAGTGATGAATTTTCTGCTTCCCCTTGATTGTGTTAGCATTTTCTGTATTTGTTCTTTGATAGGAGTGTGTCCTTGTATGCTTGCCACTTTGAAACAGGGATCAGCCTCGGTGAAATGCCCCTGAAAACAAATCAGGTTTCTAGCACCATTTTGAAGAAGTATATTGTTGGGAATATATAACTTGGTAAGAATCTCGTGGGGAGCGGAGAGAGGAGATGAGTGGGTGAGAGAACCCCTCAAAGGGGCTCTCAAGTGCGTGGTGAGGCGCCCCTCTCAAGGGTGCGCTTAAAGGTGCCCCCAAGGACGCACCCTTGAGCCCCCCAGGTCACTTTTGTGGGATGTTGTTTGTTAGTCAACAACTAAGCTCAATTGCACCTAAATTAACATTATAAATTGTGTTTTTAAAAGCAAAGTTATTGATTGCGTTGAATAGATGACGTAGATGTGAGTTGAATCCAGGCGATATTTCTAACACCATAATATTTGATTTGTTAATGCATATATGACGATACTTATAGCTATGAACATCTGAGAACTCTTGATTTAGTGGTGGCTAGCTAGTCGTTAAACAAAGCCAATGAACGGATATATATATGGTCTAATAGAAGTTATCTTTGAACATAGATACTGAAATTATTACGTAGATTCCTATCCCTCAATGTTTTGTTATAGATTTGATTGGTATTATTTCTCAACGGTAAGATATCGTAGGTCCCAAGGGGTGAGTTGTAAGGTTTAGAGGGGGGTTGAATAAACCTTACCAAATTTTCAATTAGTCCTTTTAAATAATTTTTCAGAGTTAACTCAAATCAACTAAGTCCTTGAGGGACAACTATGTTGGCTTACTTCGGCAAAGTTACTCACTTAACAGACTCGACTGAGTTGTTGATAGTATAACTCAGCTGGGATCAACTAACACTTAAATTCACGGTTGATTTGGTTTTTGTTCAACGGAAGACTTTTCACCCTTAATGTTTTAAACTTGTTTTTCAACACTTATTTTTGACAAGGGTTATTATCAGTAGAGTTAAGCAGATATAACTTAGCAGCAGATATAAAAAATATGCAAAAAGTTAAAGTGTTGTAAGTAAATAAGACACAAATAGTTTTATAGTGGTTCGAGGATGGGGCAATTCCTCTAATCCACTCTTCTCCAACACCTAGAGGAATCCACTAAGTAACAGATCTTGGTTACAAAGTAGTCAACAGTCCGAGTCAACCTTGATCACACAGTTGGCTGCTTCTGGGACTCAATTTCTTCACAAAACATCTGTCTTGCTACTGCAGCTCCCTCGAACTCTTGGAATTGATCAGGTTCCTTTTTCTCTCATCTTCTTCAGCTCTCTTCCTCTTCCTTTCTTCTTCTTATCTCTTTCTCTATTCATAAGCACTTTTAGAAGTAGGGTCCTCCCTTCATTGCCTTTCTTCACATTCTTAATTTGCTCTCTCGTTCTTAGCTTCTTGTCTTCTTCTAGCCTCCTCATTCTTGCGCTCCACTTCAATATTTGCAAGAGTGTCAAACCCAACCCAGTAGTTGATTCCCTTCTTTTGTGGATCAACTTACCTTACATCTTTAGGTCTTGGTTGTGGTGGAGTGCCTCTGCCTCTTCCACCACTTCCAAACCTTCCCCTTTCTTGATAAGACTCAGCTCCTCCTCTAGGAGTGTATTGTACATGAGTCTTCCCAATTGACTGACTACTAGAACTCTGCTGCTTCTCACTGATCTGCATAAATCGAGTCCTTTCTCCCAATACAAGTCTCACGCCTGTGGTAGAGTCATATTCTTGAAGTAGCATCCAGCCTCTAGAATTGGAAACTCTTCTAGTGTTCTGGGTTTAGATCCTGCGTCAGGCATCGTGATTTCTCAAGGGGGTCTTACAACTGGGGAATCTTTCAATAAACTAGCTAGGGGGCCTTCAAACCTTGGTTTTATATCTTTTATCCTCTCGGAGTGCTTCTCAGCTACCTTGTCGAATTCAGCTTTCTATGGCTTTTCTTGCTATTTAACTGCCAATTCAGCTTTCTCTTCTATGGTCAGATCTTTCGATAGTTTGCTGAGAATTAAGGTTGTAACTTCACTCTGTTGTGGGGTCTTAGAAAACATGATTTTCAAGGGTGTCTTCTTCATTGAACTGCCTTTCCCCTTGCTTGCTTCCCTTTCACTCCTTCTTTATCACTCCGCAGCCCTTATTTCATTTTCTCTTCTCCCTTTTTGGCATCATCACCAAGTGGTAGAACCAAGTTAGGGAATATCCCACTGAGGAGTAAATCAATCTTATTATTTGTCGAGTCATGCTAATTATGAGTCTTGGAGTATGTTGTTCTGAATTCTGATCTCAAGGCGATGGTGTCAGCTGCCATCATCTTCATCTTAGTCTGCAGTGTTAGTCCAAGTGGCTACGATAATCTAGAGGGGGTGGGTGAATAGATTATGCCGATTTTTCGCAAATCGCCCTCTTTTTCGAATGAACAAGTAAATGACAAGAATGTAAATGCAGA
Source organism: Rehmannia glutinosa (assembly GCA_016081115.2). NCBI lineage: Eukaryota > Viridiplantae > Streptophyta > Magnoliopsida > Lamiales > Orobanchaceae > Rehmannia > Rehmannia glutinosa. Next base: position 116,242 of record JABTTQ020002994.1, on the reverse strand, counting down.
AATTAAACAACACTCGATGATTTATAGTAGTTCAACCCACCTAGGGCCTAATCTACTACCACCCCGGTATATCCAAAGTGGATTTCAAAAAGAAAAAAAGATTTTATTAACAATTACCACAATTGTTACAACACCACCTTTAAAGATCACCACAATCTTCTTACAACAACTTCAAGTTAGATTACCACAATCTTCCTTCAACACCTATGAAGAGTACCACACTCTTCAACACCTAAGATCACCCAAGTGTGTTCTTACCACAAGAACACTAACAAGGATATCTTGTTTTGGATGATAGAAAAATTCAAGATTATGAGTATACAAACTTTGAGTGCAAGTGTAATCAAGAACAAAAAGCCTAGACCTCAAGATTGTGCAAGTGCAAGAACTTAGGCTATTACAACAAGAATGTAAAAATGAAAGCTTGGAGAATTTTGCAGATTTCTTGTTGTATTGTATTCTTGTGTGTTATATCTTGTGTCTTCAAATCATCCTCTATTTATAGGAGAGTCTTCACCAACATAGGCTCCTCCTTCTTCACTTTTGTCTACAAAAAGAGGATCACAAGATGTAGAAATATTGTACAAAAATGAAAAGCAATTTCAAGTCTGGAGTGTTCTGTTTCATAGAGGTCCGACCGATCACATGGAGGTCGACCGGTCACATGGAGGTCCGACCGGTCGCCCCTACTCAGACCGGTCCCCCTCTTCACAATTTCAAGTATGGAGTGTTCTGTTTCATTTTGTTCGTTCTCCAGGTACAGATCGATCATTTGCTCGACCGGTTGACCTCCAAATTGAAATGTTATCCGATATTTGTCAAAAATAAACTTCAAGAAATACTCCAAAAAATTAGTAAAAACATTTTAAATCAATTGGGAGTATTTGGACAACATTTATAAACATTGTTTCGGTAAAAAAACTCATTTAAACAAAATCATCAAAATCTTGATAAAAACATTTATCTAACAAACTCCCCCTTTTTGATGATTACAAACTAAAATAATTTTAGGAAGTCGATTTTAAAACGAAACATATTTTTCGGTCTAAAACGTCATTCCTATTATAAGCAAGATTTACCATAAGTAAAAACACACAAGGATAGGAGCAAAGATTTTTCAAAGACATTTTTGCACAAGCTCCCCCTATCAACATGCATAACAAAAATAAGTAGAAGCAAACAACTACAAGCTAAAAGCTTGAATTTCATGAGCTTAAAATCTCCCCCTGTCACAAAGACATCATTAGTTAAGCATAAAAGTGCATAATACATCACATGGACTAAGCATTATTCACAGCTTTTAGCTTTTAAGAGCCCTAACTTATAGCTTTTCTTGCGAGCTTATTTTTGCTTCTTTGAGCGTATGAGCGTTTTTCCTGTTTCTCCCTCTTTGGATTCATCAAAAAAAATGTTAGCACGATAAAAACATCATACAATTATATCAAAGTGCGCAATTTAATCGATTTATCGAGTGTATTGAACATTAAAGCTTAAATTCCAAAAAGGGAAAAATTGATCATTTGATTTGCAAAAGTTCATTTGATTGATAAAACATGATCTCTATAAACTTATAAGACTTTTCAAATCAAGAGAATCATGTAGGTGATGAATTTTTCATAGAAACATTTTGTCGAATACTTGGCGTGCGTCGAATAAAACAAGAGATATATAACGCCTTTGTATTTCATTTAAGACAAACATTTTCATCACCAAATTCAGTTATATAACATTCATCCATCAACAATCAACATATACATCATATTAATACAAGAATTTCATCAAAATAGCAAGATACAAGCACATTCTCAAGGGTTCAACCCAATTGAGATTAAAAGGAGAAATTCTTACCAAATGATCGGAGAAGTCGGATGATATGGATGAAATAGAAGTTACATAAACTCAAAAATATAGATTTTATAAGAAGAAAATCATTTTGAGTGAATTTTGAGTGAAAAATGCGAAGGGGTTCGATTTTAGAAGAAAATAGCCAAAATGACGAAATGAAGGACATAAAGCATTTTAATCCTGAAAACCATGAGGGCGACCGGTCGACGGTGAGGGCGACGGTCCTCGTACTGGTCACGATCGACCATGACCATGTCGGCAACCGTGCCGAGCACGATTACATTTGTGTCCTAATTTTACACCAAAATCCGATTTTTCACCACTAAGTTTTAAAAACATGCAAATTGCAATCATAGACCTTATTCAATATGCATTATGCCTGACCGAGCTCGTATCAAGGCAAAAGTCTCGGAAGATAGCGGTTTTGTAAAGATATCCGCCAATTGATCTTGAGATGGAACAAAAGATATCTCAATTTTTCGTTTTGAAACACAATCCCTTATAAAATGATATCGAATCTCAATATGTTTAGTACGGTTATGATGAACCGGGTTTTGAGCGATATTTATAGCGGATATGTTGTCACAAAAGATAGGAACATTTTCAAAAGAATATTTATAATCCGCTAAAGTTTATTTCATCCAAAGCAATTGAGTACAACAAAAGGCCGCGGAAATGTATTCGGCTTCGGCCGTTGAAAGTGAAACACAATTTTGTTTCTTTGAAAACCAAGAAACTAGGCAATCGCCTAAAAGTTGACATGATCCGGAAGTACTTTTACGATCATCAATATTTCCCGCATAATCCGAATCACTATAACCTTTAAGAGAAAATTTTTTATTCTTTGGATAAAATAAACCATATTGAATAGTGTCTTTCAAATATCGAAAAATCCTTTTAACGGCACTCCTATTAGATTCTTTGGTATTGCTTTGAAAACGAGCACATAGGCATACGACATGAAGAATATCCGGTCTACTTGCGGTTAAATAAAGTAAACTACCAATCATACCTCGATACTTGGATTCACCAACCGGCTTGCCTTTTTCATCTTTGTCAATCTTGACGTTTGTTGCCATTGGGGTAGAGACGGTTCTTCCTTCTTCAATTCTGAACTTCTTCAAAAGCTCTTTTGTATATTTTGATTGTGAAATATAAATTCCTTCTTGGCATTGCTTAATTTAAAGTCCAAGGAAGAAGTTGAGCTCCCCCATCATGCTCATTTCAAATTCACCTTGCATTAACTTAGAAAATTTCTTGCACAAGGATTCATTAGTAGCACCAAAAATAATATCATCAACATAAATTTGCACTAATAAGCAATCTTGCCCTTTTTCAAAAACAAAGAGAGTAGTATCAACTTTACCTCTTGTAAAACAATTTTGCAAAAGAAAAGAGCTAAGTCTATCATACCATGCATGGGGTGCTTTTTTCAAACCATACCAGGCCTTTTTAAGTTTATAAACATCATTAAGCCTAGAAAAATTTTCAAACCTCGTAGGTTGTTTTACATAGACTTCTTCTTGAATAAGACCATTTAAAAATGCAAATTTTACATCCATTTGGTAAAGCTTGAAATTTTTAAAACAAGAATAGGCAAGTAAAATACGAATAGTTTCTAAACGTGCTATGGGTGCAAATGTTTCATCATAATCAATACCTTCTTCTCGATAATAACCTTGAGCTACTAACCTTGCTTTGTTTCGAATAATATTGCCTTGGTCATCCAGCTTGTTCCGAAATACCCATTTTGTGCCAATAATTGTTTGAGATGGAGGACAAGGTACTAATTCCCATACATCATTCCTTTCAAATTGATTCAACTCCTCTTGCATTTCTAAGAACCAATCCCCATCTTCAATAGCTTCCTTAGCATTTTTAGGCTCTTTTTGAAATATAAGAGCTTTCTCGGCAAATTTTCTCCGGGTCATCACTTTATCAAGGGGATCACCAATAATAAGATCTTTTGGGTGATCTCCCTTAAATTTCAACGCTACGGGAAGATTCGAAGTGTCATCTCTATCTTCTTGAGGAACAATTGAAGTGGATGGTTGATCATTTGAGGTAGAAGGTTGATCATTTTGAGCATCGTTTTGAACAATGGGTTCAACAATATCCTTTTCATCACTTTCATCATTGGGTATCCTTTCAACACCCGAAGCTTCATTGAATTTGACATGCATAGATTCTTCAACAACCCCACTAGTCTTACTGTAAACCCGATATGCTTTGCTCTTGGTTGAATACCCCATAAATATTCCTTCATCGGCCTTAGGATCAAGTTTGTCCAATTAATCCCTAGTATTCAAAATAAAACACTTACATCCAAATATTTTGAAATAACTAATATTTGGAGTTCTTCCTTTCCAAAGCTCATATGGAGTTTTATTCATTTTAGGACGAATATAAACTCGATTAATGACATAGCAAGCGGTACTTACGGCTTCGGCCCAAAAATATTTTGGAAGTGAAAATTCATTGAGCATGGACCGACTCATTTCTTGAAGTGTCCGATTCTTCCTTTCGGCTACTCCATTTTGTTGAGGTGTCCTTGGAGCCGAAAAATTGTGACCATATCCCTTAGTTTCACAAAAGACTCTAAATTCTCCATCAAATTCTCCACCTCGATCACTTCGAATAGACTTAATAGTATCTTCCTTTTCATTTTCAATATGTCTACACAACTTAACAAACTCATTAACGGCATCGCTTTTATTTGCAAGAAAAAGAGCCCAAGTATATCTAGAAAAATCATCAACTATAAGAAAAGTGTAATGTTTTCCACTTAGACTTGTTGTACCAATATGCCCATAAATGAAGAAGTTGTAGAGGCTTAGTTGTGGAAATTTCATTTTTGGGATTAAAACTACTCTTAACTAATTTGTTCTTTTGACAAGTGTCACATATGCCAAGATTTTCAAAATTCAATTTGGGTAGTCCTTTTACATGTTGGTTTTTGTAAATAGTTTGCAAATTTTTATATCCAACATGTCCAAGTCGCCTATGCCATAAACTAGTTAAATCATTATTGGCGACAAGACAAGAAACATTTTGACTAACCAAATCACTTGTACAAATTTTGTAAAGATTGCCTTTTCTATTTGCTTCACAAATAATATTATCATTTTTGGAAATAAGGCATTTTTATTTATTGAAAACTACATTATAATTTGAATCACAAAGTTAGCTAACACTTATCAAATTAAACTTAATCCCTTCTACTAAAAGAACATTACTAAGAGAGAAAGAAGAGTTACCAATTTCTCCATTTCCAAGAATTCTTTCTTTGCCATTGCCGAACATGACCATACCCTCTTCTTGGAGCTTAATGTTGGTAAAAGTTCTCTCTTTACGGTCATATGGCGTGAACACCCATTGTCCACGAGCCATTTTGAATCCTCCATGGTTGTTATAGCCCATATGACCTACAAAAGAATTATTATTAGGTACCCTATAGTTTTGGGGTCCATGGGGGTTAGCCTTGAGACCTTTGGGTCTCCAAACAAAGCTAAAATTGTTCTTCAATTTACAATGACTAACATAGTGACCAACTTTACCACAATAAAAAGAAATAAGATTATGGGCACTACTAGCACGTACAAAAGTCGGACCTTGGTCATTTTTCTTTGAAAGAGGTTGAAAAGGTTTATAGCCAAGTCCTAATTTAGATTCTCACTTCTTTGTGCATCTAAAATATATGTAACCTTATCCTTACTTAAGTTAAAACGGTGCACATCCTTTTTCAAACATTCAAGATCATTTGTGAGTGTTTGTTTTTCGGTTTCAAGAGTACGGACTTTAGTAAGAGTAATAGCATGAGCTTTATCAAGAGATTCATAAGAAGTAAACAATTTATCCTTTTCTAATTTAAGCTCTTTATGCTCCTTTTTTAAAGTCTTGTATTTAACAATCAAATTTTGAAACTCATTTTGTAATTCATCAAAATCACATTGTAATTCATCAACTAAGGAAGAAGATGAAGAATTAGAACGTACCTCGTTGTTTTCGTCGTCTATGGCCAAAAGACCATGTTCGGATTCTCCTTCTTCATCGATTGTTGCAAGGAGTTCATCCCAAGTCTTGACATCCGTATTTAAAGCCTTGTTTTTAGGAAAAGACTTTTTCTTCTTTTGTTCCTCCTCCTCGAGTTTTGGGCAATCGACTATGAAGTGCCTGGATTTTCCGCATTTAAAACACGACTTGTCTCTCGGTTTTCTTGCCTTATTTTTATTCACAAATTTTGCAAATTTCTAGACAAGTGCGGCCGTCTCCTCATCATCATCATCATTATCATAGTATGCATTATTAGAAGAAGATGCAAGACCTTTAGGAATATTTTGCATACCCGATTGAGTAATGGATGGTTTGAAATTTTTCCTCTCCTTGAGATAGACTTCGTAGATGAGGAGGTTCCCGATGAGCTCATCGAATTTGAGTGTCTCGAGATTTTGTGCTTCCTTAATAGCCGTCACCTTTTCGGACCATGAGCCGGGAAGGGCGTTTAACACCTTGGTCATCTTGTCTTCTTCGGAGATGAGTTTTCCAAGAGCCACAAGAGGATTGACAATGTTGTCAAACCTTTCCACCATTTTTGATATGCTTTCACCATCATGCATATTGAAATTTTCAAAATCTTTCACAAGCATTGTTTTTCTTACTTGCTTCACTTTCTTTGTGCCCTCATAGATGGTTTCTAATTTTTCCCAAACTTCATGTGCCGACATTATGCCTCTTATACGATTATACTCGGTGGCGGTAAGAGAGCAATATAAAATATTTAAGGCCTTACCATTTAGAGAGAAAGCCTTCTTGTTATTTTCATCGAACTCCTTTGAACGGTTTGGGAGTCGTGGTGCCATCCTCCAATTTTTTGGTTTGTTGAGCAACTCCTTCAATAACCACATTCCAAATGTCAAATCCGCACCCTTGTAGAAAGCACTCCATACGGTCTTTCCAAAATGCGTAGTTGTTGGCGTCGAATAGTGGTGGCTTATTGGTGGAGGCGCCGGTGGTGAGATAAGTTTCGTTCCTAGCCATGGATCTTTCCTCTTTACTCGAAACGAGCTATCCAAAGAGTTTGGCTTTGATACCACTTGTTAGTCCAAGTTGCTACGATAATCCAGAGGGGGGGTGAATAGATTATGCCGATTTTTCGCAAATCGACCTCTTTTTCGAATGAACAAGTAAATGACAAGAATGCAAATGCGGAAATTAAACAACACTCGATGATTTATAGTAGTTCAACCCACCTAGGGCCTAATCTACTACCACCCCGGTATATCCGAAGTGGATTTCGAAAAGAAAAAAAGATTTTATTAACAATTACCACAATTGTTACAACACCACCTTTGAAGATCACCACAATCTTCTTACAACACCTTCAAGGAGATTACCACAATCTTCCTTCAAGACCTATGAAGAGTACAACACTCTTCAACACCTAAGAACACCCAAGTGTGTTCTTACCACAAGAACACTAACAAGGATATCTTGTTTTGGATGATAGAAAAATTCAAGATTACAACTCAATAAATGAAGTATACAAACTTTGAGTGCAAGTGTAATCAAGAACAAAAAGCCTAGACCTCAAGATTGTGCAAGTGCAAAAACTTAGGCTATTACAACAAGAATGTATAAATGAAAGCTTGGAGAATTTTGCAGATTTCTTGTTGTATTGTATGCTTGTGTGTTATATCTTGTGTCTTCAAATCATCCTCTATTTATAGGAGAGTCTTCACCAACATAGACTCCTGCTTCTTCACTTTTGTCTACAAAAAGAGGATCACAAGATGTAGAAATATTGTACAAAAATGAAAAGCAAATCTTGCTGATAAGGAGTCCAACGGTACAAATTTTGCTGTCAAAACATTACACAGGGCAACCGGTCGTTCTATAGAAAATTTTGAACGTTAAATGAAATTAGTGCGATCCAGGCACCGTTCAGATGGGGGGTCGACCGGTCACATGGAGGTCCGATCGCTCGCCCTAGGGTCCGACCGGTCGGCCCCTACTCAGACCGGTCCCCCTCTTCACAATTTCAAGTCTGGAGTGTTATGTTTCATTTTGTTCGTTTTCCAGGTACCAGTCGACCGTGTGCTCGACCGGTCGGCCTCCAAATTGAAATGTTATCCGATTTTTGTCAAAATAAACTTCAAGAAATACTCCAAAAAATTAGTAAAAACGTTTTAAATCAATTGGGAGTATTTGGACAACATTTATAAACATTGTTTTGGTAAAAAAACTCATTTAAACAAAATCATCAAAATCTTGATAAAAACATTTATCTAACATGGAGCACCTTTATCTATTGTTCAACATTAGCCTCCATTCTTTGAATTTCTGATTTGTGGTGAGCCTTAAGAAACTCAATGTCAGTCTTATGTGATTGATCCATCCTAAACATGTGGTCCTTTTGCCGTTGTTGGAACTTAGCATTATATGAGCTCCAAATCACCATTTTTGTGAATAGTGATTTGAAGTAGGTGACCTGATCACGCCTTAATGGCTTTACTTGTCCAATCCATTCTCTGATTCTCAACACGGTTCCTGGTATATCTCCAGTGATAGTGGCATCTCTGTTGTCTAGTCGTTGGTCTAATGCTGCAAAACCATGCTCTATATTTTCTATTTCAGCACAGATGACTTTGTAGGCTTTACGGAAGTCGGTTGCATCATCGGATTATTCCTCTAGCCATACAACATCAAAGTCGAATCCAATCAGCACCATAGTGGTCTTAGCTGGAGTTCCAATTTCATCTGGAGAGACTTGGACATTATATCTAGCACGTTCCATGGTAGACTTCTGCTTCGAAGGGAATGTGAGCTTCAAACGGAAAGTAGTCGGTGTCATAAATCGAAACTATGCATTTTAATTATCATGATAAATATTTCCAATGCAAAATTATATGTATTTTAAAATTTCATATTCACATTAGAAGCCATGTAAAATCAAATTATTTATATTAATATATTTATGTATGTAAATTATTTGAAATTTATTTATATATATAAAATAACGAAGTGAAACAATACAAAGTGAAAATATACTAATATATATATGTATATAATAAAGTATAACCTTAAATGGATAGTTAGCAAATATATAGATGTCTAAGTATATGTGAGACATATATATATATATATATATATATATAGAGGGAGTGTTATATAGGACCCCCCTATTATATGAGTACGTAGGACTAGATCCAAGCCGTAAATAAATTGATCTCAATGGCTGAGATTAATCCTGCTTATTTGCTGATAAATCATTCGAAACAGCCAAAGGAGGGTATATTAGTCCATATAATAATAAGTTATGGTAGCTAAATCTAGTAAATCCCATTAAAATAGGATGAGTTACAATCAAAGTCCACCAAATCTGTTATTGAATTAAATCGTCCACTTCATTTCACCTTCTCCACCGTTCTTCTGTAACTAAGATAGTCTCCCAATTCACTGAAAATTCGTCATTTGCAGAGCTGAATCAAGAAAGAAAAGAATGGATGACACATATGAAGAAAGCTTCAATACTAATGAAGAACAAGGTAACACTTTTTCTTGCCTTCGAAATTGTTTTCATTGTACATTTTTTACTGAATCCCCTTAAATTTTGATTCGTATTTTTTCCTAAAATCAATGATTCGATCAATCATTTTCATTTTTTTTTGTAATTATTACCCAGCAATATGCTTATGCGTGTCTGTAATATTGATTATGCCTTGAAAATAACATGCTTACAAATGTGAACTTCTTGGTAGTCCAGAAAAGGGCATATCTTCATCCCAATTTTTTTTTTTTTGTGTATGTTTACCCAGTGAGTTGCTTATTCGTTATGATAAATGTGTTTTCCATTGCCTATAAATGTGCTTATGAGTACCAACAGACTTTCGAACACCTAAAATTTAGTTCCTCGTCCACGTTTTTTTTCTTCATATTAACCGACAAAGTTGTTTATACGTATCCATAATATTACTTATATGTGAATACTAATATGCTTATACTTATGAACATATAGCTAAAGCATGAAATTTAATTCTTCGTCCCCATTTTTTTCTTTAAAAAACGTATATGATATGATCGAAAATGCATTTTTTATGTGCTTGAATTGCTGTTGTCATGAATAAAACATGTTGCTCAAGTTTGTTCGGTGTTATAACCGATCAGGTTAATTGATCATTATTTAGGTTGTATGAACTGAAATTATTTGATTACGTTTTGATCCTGTGCTTTGCTTATATATGAGTATAAAATTGCTTGTAATAATTGACCATTATGCTAACGTGTTTTCAAAATCTTGCTTTTTTATTTCTTTTGTTGAGACAGTTGTAATTGCAAGTGTTCCGCAGCAACGGATTGAAATAACAACGGATTCGTCTCTGAATTGGATACCAGAATGTGATGAACATCTGACTCCAAAAGAAGGGATGAATTATGATAGTGTCAAGAACGCAATACAATTCTACAGGGATTATGGGCGTGCCACCGGATTTGATGTGAGAATTAGTATAACCAAACGCTTCCACAGTGGTATAATATGCATGCAATACGTAGTTTGCAGCCGCGAAGGGTTCAAAAAGGTTAACAACTCATCTGCATCTCACGAAGAAGTGGAGCTAAATGATGACGAAGTCTCACAAGTCAGACACAAAATACCGACAAGGGTGGGATGCAAGGCGCGTTGCGTGCTCCAAGCCACTGACTCTGGTTCTTACACAGTAAAAAGTTTTGAAATCCGGCACACGCATTCATTGACGCCCGGGGTGTACAGACACTTTCTAAAGGCGAATAGGAATTTAAATTTGGCTCACCAAAAATTCATCCTAAGTTGTATAAAAGCAAACATTGGGCCAGCGAAAACTTATCGATTGTATAAGGAGATGGTTAGAGGGTATTCGAATGTAGGCGCACTGCCAATCGACTTTAAAAATTTCAAGAGAGAGCTGAAAGCTTACGTCTGTGGAGCCGATGCACAGCTTATTATAGATAAGTTTTTGAAAAAGATTGAAGTTTGTCCAAATACAGCATTCAACTATGACGTTGATGAAAACGTCCAACTCACACGATTATTTTGGGCTGATCCAATGTGCAAGCAAAACTACAGAATGTTCGGGGATGTTATATCTTTCGATGCAACATACAACACTAACAGGTACGGGTGCAATCCCAACAGAATTCATGCTCCTTCCTCTTTTTTTAAATTAGTCCACAACAATGCATAACAAAACAGAAAAGACTGGTTACGAGTTGCTTTCATACTGCATAAGAAGATATATAATTTTACAAAGAAAATGACTAGTTCGTTACAGCATTTATTGATTTGTGGATATGCATAAGAATTTATTATAATCTGCTTATATATTAGTAGAATGTTGCTTATGTATTATAAAAAAAATTGCATGCGTCTGAACTTAAAAGAAGTCTCTTATTTTGGGAAAAAAAGAGACTGACTTGTCACAACAAACATAGGTACAAAATGGTTTTTGCGCCGTTCACTGGTGTGGACAACCATAGAAGATGTGTTACGTTCGCGTCTGGGTTACTTCTGAAGGAAGATGAAGAATCGTATGTCTGGCTATTCAAAAATTTGTTAAAGGCAATGGGGCATGAGCCAACATACATAGTTACTGATCAAGATCCCGCAATGAAAAATGCTATTAAAAAGGTTTTCAAGAACAGTATTCACCGACTATGTATGTGGCATATCATGGAAAAGGTTGGTGCGAAGGTGGGGCATACTTTGCTTAAGGACGAGGAATTCATGGAAAGATTGAATCGCATTGTTTGGAGTAACTACATCGAACTTCCAGAATTTGAAGAGAGATGGGCACAGTTGATGAATGATTACCAGCTTACTTCGCATTCATGGTTCGCACATATGTTTAAAATCAGAAAATCGTGGATCCCCGCTTATTCTAAAAAGGGATAAAGATTATTAACATCCCAAACTATTCAGGTTTTTACACTTTGCAATCCGAACTTTAAAAAGTTACAGTTTGCAACCTAAACTTTACAAAATTTTGCACTTTGCATAAAATTCCAGTTTTACCCTTGGTTTCATGAAAGCTGGTTTGCAGTTTACACTCTAAACTTTAAAGTTGTTGCACTTTGCAACCTAAACGATAAATTTTATTGCATTTTCTACGTTTACTCCTCAAGGTCTTGCGATCCTCGAAAATGGTATCAGAGCCTAGGTTTATTAAGAACTTCTAGTTATATTTATTATATTTATGTAATTAACAATTGGTGAGGAGAATCTCTCCGAGAATATGGATCCGGACAATTGTCCGAGATGTACGCCGTACAGGACATATCGTCAAATCTTGACGATGTATGCACAAAAACACCAAGATAAAATTGTATATTGGAATCACCAATATGAGATACAGGAACGCGTTGGAGCCGATAGGGAAGCCTTGAGGCAATGCGAAATGCGGCGAAAGATATCATATGAGTTTACTCGGGCAGATTAACTGGACCTTATATGTCGAGTTGATGAATCTCCAAGAAGCGGTTCATGAGAATTCCCATCAAAACAATGATTCCAAACAAATCTAAGTTCTCTGAAGATCTTAGAGAAATCCAGAAGACGGTGCACAATTATGGCAACCGCCATATTCATCTACCAGCACAAGTTCATCAGATCCAAAACCAGATGGAGACGATGGTGAAATATCGAAGGAAACTCTTGAAATCCTTCATGATATTCATAAATGAGTTAAGAACCTGGAGTATAGACCAAGTTCTTCCGGAGGAAAGAAACGTTTTGATTTTGGGACAGTACCCTATTTACACCAAAAAGGGAAACCAACCAGAGTTATACGAAAAATGACGGACGATGAAAAGCTTATTGCTATCATCAAAGGAAAATCCATCATAAACTAAAAGTGATGGGTATGGAGAAAATCAATCTTAAATATCTACATGACCTGGCAGAATCCTTCGCGGGATTAGGTATTGTAGACTTAAAAATGAACGCAGGAGATAGATCAGCTTTGGTTACCTATGACCCTCATGGTAGACCAATTCTGCCAATTCCACCACCACCACCAGTAAATCCCAACGTCGAAGAAAGTGCAGGTTCAAATCATGGAACCCAGGACGAGAGAATGCATCACGTTGGAGATTTCACCACAGGGAATGAAACACTTTCAGGAACAGGAGCTCGACCACCTCTTCCAGGAACTCGAGTACCTCCTAGAAGGCCAAACATACACCAGACACCTTATGGAAGATCGCATCTAGATCCGATACATCCATATGGGTTGATGCTGAATCTGGATATCCCAAATTTCAAAAATCGAGAAGTCCTTATTGGTGAGTGGGCATCAGCAATGAGGATTGCAGCAGGTACCCTTGATCTTACGAACTTCATTTTACTCCTTGAAATGAGTATTGAGGGATCTATAAGGATTGCATGGGATATGACCAATGCAAGTACGAAGAGCGCGGTCACAATAGGAGAATCACTGAAAGGAATTGTCGATGATATGGCAAAACTATTCAAAGTCCAGTTTATCGGCACAGGTTACTTTGAGGGATTAGAGGATGAGAAAAGAAAAAGATATAAACAAGCCCTCTATAGCCTTGAGTTGCATGATATTTGTCATATTGATGAATATATCAAGTTGTTCACCGAATACCGGTGGAAATCCAAGATTGGAGAAAGGAGGCTTCACAGCTATTCTTTGCAAAGATTCCGAGTCCCTGGAGAGAAATGCTTATTAGGGAATACAAGGATGGAGCAGAATTTGATAGAGTGGCTAGAAGAATGTCTTTCTTAAAGGCCAAGTTATCTGAATGGTGTTACCAGGCTGCTCTATACAGGAATTATAAGAGATTAAGAGGTATTAACGAAGTGGATACTCTATGTTGCGTGGACAATGATATCCCAACAGTTGTGGGAGGTCAACCACGGTGGCATAAGAAGAAGAAGGAGAGAAGCCATCCATACCGCCGGGGAAGCAGTAGCAAAAGGTCTTCATGGAGACCTAGAAGGTTTTGGTCAAAGCAAAAAGCCCGGTTACAAATCGGGGCAAAGACCAGGCACTGGCAGGAGTAGAGCCTCATCATCGAGGTTCAAATCAAGCGAGTAGCGCGAGAACCACGGGAGAAGAACTTTCAAAGCGCTCATACGGAACTAATGAAAGTTTCCGAGACGTAATTCTGGACATGCGGAGCAAGAGGGCATATCTCAACTGATTGCCCAGAAAATCAAAGACGAGGAGTCAGACAGTTTGAGGCTACACCAGAAATCGAAGAAGTTGTCTACTATCAGGATTTAATACAAGTGTATCAATTTGAGGATATTCCCTCAGATAAAAGCATCTATGAAGAGGAGATCTATTCTGATGATGGAAGTGAATCCAGTTCAGAATCAGAGTGAAGAAGAAATTCTTCAACAGACGGTTACGGAGGATATGTCATGATTCCTCTCTCATACTACGGTTTCTCATAATACTCTTATGAGAATTATGCAGGAAGATCCTAAGCTTCAGACATATGATGGTTTTGCAATTGGAGCTATGGAAAAGGCTTTGGATAAGATTGGTTTCCGTAATAGAAAATACCAAATTATCCACAGGGTAACAACCAGAGAATTTGCCATTCCGATGGAGTTTACCGGGAACCTGATTGAGATGCAGTTGGTCCCTATTAGAGAAATCCAGGAGATCAAAAGCAAAGTTAAAAGAGAAGTTTCAAATACACTCTCATGGATTCATATCGGAGCCATAAGAGTCATTATTAAAGCAACATTCAAAGAAGGAATAGATTTGCCACTCAATCTTGCTATCTTTGACAAGCGAATCTCACATCTCAAGGATTCATGCCTTCGAGCGGTTACAGGAAATTTGCATGCTGGGAAATTGGCATTTAATGTCTACCCTAGAATTGCATACAATCTGGGAGATCGAGATTTCAGCAGAGTCCTAACCCTTCATCAAGATTTCAAAAGAGACAATTTAATGAAAGAAGGGAACAGACCCTACTCGATCACATACAAGATATCCTATGCTCTCTCGAATACACATCATTCAGAAGTATTCTTGAGAAAGGAATTTATTGAAGTCCCAAGAATCTTCGAGGACTTTGCCAGGGTGTTAGGAAATTTATTGTTTAAGATTTTGATGAATGCCATGTAAAACTTAGAATAGAAAGTTGGCACCCCAATTCTTGTTGTAAAATGCATTGTAATAAATAGAGTGGCCAAAAATTTGAGTTAAGTCGGCCTACGCCTAACATGCAAGAAGACAAATCAAGACTAGAAGGAAGACTCATTGCGAGACAACCGAGTATGGCAAAGAAGAGTAGACGGAACTCTACTAAAGAAGCAAATCGAGATGCGGTGAGTGGAGTATCGGTCAAGTCAACTCGAGAAAAGCCAAGTCTCAAGTTGAAGTGACAAGAGTCATCCAATGATTGGAAGTCGACTCTAAGTCACCTGGGAAAGCAAAGAAATGCGTCAAGTCGAGATAATCAGAAAAGATCCGTTGCACGAAAAATCAAGAGAATTACTTAAACAAGTAATATCTCCATACCACCTTTCTCGAGTGCTCGGTCCCGAGCGTGCAAAAGGAATGAACCAATAGGAAGCACTACACCGTGTCGAACTCGAAAAGGTGAAAGAACAATTCATACGAGGAAATGGCAATTCCAAGAGGATCAACAAGACAAGACAAGCCAACGATCGCAAGTGATTTTCAAAAATAAGCCTATCTCTTCAACGGGCAAATTTTTGAAAGATCACTATAAAAGGCGAGGAGTTTTTTTGAGAAGGAGAAATATATGAGAGTGACACAAGTTAAAGACCAACAAAACAACGTTCAAGCAATTATTAGAAAATCAAACATTCTCAATCCTCAAGCCTACACTACGAAGAACATCAATCCAACACTCACTGTGAAGGAAAGATAACTTCAATCAGTTGAAGAGGAAAACACTTTGAAAAATCAAGGGGTCTACATTCCACGAAGGATTGTAGGAAGGTTCAAGGTCGAACCAAGTCTTAAGCTTTTGGAGGGCTTCGTGATCAAATCCAAAGAGCTTGAGCAAGTGAGTCAGAGTAGCAAAGCGCACGCCCCGCTGTGAAGAAGCCGAGTCGTCACGAGAAGCCAGGTGAGTGATCAAGGCGTCTCGGGCCGAGTCCCAAAGGATCAAGTCACCGTGTGATCAAGACTTGTATCCGGACTGTTACCACTTTGTACACCGATCATTACCTAGTGGATTCCTCCGGAGTTGGAGAAGAGAGGAGTAGAAGAATTACCCCATCTTCGAACCTCTATAAAAATTTCATTGTGTCATTTACATTTCAAAGACTTTAATTCCCGCATTTTTAATCGCTTATAATCTGATAAATTTGCTATCCACTTGATAATTTATAAGTACTAAACCAAGCACTAAACTCTTGCTTAATCAAATTTAAGGGTGTTAAGTCTTCCAAAACGCCGAAAACGAAACCACTTTGTTGAGTTAATTTAGAGTCAACAAACAGTTATTCCATCAACAACTCGGTTGAGTCATTTGAGAGATTAACTCTACTGAGTGGCTAAATTGATTGTCCATCAAGGACACAGGTGTAGTATCAACTCGTATATTTAAAAGGACTAAATCGAAAATTTGGTAAGGTTTATTCAACCCCCCTTCTAAACCTTACACTTACACCCCTTGGGACCTACAGGTGGTATCGAGCGGTTGGTTCATTGAACCCTCCGCACCGGTTCTTGAACTAGATCTCCAAACTTTTCAAAGTCCGCTTTAGTACTTAAACTTTCAAAACTCTTTTTATCATTAAAAGTTATTATCATGGAAGCAAATTTGACACGCATCCCTATGTTCACAATTGAAGAATTTGATGATTGGAAAATTCGTATGCGAGCTCATCTATCAAAGATTACATGATGAGATGTGGATAGTAATAGAAGATAGGCCACTGCAAATCTTAAAGGTGAACACAACTATAAGAAGAGGCTGCACGTGAAGGAGAAGAGGATGTTGCTCCCGGACCGATCAGTCATTTGAAAAACCAAGAACTGAATGGACAAATGATGACAAAAAAAGATATAACCTGGACAATGTAGCTAAGGACATCCTTTACAAAACCTTGGACAAAGCCATGTTCAATAAAGTCAAATCTTGCAAAACGGCTAAAGAACTGCGGGACAAGCTAACATTGATTTGTGAAGGCTCGTGAGCAAATCAAAGAAAACAAATTATCGGTGGTCATGACAAATTTGAGAACTTCAAAATGATCTCGGGAGAGAACCTGGATCAACCGGATGCTCGGTTCACGAAATCACAAATAAGCTGTCTGCACTTGGAAAGGAATATACACAGGAGGAAATGTGTATGAAGATCCTAAAAAGTCTTCCAAAATTGAATGGGAAATGAAGGTCATGGCACTAAGACATTCCATGGACCTATCAAAGACATCCAACCATGAATTATTCTCGGACCTCAAAGCCTACGAGTTTGAGCCGAGAAGAAAAGACCAGGAAGAGACAATGTACCCAAAACAAAATTGCTCTAATTGTTAAAGATGGGAAGAGAGCCGAGATCAAAGAAGTCATTGATCCGGAAATAGCCCGATGGTTAAGAGGTTCAACAAGTTCTTCAATAAGAACTACAAGAGAGGAAAGGATGAATCTTCCGAGAAGACACTCGGCTCCTCCAAATCAAGGGAAGATAGGCCAACCAAGAGAACGGATCATCAAAAAGTTGAGTATCAAAGGGGTGACAATCCAAGAATGGAAAGAGCTGATCAAAAGGCTGAATATCTATGTTGGAACCGTAGACAACCAGTCACTATGCCATTGATTTGCTCATATCGTAGTCAACAAATACAGGGAATGAAGAAGAAAAAAAGGTCTTGAGAGAAAGAAGACAAGAAAAGAAAAAGGCAATGATGGGCTGCAGATCAATCGAAAACAAACAAGTCAAGAGAGACAAATGATTGAGAGCGTGGTGCTGACTACTCAAGTGACTCAAAGAAGAAGCCCGATGCCGCTTGATGGCCAAGGAACAAGATCAACCTGACCAAGAAGATGAGGTACACTCTAACTCATCAAACTCGGACTCTAGTGATAGTGACTGACACACACACACCTCATCACCCACTGATCTTTATGATTCATTAGGAAAAATGATGAAAGATTTTGAACACATTAAATCCTCAAACACTCTATTAAATGAGGAAAACAGCCTACTCAAGAGTCAAAACTCAAAGTGACTAAGGAGCCGAGTACTCTAAGTCAAATAGCCGATGAGAATGAAAGTTTAAAAGCTAAAAATGCTAAATTAATAGCAGAAATTGCTGCTATAGAGAAGAGGAGAATGACCTCAAAAATGTTATTGCCTCATTTACTAAGGCATCTAAATCATTGGATGATCTTATTTTGAGTCAAAGAGAATGTGGAGACAAGACAGGCCTAGGATTTAATTCCTCTGTGCCATGTCAAACCTCAAAAGTAATTTTGGAAAAAGGATCTTCAAGTCATGAAGAGTCTGAAAAATCCAAAACTCTAAATGATGCACACACATTCACTCCAAAACACAAGAAACAAGCAAACGGCCTTGGTTATAAAGGAAAAGAAAAACGACCAGTTGAGTGCGGCTTTGAAAGGGCAAAATGAGAAGAGATTCACGGCCCAGTTCCTCAAAGAAACTCCGAATAAAAATACTCTGTAAAGAAGAAGGAGAGCTACCAAAACCCCGAAAATTTATAAGAGAAATGCATATGATGGGAATGGTAGAAAATATCCAAGCCAAGTGATTGGAATAATGTGAACTATCGGCATAGACTTATGGAATATAAGCCCAAATGGCAAAGGCCTAGAACTCAAAAAGGCCATTCCAAAAGTATAAGAGCTTTCATCGACACACATATGCACCTAGGCACTACACTCAAAGACACCACAATTACCCAAGAAAGGCAATTGCTAAAACACATATGCGGCATACGACAAAAGAGACAGTTGTATGAACCTAAAATCCCCAAGCAATTTGCTAGGATTAATTATGATTATGGCATCGATAGATGGCAACCCCTTAGAGTCAAATCATTTGGCTATAAGTTGGTTGGATCATCTTACAATTCTAACCCTCGGGACCCGGACAAGTATGGGTACCTAAAACTTAATTTCCTTGATTGCGGGTTCAAGGAACAGTGAGTGCCAAGGAACCTGGTACATGGATAGTGGTCGCATTCCGGACACATGACAAGAAATAAGAAAAATCTGTCAAAATTCAAGGAAGTAAAAGGAGCAAAAGTCATATTTGGAGGAAATGAAGCTCCTGGTGAAATAAGAGGCATTGGATCCATCAAGAGGAATGGATTAGAAATCACAGACGTTGCATATGTTGAAGGACTCAACTTCAACCTACTAAGCATCGATCCAACTCGTGACAAGGGTTACAATGTTGGATTTAACATGGGTATATGTCAAATCAAGGATATTGAATCAAATGAAGTTGTCTTTGCAAGGATGTAGACAAGAATATGTATGTCGTGGATTGGTCAATCGCAACACCCAAAGACTGTCTACTAGCAAAAAGCACAAATTGAATCAAGTTGGTGTGGCACAAAAAGCCGAGTCACCTAAATTTCAAAACGATTAACAAGCTTGCAAGAAGTAATCTTGTGGAAGGACTTCCAGTTCGAGTATACAAGAAGGAGAGTATATGTGATGCATGTCGGAAGGAAAACAAATCAAATCTTCATTCAAAGAAAAGACATGTTCATCTTCAACAAGAATATTGCATCCGCTACATATGGATCTATTTGGCCCAAGTGGAACCAAATGAAAGATAAGTGGAAAGAAATATACCTTGGTGGTAGTAGATGACTACTCAAGATATACATGGACAATATTCATGTGTAAGAAGAAAGAAACTCTACAAAAACTACCACAAATGATGAAGAGGATTCAAAACGAGAAGAGCCAAACCATTATCAAAATAAGATCGGATGGAGGAACTGAGTTTGTCAATGGAATAATAACTTCGATATTGTATTGAAAATGGTATTGGTCATGAACTATCGACAAAGAAAAGACTCCGAGCGAGAATGGAGTTGCGAAAGAAGGAATGAACCCTCAAAAAAGCGGCAAGGACCATGTTAGGCGACGGGGTTACAAAAAGATTTTGGGTGAAGCAATCAACACGACTTGCTACACCCAAAACAGGATGTATGATAAAGGACAAACCGACAAAGACTCCTATGAGATTTGGACGGAAGAAAACCAAATGTTGCATATTTCAAATATTTGGATGTAAATGCTTCATCCACAACAATGGCAAAGACAATCTAAAGGCTTTTGATGCTAAAGTTGATGAAGGTATCTTCTTAGGATACTCAATGAAAGCAAAGCCTACTGACTACTCAACAAAAGAACTATGGTTGCGGAAGAATCCATTCATGTGGTATTCGATGAGCCAAATGTAAATGGAGAAGACATTGAAGAGTCGGTGATAATAATTGAATCATCCAACCATCTGAAGAGACCCTATCTTTGGTATGGAATTATCAATTGAGAAGAAGATGAGATAGTGAATCTCAAAAGCAATTGGAACATTTGCGGTAAGTGATCACGAGAGAGGCGACCACGAAACAACAATTTAAGACAAGCTGAATCCGGCTAACTTACTCCAACTTTGATGTAAGATGGCCGAGAGACCATCCACGAGAACTTGTCATTGGAGACATAAGAGAAGGTGTAAAAACAAGATCGAAACTCAACAAGAAGCTATGTTCACATGCTTCATCTCGCAAATAGAGCCCAAGGATATGTTACAAGCATTGGGCGACGCACATTGGATTCAAGCTATGCAAGAAGAGTGAATCGGTTTGAAAGAAATAAAGTATGGGAATTAGTGCAAAGACCCATACATCAAAATGTTATCGGCACCAAATGGGTGTTCAGAAATAAGATGAACGAGGAAGGTTCGGTGGTAAGAAACAAAGCAAGACTAGTAGCCAAAGGATATTGCCAAGAAGAAGGGATAGATTTTGATGAAACATTTGCCCCTGTAAGATTGGAAGCTATAAGGATGTTTCTTGCCTATCTGACTCACAAGAATTTCACTTTGTATATCAGATGGATGTAAAAAGTGCATTTCTAAATGGTTTATTGGAAGAAGAAGTATATGTTGAACAACCTCCAGGATTTGAGCAGAAGACTCTTGGAGATAAAGTATACAAACACAAAAAAGCTCTATATGGATTGAAACAGGCACCCGGAGCTTGGTATGATACCTTGTCACAATTCCTAACTCGAAAATGGATTCACAAAAGGAAAAGTAGATAGAACACTTTTAGAATTCAAGACAAAAAGAGTATCTTTGCGTGTTCAAATATATGTGGATGACATCATTTTTGGATCTACAAACAAAGAGTTGTGTGAAAAATTTTCAAACCTCATGCAAAGTAAATTTGAAATGAGCATGATGGGAGAGGCGACATTCTTCCTTGGACTCCAAGTGAAACAATTTGAAGGATGGAACCTTCATAAGTCAAACAAAATACACCGAGATTTAATGAAGAAGTTTGGTATGGAGGAGAAGTCTTATGTAAAAATACCAATGAATACATCGATCAAAATGGACATGGATGCGGATGGCAAGCAGTAGATCAAACAAGATACACAAAGACTTATTGGATCATTGCTCTATCTCACAAAGAAGCGAGGCGGACATCACCTTTGTTGTAGGTGTATGTGCAAGATTTCAATCTGCTCCAAAAGAGAGCCATATGACAAAGAAATGCTAAGAGAATATTGAGATACTTGAAAGGAAGCGAAGAAGCGAGCCTATGGTATCGAAAGGAAGGTGGATTCAAGATAATTGGCTATTGATTCTCGACTATCTTTGGATGCAGAGTGGACAAGAAGAGCACTTCAGGCACATGTCAAATGCTTTAGGAAAGCAGTGATTTCTGGTTTAGCAAGAAGCAAAATTCAATAGCCACCTCTACACTGACGAGAATACATAGATGCGGGCAAATTTGTTGTGCCCAAGTCCTATGGATGAGACAAAGAAATGAGAGATTATGAAGTTGAGGAAAAAGAAATTCCAATCATGTGTGATAACACAAGTGCAATGCCATTACTCAAAATCTGTGTTGCACTCAAGAACAAAGCATATCGATGTCGAGATATCACTTCATAAGAGATCATGTTGAAAATAAGGATATCATCTTGGAATATATCTCAACCGATAAACAATTGGTGACATCTTCACAAAACCATTATGTGAGTCAAGATTTAAAGAACTCAAACATGAGTTAGGGTTAATTGAGCTGGTGACACTCGGAAAGAATCAAAGAAAAGAAATGGAACACAAAAAGGGAAAAAGAGTCGAACTCACAAATCGCTAAGTAAATCGACTATATCGGAAGACAATACACAGTCGGTGATAGCCGAGTCACCAAGAGAACTGTGAGAAGTAGAGTTAAATCGGCTAAGGGATAAGGTTTTAGAGTCACTTATGAGCAAAGTGACAAAACGCGATCGTTTTGGTGAGCGGAATGTTTTAAGGTATACGTCGGATAATGATGATGTGTCTGGACATAAAGCCGCACACCAAGCTTATGAATGGATATAAATCTTTGCCGCATTAAATACGAGACATTAAATGCTAAATAGGCGTGGAAAATCTAAGCCGTTGATTTCGATCACATTTCAAAACCACCCGCACGTCCTTTCATAAACCATACTTAAACCATTTCCGTCCGTTTCTCTCTCACACTATCAAAACTGTTCATTTCTTTCTCTCAAAAAAGCAAAGGCAAAAATTCTCTCGAAACCCAATCTATCGTCAAATCATTCTCTAAGATTTTCTTTGATAAAATCCGAAAAATGGCACCAACCTACGACTTTGTGAAATTAGGGAAGCAAATCCACACCGGTCTCTCTTGGGATTTCGACGGATTAGTGAAACAGTCCGACGACACCCTAGTGAAGAAAATCGCTGAAAAATTGGAAACGTCCCGGCCGAAATCAAGCCCATTTACGCGTTAGAATATCCGATGACCTATGTGGAGGAGGTCACACGATTCTACGTGAATGCTTTGAGATTCACGACGAAGGAATAAAGTCATCTCTGTTCACGGAAAGCGGTGACTATCTCTGCCAAGGATTTGGTGAACATTGCTCACTACCGCCAGGAAGGAGCATCGTGAGATTAACGGTGATGTAAACTTGGTGATGCTTGGAAAGAAATAGCCAAGCCCGACTTTCTTTGATAAAATAGTATACACAACAAACAAGAGACTGGCTGAAGGAGGATTATCACAAGTCATTGGACATAGTTGCCAAATGTATTGACATCAAATTTGGCGGCTTTGACCAATCATCAAAAGCAAAGCGATTGTAATGGCCGCAATCATCGCAGAAAAAGAAGATAAACTGGGCTTGAGTTTGTCTCGAGACTCTGCCCGAACGTAGGGAACAAATCCTTCAAGGAAGATGGCTCATTTGGAGGTTCCTAGGATATGGCCTAGTAATTGGCCGGTGATGGAGGTGAAAGGAGTCCTCTTAGACATGGGAAGGCATTCCATGTTAACAAGAGGATGTTTAGAGCAAACCTCTCGGCGCACGAGAAGAGAGCCTACGCCAAGAGAGCGACACGAGTGAGGGGGAATCGGTGACCACTGAAGATACAAAATGTTTCTCTCCACCCAAGAAGAAAGCCCCCTGCAAGTGCTAAGAAGAAGCTAACGCCCCTGCAGCGAAAGAAAGTCAAACATGCTCCTGCCCTGCTGCGAGAGTCACCCGCCCCTGCAGCCGTGTCTCTCCCTGCTGCAGCTAGCCGGATCGAGAAGGACTCACAAATATCTTCTCCGATCGTCAAAAAGAGGAGAACTCGAGAAGCCAAGACGGCCCGCTCCTCGAGAAAAAGACACCCGGCCGGCCCCCGCCCCCAAGACTCGAGGAAACCGTCTGCGAACCGGGCAATCCCTGGTACAAACTAGGAGACGAAGACGAATCATCAAGCACTCCGAGCTTGAGAAACCGGGCCGAGTCGACCACTCACCGTATGGGAGATCTGAGAGGCTAGCTGGAGAAGTAGAGTCTCGGATGTAATTGATGAAGCGACCCAAGTCTGTGAAAGCGTCAGCAGAGGCAAAGCGAAGAAATAAGGCGTGTAGTCCGAGCGGTGAGACACAAGAAGAAGCTGGTAGAGCTGATAGTGATGTGATGATTTTATCCCCACCTTACCCGACATCCAAAATCGCCTAGAGTGGAGAAATGGAAATTGAGTCGATCCAGGAGCAGTTCCAACGGCCCGAGTTTATAGAAGAAGAAGAGGAACTGTTGAGCTTCCTGGACTAACCACTGTGCTCCCTTTGGATGAAGAAGACAAGCTCCAGACATCTTGCAGATCTTCAAGGACAAGGAGAAAGAAAAGCAAGGCTGAGGAAAGGCCGAGGCACGTGAGAAGGCAAGCATCCATCCTATCTCCGTCACCACAGAACACACATCATCCTCTCCTTGATGTCTTCTCGGCGGTGATGAGGATCCTGAGAATCTTTCGCCCACGGAAAGAGTTGCAAATGCAGCAAGCATTGCATGAATCCGAGAATCCTTCACGAGCAAAGACGATGGAGGGACCAGGAGAGTCCTCGAACACGGTGAAATTGATCCAATGGGAGTGGTTCAACAAATCGCCACTATTGTTCTGCCACCACTTCCCTCACTCGGAAGAAGCGATAAGGGACCTGGAGATGAAAGCGGGATAGTGGGGACCCCGGTCGAGCCAACCCCTATTGAAGGTGTTTTACCACCTGCCCAACGGTGAACATTCAATCAAAACAGTAGGAGTTTGGAGACGAGTGACCCCATTCCAAGTCACTCGGTTAGTGCGCCCGGTGGGAAACTCCCTCCACCGGCAAGGTCGGAGAATGCTGCGGATGACTCAACAATGAATCCGGGAGGCGAAGTAGAGAAAATACAAACACAAGAAGAAACGACAAGTTGCCATCAACGAAGCTCGAGGCGATTGAGACTGTCTCGGTGAGTGCCAAGCGCTCTGAAGGCTAATGACGCCGCTGCTAATGCGGTCGAGGCCTGAGATGGAACGGCCGTGGGAGTTAACACTGGGCGATGAAAGTGCAATCCATGGGGTTGAGACTCCAATGGATGCCACCACAAGACCCTAAGACAATCGACACGGAAGAAGGAGGACCAAGCCTCATTGCGATTGAGACTATTTGGAGGTAATAAAGCCCCACGGGAGGTTGAGACTTCCCGGGGTAAAGAAGTCAAGTAGAGAACATCCCTCCTGCTATCATCGACCCATCGAGAAGGAGATAAGCGCACTTCATGATTCCCGGGATAATCTGATGTAACCTTTCAGGATCGGAAGGCGAAGAAGAAAGGCGAGTCATCACCCGTGATGATCCAAAAGACTCAATTGCAGATGTTCCAAGCACGAGCAAGTCGATCCCAAGACTACTCGTCAAACATTTAATTTTGATGATGAGCCACCAATGGAAATCTCATCATCGTCCGATGACGCTTCGATAAGGCCGAGGACCAGTCTACTCAATTGGAAAAATCACCGAGACCAACGAAGGTACATTGAGACAAAGGCTCGAAAAACCTGGGTCCACTTTACAACAAAACCCAATGGACCGAGAGTCCACTACGCGCGGCTCCTCAAGGCTGCAGCAGGTCGATTCCAAAAAGAACTTCACGCGCACCGCTCATCATCGAACAAATCCCGGTTGGCGGTGATGA
The DNA here is from genome assembly GCA_016081115.2 of Rehmannia glutinosa. Taxonomy (NCBI): domain Eukaryota; kingdom Viridiplantae; phylum Streptophyta; class Magnoliopsida; order Lamiales; family Orobanchaceae; genus Rehmannia; species Rehmannia glutinosa. The sequence continues at coordinate 90,668 of JABTTQ020002994.1, read as the reverse complement.
ATCCTTTATAGAATCTTTTCCTTTTTCTCTGGAGGTACCCGACCTCCATGAAGAGTCGAGAAAATGAACGCCGACGCTACCACAGACCAGCTCCGTTTTTCAATCGAGGCACCATTGTTCCAACCGATTATGATTTGACGCCGCATGGCCATCACCGCAACGGAAGAATCACCAAGTCCGCTTGAAGTGTTCAAGGCATTATTCGGCCGAGATTGAATGGATGGAGAGGCATCGAGGCCTCTATAGATATCGCGATCGACAACGAGAGATGCAAATCTCACTGGCGATTTAAGAGGCATAACAATCGGGATCGAGGAATGGTGGCAACAAACAAAACAATGTGTGTCGAACAAGTGAGATACTTGAGGACATTGTTCAACAAGTCTGCTTTGGTATGGAGAGTGAAAATGCGATGCAAAACGAAGCTGCGAGAACATATTGAGCACATGCATGAAGCTCACATTGCCGAGATTAAGCTGCTGCGTGAGCAAAACAAGAGTGATCTACGGCGTTTGGAAGAAACCATGAATACAAAATTCAGGCCTTCTCATGGCCGAGATGAAGTGATTTCAAGAGAGTCCAACGCTACTCGATCCGAATTTCGTCGCATACTCTGCAGCGGACTCGAGACAAAACTCAACTATCGCCAGCTCGACTTCCCGCTTGCAAGTCTCTTTCCGGGCGTTCCTCTCTCCTTTGATGATGCCAAAAAGGGGAAGAGGAATACCTAAAGGCGAGAAGGAGGAAACAGTGCGAAGGAAAGTCACCGAGGAAGTCTTTGAAACAAAAGAAAGGAAAATCTGAGGGGAAGGATCAAAAGATATGACCTTGATGATTGCACAAACCCCTCAACAAAATCTGTCACGGTGACATTATCGTGACAAACTCCTCAGTGACTCTGCCACTCCAACACTCTGCTATATCTATGGTGAAAAGAGAAAAACAATTGAAGCGGGGATGAAGGAAGTGGAAGGAAGAATGGATGCCCGAGTTATGAACATCTTGAAAGAACATGGAGGCATTCCGGTGAAGCGAAGACACTTATGCCATTTCGGATGTCGGGGCGGAGCCACGATCGAGTTGATGAATTTAAAACGCTCGAATCAAGGATACTTTGCAAAAATGTCTATGGCTCAAGCTTGGGACTTGTCTTGGGAAAAGGGTCTCACGTTATGTGAAGAAGGCGACGACAACGAGACTACCTAAGCGATCACTCTGTTGGTCACTCCGGTCACTCACTCAGTGGAAAGAAGAAGACCCCGAGACAATACACGCCCGAGGTAGAGGAAGAAGCGATGGTGGAGGAAGAAGCTTGACCTGGGCCTCTGCCCAAAAACATTGAATCGTGGATCCGGGAAAGAAAGGAGGATCTCTTTGTGGGCTTGACCAAGTAGCAAATTTGCAAGTGGCTAAAAGTAACGCTGAGTATTCAAAAAGATTAGAAGAAGAAAACAAGAGACAAACTCAGCTATGGGAGGAAAGACAGGAAAGATTAAGAAGAGATGAAGCTGCCAGGAAGGCATATGGAAAGAAAAAGAAAGGCGGTGACGGCGAGAAAAAGAGAAGAAGAGAAAGAAGATCTTTGAACAAGATGAAAGAAGGAGACAATGAAGGAGATGAAGTGTTGTTGTCCACCCCTTCGTGTATTTTATTATGAAAATACATACAATGTAAGTCTTCGTAATAAAGCTATAAATTCTTTATTTTTGTAGACAAATATGTGCTCACGATACACCTTGTAAATTGTGTAAAAGAACAAGAATGTTATGATCAATAAAAGGATTGATTACTGCGCATACATTCTATGTCAATACACTATCTGTATGTATCTTTGCTATTTGCATTTTTGAATGGTTTAAGTTTTGGCATCATCAAAAGGGGGAAATTGTTAGGAAATTTATTGTTTAAGATTTTGATGAATGCCATGTAAAACTTAGAATAGAAAGTTGGCACCCTAATTCTTGTTGTAAAATGCATTGTAATAAATAGAATAGTGGCCAAGGCTGAGTTAAGTCACTACGCCCTAACATGCAAGAAGACAATCAAGACTAGAAGGAAGACTCATTGAGACAACCGAGTATGGCAAAGAAGAGTAGACGGGGACTCTACTAAAGAAGCAAGCGAGATGCGGTGAGTGGAGTATCGGTCAAGTCAACTCGAGAAAAGCCAAGTCTCAAGTTGAAGTGAAGAGTCATCCATGATTGGAAAGTGACTCTAAGTCACCTGGGAAAGCAAAGAAATGCAGTCAAGTCGAGATAACTGTAAAAGATCCGTTGCACGGAAATCAAGAGAATTACTTAAACAAGTAATATCTCCATACCACCTTTCTCGGAGTGCTCAGTCCCAGAAGCGTGCAAAAGGAATGAACCAATGGGAAGCACTACACCGTGTCGAACTCAAAAGGTGAAAGAACAATTCATACGAGGAAATGGCAATTCCAAGGACTTGCAACAAGACAAGACAAACCATCGACGCAAGTGATTTTCAAAAATAAGCCTATCTCTTCAACGGGCAAATTTTTGAAAGATCACTATAAAAGGCTGAGGAGTTTTTTTGAGAAGGAGAAATATATGAGAGTGACACAAGTTAAAGACCTGAACAAAACAACGTTCAAGCAATTATTAGAAAATCTGAAACATTCTCAATCCTCAAGCCTACACTACGAAGAACATCAATCCAACACTCACCGTGAAGGAAAGATAACTTCAATCGGTTGAAGAGGAAAACACTTTGAAAAATCAAGGGGTCTACATTCCACGAAGGATTGTAGGAAGGTTCAAGGTCGAACCAAGTCTTAAGCTTTTGGAGGGCTTTGTGATCAAATCCAAAGAGCTTGAGCAAGTGAGTGTAGTAGCAAGCAGTGCCCTGTGAAGAAAGGCGAGTCGTCACGAGAAGCCGGTGAGTGATCAAGGCGTCTCGGCCCGAGTCCCAAAGGATCAAGTCACTTTGTGTGATCAAGACTTGTATCCGACTGTTACCACTTTGTATCTTGATCATTACCTAGTGGATTCCTCCGGGAGTTGGAGAAGAGAGGAGTAGAAGAATTACCCCATCGTCGAACCTCTATAAAAATTTCATTGTGTCATTTACATTTCAAAGCACTTTAATTCCTGCATTTTTAATTGCTTATATCTGTTTGATAAATTTGCTATCCACTTGATAATTTATAAGTACTAAACCAAGCACTAAACTCTTGCTTAATCAAATTTACGGGTGTTAAGTCTTCCAATAAAACGAAACCACTTTGTTGAGTTAATTTAGAGTCAACAATGAGTTATTCCATCAACTCGATTGAGTCATTTGAGAGATTAACTCTCTTGAGTGGCTAAATTGATTATCCATCAAGGACACAAATTGTAGTAGTATCAACTCTGTATATTTAAAAGGACTAAATCGAAAATTTGGTAAGGTTTATTCAACCCCCCCTTCTAAACCTTACATTTACACCCCTTGGGACCTACACAGGGTGGTGCTACCAGAAATTATTGAGTCTCCAACTATCAAGGAGATCGATATGAAAATACAAGATCAACCTGTCTTCAACAAAAGTCAAAGTCTCAGAGTTGAGCCAAAAAGGATGTCTTTCCAACAGGACATAATGATGAGTAGCAGCCGTTGGGAAGAAAGGAGACCAAGTACAGTTCAGCACATTCCAGATATTTTCAAAACAGCAGGAGAGCTGAAATGTCCAGAAGGATGGCGAGAAGTTGAAGTAATATTCGACATCACTCAAAAGGATAATTTTTGCTTGTGATGTTCTATTTTATCTCCAACAACCAATAGTTGGAAGGTATCAAAGAAGCCTGAAGATAGGTGAAATTGAGCTAACAATTACAGGGATAGCAGGAAAAATTCCAGAAACGTTAATTCTGGGAATTGAATTTCTTGAGGATCATAAACCTTGGGAAAGATTAAAGACGGAATAGAGTTCACAGTGGCAAATAAAAGATACAGAATCAGATGACCACTAGTCCATTCTCCATATACATTTCTATCGGAATGTTATATGCTGATTACAAGGCCGAGTATTTCCCCGCCTATATTGATTCAGGTGTCGGAATATGTACTACAAAGCCGGATGTTTTTACTAAAGAAATTGGAGAAGATTTACCAGCTATTGCAGGACGAGATTTCTCTAAAAGAATTCTTATTCTTAATAGAGGAATTAAACAAGCAGAAATCATGATCGGAGGCGCAGGCGGTACCCCATGGTACAAAGTGAAGACGCCACCAATCTATTTCCATGATATATGAGCAGATGTGTTGCTAGGAAACAATTTCCTACAAACATTCAAGCGATTCACATAGGAAAATAAGACAAGAAGACTTATTTTCACAACATTATAAGATTATTATCCAAAGACTGCGGGAAGCATTTTATCGAAAAATGCCTATTAATTTTCGCAGCAAGCGTGGTGATGAAGCCAAACTTTACAATCCAAAAATGGTGGATCGAAGAAAATTTGGTGAAGCGTTATTATCCTATAGACAATTCGGAAGCCAAAAGGATAAGAAGATATGGGATAATAACTTGTATTCATTCAGAGTACAAGGAGAAGAACGAGTTACTCCAGAAGCCATTGCAGAATTATGGATGGGTCTAATGGAGAATCCACAGAGTGACATAACCATAGAAGAACAAATATCACTCGAGGATATCAAGAAGAAGATCCAAAGTAATTACAACGAAGATCCTTTGGCATGGTGGGACAAGAACGAGCTCAAAGCATCCTTAAAGGTTAAACCAGGAAAGGAGTACGAGTTCATGAGATTCAAACCAATCCTTATGAATCAGAAGGATCGTGAGGATATGCAGAAGATACTTAAGGAACTTCTTGACCTTAGGTTAATTTCACCAGGAGTTTCTCCATACAGTAGTCCAGGATTCTTAGTCAGAAACCATGGAGAAATTAAAAGAGGAAAGCCAAGACTTGTTATTAATTACAAGGGGATTAATAACATTTTGGAGATATTTTCAGATGTTTGTCACAAAGAAGGATTAGTGCTTTCGGAAGAGAAGACGGTGATCGCAACAAGACAGATTGAATTCCTCGGGATTGAAATCAATGAATCTGGAATTATTCTATAGAGTCATATTGTGGAAAAGATACAGGGATTTCCAGATACACTGAAAGACAAGAAGCAACTTCAGAGTTTTCTTGGAGTTGTTAATTTTGTTGGGATGTTCATTAACAATCTGGCATACTACAGGAATGTGTTTAGCCCATTGCTTAAAAAAGATGCAGTATTCAAATGGGAAGATGAACATCAAGAAGGAATTAAGCAACTTAAAGAAGTTTGTAAAAAGCTTCCAAAACTTGTGATTCCCCAAGACGAAGACGAATCGGTTCTTTACGGATGCCGAGAGATGATTGGTGGGCAGCAGTTCTTACTAAGGTCACACCAAACGAGGAAGTGCCATGCAGATATTGCAGTGTTTATTCACACTCAGTGAAGCAAACAGATGGCATATAAACAAGAAAGAATTATTTGCAGTCAGAAGAGCTTTCAAAAAATGTTCTCTATTTTTACTGGCTAAAAAGTTCACTTTAAAAATTGATAATTCAAGTGTTAAGGCTTTTCTGAAAAACAAAATTGAATCAAAACCAGAAAAGGCTCGATTACTTAGATGGCAAGCTGAATGCCAATATTATGATTATGATATTATTATTATAAAATCTCATGAAAATATTCTTGAAGATTTTTTAACACGAGATGGAAGGACGCGTTGCTTACGAGGTCTTTAAATGAGTAAGACATCTCAAGGAAAACCTGGAGAGTCTAGAACGAGATTTTGGGACGTTATGTCTCAATGCGAGAGATTCTTTGGGCCGGACGACTTCAACAGTGACCAAAATCCGTTTCTAGTCAAATACGAGCATGCCAATTCGCTCAAGGACAATTGTTCTTAGCGCTGCAAGGGCCTCTCTTCCAGGCCGTATCGCCTACGGTGCAAAAAGGGGCGAATAGAGAACAGGGCTCTAACCCAGAGGCTATGGATTCAAGTACCATAATCACAAGTGTTGCAGGTGATGCATCCCCTGAAGATGTACAAACTGTCAGAATGTTGAAGCTCCGGTGTCACAACCCGAGTCTTCAAGTCAACCCAAAGACCTGGGGGTAAAGAGGAGAGTTGAATCTTAGGCCACAGACAGGCAAATCTAAGGTTCAAACTGACGAGATTAAGATTTCCCCTATGCAGATATATCAGAGACAATGGGAGAAATTAGTTACAAGAAGAGGTATTAACCCAGAAAAAACAATGGTTGATATCTCAGGCAAGTATCCCAGAGTTTGGGTGAAACCGGGAAGTCATCCAATTGAAGTACAAGAATGGTATACTTTTGGAGCTCTAGCTTCAATCTATACTGTATCACCAGGATTCCCAGAAATTTCAAATTACCAAAATGGATTGGGGAAGCAGTATACGAGACTTGGACCAATATTCCACATTTGGCCAGAGGAGACATTTTGGAATTGTATTTTATCAGTGCAGCTCCCAAACCAGCAAAGAAAGGCTTTAATAAATCTTTTCATTTTATCAAGCTGAGAAGACCGGATGGAAATGCTTTAAAATACATAAAAGCGTCTTCACCGGAAGAAGTACTAGTATTAGTAGGAGCAATTTCTGAAGACGAAGCTTCTACCAGACGAGCATGGGGTCTTTGGTTTTGTCTAACAGAAATGGACAAAGTCAAATATCCATTCAAGTTTTTCCAGAATTCAGCAAATGGATCTTGCCTTTTGAATTCAATGACTGGATCAACAACAGGATTCGCAGAGGAGCTTTTCGAGACAAATAAAAGAATTCTCTTGGAGAACAAGATTCCGACGAGTAAATAAACTTACCGGAAATTCTGTAACATGGTGCATGTTGGTCGTTGGATCGATCGGATCAGTCAAACATGCCCTGAACAGAAAGAACCCGAGTTTGGGAAAGGATTTCGACCCAAACCGGACCGACATGACCATGCAGCTGGAAACGACAAGGGCCCAGCTCACAAAACGCGTTATCCTCGGAGACCACGCAAACCAAATTTTTAAAAGATTCCCCGACAAACATCACATGGGCTGACTCACGCGGAAAGAAGAGAAAAACAGCTGGCGAGGCAATAATGCAGGATATGACGTAAGCAGTGACGTCATAAATATCAACAAGATTTGGAGTCCGCCTTTTCAAGTCCGGATTCAAGTCTATAAAAGCCGAGAGTTGAAGGAAGCTGAGGACATCGAACATTTTCCTTAGTTTTCTTATAATAAAGTCTGTGAGAAAAATTTGTAATATTTTGAGTGTTTTGGTTTTCAAGTTTTTATGTGTTTTTGAGTGCAAGCCTCATCGATGAGAGGCTAAAATAGTATTCTCCTCCCAAAAGGAGATTACTAATGTAATAAATATTTCTATAAGTTCTTAATAAAAAGAGGCTTTCTGCTTCAACATGTGTTCATAATGTTCTATTAATTCATCCCGTTTAAGAATTGCTTGTACGCCTGGAAGTAGGAAACGAATCTAGGATGTGCTAAATAGTTGCTGAAGGAGTCGGACAACTTGCAGATCATCTTCCCTGAGGGTGAGGTTGAACAGTGAGGAGCTGTTTGTCAAATTATCTGGGGGCAATAATTTTCCGACTGGTGTTGTTGCAAGCCATCTCACCTGGTGCTGTTTCGGTCAAAGAAGGTATGAATTTTAAGGGATTTATTAATTTTACGGAAGCATGTTGAGCCTGATATGGTCCTAATGTACTATTTTCATTTTCATTCTAAAGACCCAATTTGTATACGGATAAATTCTTGAAATAAGATCTTGATAAAAGTATGTCTTGTTGAGTTTATAGGCTGGAAACCTGATATGATCCATTTAAAACCTCTGAATAGAGACTGGATCGAAGTAGGTGTAACAATGCCACGAACAAAACAAGTTACAGAAAATAAGGGTTCTTATTTCTCGAAAAATCCGAAAAACAAATTGAATATGGAGTAAAAACTTTAAGTTTATTGTGTAATGCGATAGATTTATCATTATGTAGCAATTTTCCACAAATTAGAGTTTAAAGGGATAACTAGAACTATGGTTATTAAAGAATAAAATCCTAGGGGCAAAATTGTCCAAAGTGTGCAAATTGTAATTATTTTCATAGTTCAGGATGCAAAATGTTAAAAATCAAAGTATAGGTTGTGAAGTGTAAAAAGGGGTAAAGTTGGGGTGGTTAAAAATAATTATCTCTTTTAAAAATGTGCAATTGAGCGGATTACTTAGAACCACGTCAAGATCGTAAAGTGCTAACAGTGGTTCGAGAGTTTCACCAACCCACAAGTTAGTCTAGTGGAATTTTTCATGCACTACGATAGCGCTATAGAAGCTCAGAGACATGTCGTAGACAAACTGAACAACAAGATAGAATCCAGCTTGCCCAAATGCAAAACACAATTAGAAATTGAGAAACATGCATCAGTTGTGTATACTAGAACAGTGTTTTCTGTTGTGAGCGCCGAAATCGAATCATCTTGTTACAAGTGCGTGACAATGGAAATCAACAACGGGGCTGACACCTACACTTATAAAATCAAGGACGTGAAAATAGGAGTCTTTACAGTGGTTTCATATATAAATGACGATGTGATGGAATGCAGTTGCAAAATGTTTTAGCGTTTCGGGCTTGTATGTCGTCACATTTTCTCGCTACTAAAAGAGGCCGATAAAATCCCAGCCAAATATATTCACAAAAGATGGAGGAAAAATGCATCCATGCTACGGTGTCAAAACAATGATTCGTTGAACAATTTCGGATCAGATATGCAGTGTGATACAACGATCCAACAGATTTGGTATGAGATTCACTATTGTTTGATTCTATCAAATGACGACAAATCCAAGATTGAATCCCTGTCAAGGATCATAAAAGATCATAAAGAACAATTGCTGAAGGATCAACAAACTGATTCCCGTTCGGTGAACAAACAAACATTGATCGAAGGATTCATTGGGGACAAAACCCAGCTAGGCATTGTAGTGTTGCCGCCAACACAGGCCAAGAATAAAGGGGGCAGCAGTTGAGTCAAAACCGACTTCAGAGTCAGAAAGAAAAAGCAATAAAGGCTGGACAGAAAATGAAGAGACGTTGTGGGAAATGCGGAGAAATAGGTTCGCACAATAGCAGAACGTGCGACAAGTAGTTGATGTTTTTTTTTTGGAGTGCATGTTTGAGACTGCTTATTAAAGCATTTGATACTGCTTATTTATTCATATTTTATCGCTTATTTTTTTAGGTTTATTTTAGATTATGTACTTATTTGTTTTATATACCTAAAATTTGTTCCTTGAAATTAAAAAAAAGGCATGTGCTGGATAATAAAAATTGTGACTGCCTGTTTAACTTTTTTCACCTTGCACTTTGATTATTCACTAACAATATAAAATAACATGATATACATGCTTACAAAAACAATAAACTCTGCTTGCACAACATTTGAATCATGCTTAAACACATTTCAATACTGCTATATAGTATGCGATACTTGATAAGTTATAATATTTGAAATAGTGCTAACAAGACAATTGATTTCTGCTTGCGCAACGTTTGAATTCTGCTTACGAAACATTTGTATACTTCAAAAAGTTAAAACATTCCAATATTTCTTACAGTGCAGTTGATTTCGGCATACAAAGAAGAAGAACACTGCTTAAAAAATATTTGATGTAATGCTATAAACATTATAACATACCATGAAAATGAATGCTTACAATAGAGTAAAATTCTGCATATTTACCACTTAAATTCTGCTTACATAGGTACTAATCAAAAAAACATTCAAAACATCACTAAAAAGTACTTCAAAAGACCAAGCAAATTTACCGTGTCTGGAAAATTGCTAAAAAGTACTTCAAATATCAATAAAAAGTACAAAACAAATAAAATTTTTCGGATTGATCTTATTTCGTTTTGGCAAACTCTTCCACTCGTCCCATTACCGCCTCCCTAAGATCATTCATTGGGTCCAGGCATATTGCAGCTGCGTACTTTCTACGCATCATCAATAGTTGTGCCTCGTCATTTTTTCGGAGCCCGCTATCCCAGTTTTTGATCCCACCTCCCATATAGGTCTCCATATGGTGCAATGCGAAAATACCACAATCAACTTTGTTATCCTTGTCCCTCAAGGGCATGCACAAACGGGAGACAGACGATTGCTGGATAGCACGAGCAATTGACGGGAAACCCTTCGTCGATAGGTATTGCGAAAATACTTGTCGCTGTCCAGAAAAAAAAATATATTTGAATCATTCAAACAATAAAGAATGAAAAAATATATTCAATCATCTATAGAGACGAACTAACCAATTTATCAGGAACACCGTCATATTTGAGGGTTTTGTTGCCGCCAACCGAGGAGTTGTCTAATACGTGGCAGACCTTTTTTTTAACGTTGAAGCATATCACGAAAAAATATTCGCTCTTGAATATCTGGAAGAAGAACTACACAATGGGTAACAAAAATGTTAGGGTCACAAATAAAAAAAAAATTAAGCCTCACCATATCATACATACCAACTGGATTTACACACGTCCATAACCGGTCCTAAAATTTAGCCCACTACCAAAAATAATTTCCCTCCCAAAAATTGATTTCAATTAAAATTACCAATAAGCTCTTTTTTAAATTAAGTTACATATTAAATAATGGTAAAACCTGATTAATCTTAACCGTTTAAAAATTAAATCAATGACTCATATTTGGTCTTGTGTACTCACCTAAGATATGTGGACTCACCTGATCTAAATCCTATATATATATATATATATATATATATATATATGTTATTTGTGGGGTGTGGTTGTAGATACATATACATATAGTTGTGGTGTGGGATATCTAATATAAATAAATGGGGATATTTGTGTACATTATAATATTATGTATGTATGTTAGTCTTCACTTATCCCATTTAACCGATCAAGCAAATTGCTAAAATATATATGCTCAGCTCATGCGTGTCGTGAGGATTTTCTAATAAAGAAAACTAACACACATAATACACTTTGATATATAATCTATATATGTATATATATTTACTCCCACCGCCTTAACTAAGAAATTTGATAACCATCAATATTTTATTAGCTTATTTGGCTTAAGCATACCAATACAATGTTGGCCAAAAATAGTTTTGGTTAATACAACTACAAGTGTACAGTGTAGTTTATAGAATAATGGCAAGTAAAGTTGTATTCCTTAGCGGACATGGATGCACAGCTCCCCTTGTGGGGGCACGTGCCCTCCCCCTCCCAAAAAAAAAAATTTATTGTTTATTTTTTAAAGCTATTAATTAGTTAAAACAATCAAAGTGTACTCCCATTAATTTTTTATATAGTTTATTATTGTATTTATTTTATTTTTTGATGTAATTTTTTTAATAAATTTATTTTGTAGTTTAGAATTGTATTTGTTTTGTGAGTAGGAATCTTGTGAGATGATATCACCGTGCGACGGAAACAAAGAATAACGGTTTTAATGTATAAAGTAATATTTTTAGTGTAAAAATTAATATGTTTTCTAAAATAATTTTAAAAAATATGTTCAGACAAAGTATTACTTTTTCATATAAAAGTACTTTTTTTTGCCGCACGGTACGGCCTTCTTACACAAGTTTTTGCCTTGTTTTTGTGCCCCCTTGTAAAATAATCTTGGATCCGTCCCTGTTCCTCATGGATTGAATCTCGAAACACTTAGGCTATAATAACATCGTATTCAATTTTTATTGAAGCGACCGGAAATCAACTATTTTAATTAAGAAAATCGAAAATAAAGAAGGAAATTAATTTATGAACCCCACAAGTATTTTCAACATCTTTAGGAGCAACCTTTGGCACATAATCTCAACATGCTTCTTCAATATTAAATGCGAATAAAGTTTTAAAAACCAATTCATACAATTATATGGGTTCAATTCCTAAGTTCATTTACTCCCCCTCCCGGGTGGTGCGTAAACAATTGATTAATAACAATTGTAGTCCTCCCAGATCGTTACAATTCTTATTAACTCCAAAAAGATTTGTGAATTGAATAACTCCCCACAAACACGCCTGTCACACATGTTTCATGTCTGAATTTTGCAATAACAAATATGACATGCTAATTATTGATCAGATAAAAAGCAATTAAATAATAAACACTCGAATTCATAAAATAGGATGCATGAAGCAATTAAGAAAACAAATAATCATATTTAATACAAACCCACGGTTTTGATTATACCCTATGATCCGAAAAATATGCCAAACATTGATTACAAACTCATCCGATTTCTTTGTCTTTTCGATCTTCTCTTTGCATTCGTCAATCCTATTCGGGCCTTTCAACTGATATTTCTTTGATTAAGCTCCGTTTCCTATAAAAAATTACAAAAATACGCAGTATCATGCCCTTCTATGGAAACCAAGTAAAAACATACTAAATATACATGCAAATGTATCAATTGTATGTCATTTTAAGCCCCTAAATGCACGTATATTTTACACATGTCAAAATCCTCCAAAGCATTACTCGTCCTTGAGCAAATTAAGAAAAATAATATAAAGGGGTACAAAGAACACACAAGAACACTACAAACATTTAATCTCATTCGACTTCATATTTAAGTAAACCATGCAATTCATTATTAAGAAGTCATCAATCATAAGTTCGGCATAATTAATACTCTCTCGGGGACTTGACATCGCGACCCACAAGTAGTAGTGTATCACTCATCTCTCAAAGTGTATGGAAAGTGTTTACGCTCAAAATCAATTCAATGAATGTAGAACTATCATAAGCTTGCAAATCGTCTTAACATCTCTACCACTTTTGTTTGCGCAATCTAAGAATCAAAAAGGACTTTTCATTTGGTTGTAATGTGGGCTCTTTGGTTAAGGTAGGGAAAATTTTGATTGAGCAACTTGACTTGAGCAAATAGAATTTTAGTACACAAACTTGCAATTCACCAACCCAATTTCAGCATAATACTCATTTTCTCAAAATATTTTCTTTTTAACTCAAATCCACCCTTATTTCTCATTTTTCATTCTTAAGCCTTTTTGCCTCTTTTCTTCTTACTTTAGCCTCAAGCTCTCAATTTTTCACAATATTCAGAATTTTTCTTTTCTTTCTACTCCTTGTGCTCGATTTTCTCTATTTTTTTCCCAGAGATTTCCTTTCTTTTAAAGCTTCATACATTCCTCATTCACCTAGATACTGCTCATCCCTCTTTCTTTTGCCAACTTCCTCTTTTTTTAAGAATTTTCACCACATCTCCCCCAAACTTGTTCATTTTCTATAAGCTCAAGAAATTTCAGGGACAAAATCATGTTTGAATTTTAAAGATCAATGTGGCTAGCAATAAAAAGTTTTGGCTCAAAATTGGCTGACTAGGGAATCATGAGTTATAGGTAGGTTTTTTAGGCTAAGTAGGCTAAACAAAGATGACCTTAAATCATTTTCAAAAATTGCACACACACATGGCTTCAATGAAGATATCAGAGCAAGTTCTAGAGTTCTATCAATCATGAATGACACACTCAAGAAAAATAAAACTGCATAAGATAAAAGCAGTTAGAGGCACAAAAGCTCACAGGCTTATTTTTCGCAACATGCTCAAATACCCAATTTTCTTAACTATTGCCAAACAAACAAATGACATCTCGTCAACAATTAATCACATTATTCACAAAAATATATCATCTCATAAAATTAAATTATCATAGTAAAAATCATACGGAATCTTTGGGCACATTCAAAAATCTTGATTAAAATTCACACAAAAGCAATTAAACATACTAAAGCGATAAATGTGCTAAAAATGAAAAAATCAAAAATAAACCAAAAAAATCGAAATATTATTATTTTTTTATGCTCTACATGCAATCCTAAATGCAAGAAAGTACTTTCACATTCTTGACAACCCCCCCAAAAACTTAAAATATTTCGTCCTGAACATATGAGGAAATTATCAAAAGTAAAGATGAAGGCGTAATAAGTACATGCATAGCTCACTATGGTGGTGGAGGGTAGTGGCCTTTGTTTGATGCATGTTTTTATCTTAATTTTGATGATTTTATTTTTACACCAAAACAATGTTTTTAACTGTTGTCCAAATACTCCTAAATGATTTCAAATGGTTTCAATATTTTCCGGAGTATTTCTTCAAGTTTTTATATCAGATAATATCGGACAACACTTTTAATGATTTTATGTTTATAAGATTTCACTTCAAAATAAGGTTCCTAAATGTTGTCTAAATACTCCCGATTGGTTTAAAATATTTTTACTATTTTTTTGGAGTATTTCTTGAGTTTTATTTTCGACAAAAATCGACAACATTTAAATCTCGAGGTCAACCTACGCCGCCTATAGGGCAACCCGTTACTGAAGAGTACGTTGAAACAAAAAAAAATGAACCTGGAGTATAAAAACGCAGATCGACCGGTCGCCCTGGGCGTCGACCCGTCAGTCGACCGGTCGCCAGTGCGGCGACGGTGACACTGCAAGTCTTGTTGAAAGCAGAAACTCCCGTTCTTCATTTCCTTGAGACATGGACCGGTTGGACATAGGGGTGACCGGTCGAACCCCACGTCGGCCGTCGCCTATATGTAAAAATATTGTGTCATTTTTGAACTTCTATTTATGTGATGCGACCGGTCGCCTATCTCTTTTAATGAAAAAAAATGACCGTTTGACAAAGAAACAACATTTCCTTAAAATGTGGGATTGATTTCTAACAGCTATATTCTTGATTTTAATTGTATTTTTCTGTAGATTTTCAATCCCCAAGAGGAGTCTATGCTTGATCAACCATCTCCTATAAATAGAGGAAGTTTTGGAGCAACCAACACAACAATTCAGATACAACACAACAAGATACACTTCAAGCAAACACTTGTTCTTCATTGTCATTATTCTTGTTGTAATTTTGCCTAGCTTATCACTTTCACATCCTTGAGGTCTAGGCTTTAATTTCTTGATTACACTTGCACTCAAATTGTATTATTCATTATTGAGTTGTAATCTTGATTTTTGGGTTATCATTCAACACAAGATATCATTGTGAGTGTTCTTGTGGTAAGAACACACTTGGAAGATCTAGGTGATAGGTGCAAGAAGATTGTGGGGATTTTCTCCTTGAGGTGTTGAAGAATTTGGTATTCTTCAAGATTGAAGATTGTGGTGATCTTCAAAGGTGCCGTTGAAGGAAGATTGTGGTAATCTTCAAAGGGAGATTGTGGTAATCTCCAAAGGTGGTGTTGAAGAAGAGTGTGGTGCTCTTCAAGGTGTTGTAAGTTGAGTTTGTATTAATTTTGGTAATTAATAAAATTCATTTTCTTTTTGAAATCCATCCCGGATATACTAGGGTGGTAGAGGATTAGGCCCTAGGTGGGTTGAACCTCTATAAATCGACGTGTGTTGTTTACATTTCGCACCTTTATTATTGTCTTGGCTTGTCTTGCTTCTAAAAGAGGGTAAAATCGAAAAGATGGAGATAATCTATTCACCCGCCCTCTACATTATCGTAGCCGCTTGGACTTACAAGTGGTATCAGAGCCAAACTCTTTGGCAAGCTCGTTTCACATCGCGAGTGAAGAGGAACGATCGTCGGCTACGAACGAAGCTCTCCTTTCCGGCACCTCCACCACCAAGCCACCTCGGTTTGATTCCAAAAATTTTATATTTTGGAAAGAAAGAATGGAATGTTATTTACAAGGTTACGGGTTTGATATTTGGAACACCGTCATAAATGGATAATCTATTCCGATGATATACACACCACACACCTCCAAAGGCCTCAAAGAGCTAAATGATGAAGAGAAGAAAATCATCTCCTTAAATGGTAAAGCTCTCAATATTTTGTATTGTTCATTTACCAATTTGGTATATGAACATGTTGTAGGAATTCGATCGGCTCATGGAGTATGGCAAAAATTAGAAGCCATTCATGAAGTATATGCAATTGATAGGAGCAACTCAAAAGCATCTACTTCTCAAAGGGATACAAGTTCAAATCTAAGGAACAAGCCTTTTACAACTTCCAACTATGAAGTAGTCGAACAATGTCTTATGGGCATCGAAGAAGAAATCGAGGTATGTCTTAAACCCTCTACTTCCTGTGATATTGTTATACAAAATGATTATAGTGATTTGCAAAATGATTTTGATGATCTTCAAAATGAATTCCAAAATTTACTAGTTAAGTACAAAAATTTGAAAAAGGAATTCAATGTTTTGAAAAACGAAAAGGATAGTTTATTTACTTCCTATGAATCAATATCATGTGCTCACACCACCACACTTGACAAGGTTAGAAACCTTGAAAAACAAAATAGTACTCTTGTTGAGGATATTAATTGCATGAAAAATGATTTATCAAAATCCAACTTGAGTACCAATCAATTGCCCAATGTTGTGAATGTTAATGGTTGTGATAGTTTGAATAGTGAACTTGATCATGAGCCTAATATTGTCAAGCATATGAAAAAGAATCGAGTTCCTATGCATGTTAGTAATATTACTTGATTTTATTGCGGTAAAAAGGGTCATACGGTAAATACTTGTCGGGCTAGAAATAGCTCAAATTATCTTTGGAGACCTAAAAGTCTCAAGACTAATCCCAAAGGACCCAAGCACTTGAGGGTACCACAAAATAATGTTTTATTAGGTACCCGTCGAAATAATAATAGGAGAAAATTCATACCGCCAAAAAGACATCAAATGACCAATTCATTTGATCAAAGGAGAAAACATTTTCAACAAAGCCAATTTCCAAGAAGAGGATATAATCAAAAATGGGAAGAACACAATCCTTGGAAATGGCAAAGACATCATCAACAAGATGATTTTCAAAGAAGAAGAGACTATCAACAATGGGAACGGCACAACCCATGGAAATAGCGTAATTGGTAACCCGTATCTCCCTAGTTAAATATGCATTTTATTTTGTTATTATGCATGCTTTTATTTGTGTCTTAATTGCAAAATGAGTTTTCAAGTATTTATTTTTAATTAAGGTCTTCAATATATATTTGTGCTTTTAAAATATTTTTGAAAAAGAAGACCTTATATGATGTTTTTAAAACTCTTGTGCATCTTTGTAGACTAAAGTGTGTTATCATCTCTTATGGATTTTTATGGCATGAGCTTACTTGTGATATCTCTTAGCCTACACTTTTATCATTATGATTTGTGCTAGATTTGTTTTAAGAATTGTGTAGGATTTATATATTTTCACAAATGGCCATTTACGTCATTATTTGTCAAAAAAGGCATTAATTATCGAGGTACGTTTACTTGTGTTATTCTTACTCTTATAGACTCGATATATGTATTGCCATGTGCCTATGTGCTTGTTTTTCATAGTATTTCATACAAGTGCCATTAAGAGGATTTTTAGATTCTTTGAAAGGGACTATACGATATTTGATTGCACATATTTGCTTTGTCAACTTTTGTTCAAATAGTTCTTTTAAATGAGGTCTCAACTATATGCTATCGGATTTTCAAATTTCAAAAGAGACCTTTCGTAGCTTTCTTAAGCTTATTTGAACTTGCATGATTTATTAGACTCTTGATGATCTTCTAAATGCATAATATGTGTTTCTTGCTTCACGGTCTATATATATAGTGTCTATTTCTACTATGCTCTTATGCAAGATATTTTTGTGATTGATGATTGAGGCATGTTTTTACACTTGGGCTATGTTTTCTTGCTTATTTAAGCAATGCCGGTAATGAGTTTGTTAAAGTGTGTAGATGAGAAATGAAGTACTCCAAATATTAGTTACCTCAAAATATTTGGATGTAAATGTTCTATTATGAACACCTTAGATCAATTGGATGCCCTATGATGATAGTGATGAAAAAGACAAAAAAGGGTATTCCGGAACAAACTCGATGACCAAGGCAACATTGGTCGAACTACGGCAAGGTTAGTAGCTCGAAGGTATTTTCAAGAAGAAGGTAATTGATTTTGATGTAACATTTGCACTCATAGCACATTTAGTAGCTATTTGCATTTTATTTGTCAATTCTTGTTTTAAGAATATTTCAAGCTTTACCAAATGGATGTTAAATCCAATTTTCTCAATGGTTTTATTCAAGAAGAAATCTGTGTAAAACAACCTCCGGGGTTTAAAAATATTTTAGGCCAAATGATTTTTATAAAAGGCCTTGTATGGTTAAAACAAGTACCCCATGTATGGTATGATAGATTTAGCTATTTTTGCTAAATGATTTTACAAGAGGGAAAGTTGATACTACTCTCTTTGTTTTTGAAAAAGGGCAAGATTGTTTACTTGTGCATTTTTATGAGAATATTTTTGGTGTTACTAATGAATATTTGTGCAAGATATGTTTTTCTAAGTTGATACTAGGTGAGCTTGAGATGAGCATGATGGGTGAGCTCAATTTCTTGCTTGGACTACAAATTATTCAATGCCAAGTAGATGGTTATATTTCAAAAAGAACTCTTGAAGGAGTTAAGCATTGAAGAAAGAAGAACCATCTCAACCTCTATGGCTAAAGATTGACAAAGGTTGAGAAAGGCATATCGGCCGACAAACAAATTCGAGGTATGTTTTTCTTGTAATATTCCTATAGACTCGACATTCCATATGCCTTATGTCTATATGCTCGACTTAAAACAATCCTAACGAATCTCTTTGAAGTCTCGTTAAAAGAAATTTTCAAATACTTGTAAGGCACTTCTTCTTATGACTTGTTCATCCAAAGTTTTAAAACATTATTATTTTTCGGAATAACAAGTCCGGTGTAAATTTTATTTTTCAAAATATGGTTCATCATAATCGAACTAAACATATTAAGATTCGATATTTTTTTAAGGGAATGCATGTTTTAACAAAAACTTGAGATGTGTTTAATTCCGTCTCAAGGATAACTCGCGGACTTTTTAATCGCTCACCGCCGAGTATTTTACCTCATTTTGAGCTTGATTATGACATAATGTATATTGAATGAGGTCTACGTTTGCATTTTGCACGTCTTTAAAACTAAGGGGCGAAAAATCGGATTTTTGGATCAAACTTCGGAATTTGCAAAACAGAAAGAAGCAGTGGACTGAAGGAGCTGAGGCCGACCGGTCGCCCTAGCCTCCGATCGGTCGCCCAGCCCTTCAACCGGTCGCCCCTGCTAATTTTTCAGATAAAATGCGTCTGATTTCTAGACTTAGCCATTTTTGGCTCTTTTGGCCATTTTTCGTCCCCTTCGCAAATTGCACACAAATTTCACTCCAAATTTGTTTTGTTGCATACATTTCATATCTTAGACCTATTTAGGTTTGATTATCATCATCATTGCTCGTTTTTACAGATTAAATGGTAAGAATTCTACTTCCTTATCTCAATTGGGTTGAACCCTTGAGAACTTGGCCTATATGAATTTTCTCGATGATATTTGTATATGTTTGTGATAAGATTGTCATTTATGATGTATTGTATTGTGTTTAAACTGATTTGGTGATGAAAAACTTGGCTTTATTACATTTACAAGGGCTATATATATCTTCTTCAATTTTTGACGCCCGCCAAGTGTTTGATAAAATGTCTCAAAAAAAAAATTCATCACCTACATGATTCTCTCGATTTCAAAAGTCTCATATATTTATAGAGATCATGTTTTTGCAAATCAAATGAGTTTTCATAAGCTTCTACAAGTCGTATGATCGACTTTTCCCTTCTATTTGGTCTATAAGCTTCAATGTTCAAATAGCTTGATATATCGGTTTAGTTTCGCACTTTGATATAATTATATGATGTTTTTATCGTGCTAACATTCTTTTTGATGATTCCAAAGGGGGAGAAACAGGTTATAAGCTTATTAGCTCATAATAGCTAAAATAAGCTCGGGATAGAAGCTATAAGCTATGGCTTCTTAAAGCCATAAGTTGTGGATTATTTTTAGTCTAATTGTTGCTTGATGGACTTATATACTTGTCTAATGATGTTTTGTTGACAGGGGGAGCTTATAAGCTCTCAAACAACTTGTAAAAGCTAAGCTTTTAGCTTATGGTTAATTGCTTTTACATTATTCATGATGTGATTGTTGATAGGGGGAGCTTGTGCTTATTATTGAATATACTTACTCCCTTAATTGGTTGCTTATGTATTTTGGAAATTTTGGTTGCTTCCAAACGGTTAGAAGTTTTTACCGGAAAATCGTTTTTAAAATTGTCCTCCCAATTTTTCTAAAAATTGTTTTGGTTTGTAATCATCAAAAAGGGGGAGATTGTTTGATACATGTTTTTATCTTAATTTTGATGATTTTATTTTTACACCAAAACAATGTTTTTAACTGTTGTCCAAATACTCCTAAATGATTTCAAATGGTTTCAATATTTTTCGGAGTATTTCTTCAAGTTATTATTTCAGATAAAATCGGACAACACTTTTAATGATTTTATGTTTATAAGATTTCACTTCAAAATAAAGTTCCTAAATGTTGTCTAAATACTCCCGATTGGTTTAAAATGTTCTTACTATTTTTTCGGAGTATTTCTTGAGTTTTATTTTCGACAAATATCGGACAATATTTCTGTCTCGAGGTCAACCGGTTGCCCTACCTGAAGAGTACGTTGAAACAAAAAAAATAAACCTGGAGTATAAAAACGTAGGTCGACCTGTCAGGTCGACCGGTCGCCCAGGGTGCGACTGGTGACCTGCAAGTCTTGGTTGAAACAGAAACTCCCGTTCTTCATTTCCTTGAGACATGGACCGGTTGGACATAGGGGTGACCGGTCGAACCCCACGTCGACCGGTCGCCCTATGTAAAAATGCTGTGTCATTTTTTGAACTTCTATTTCTGTGCGACTGGTCGCCCTATCTTTTGACAGCAAAATCTGACCGTTTGACAGCAGACAACATTTCCTTAAAATGTGGGATTGATTTCTAACAGCTATATTCTTGATTTTAATTGTATTTTTCTGTAGATTTTCAATCCCCAAGAGGAGCCTATGCTTGATCAACCATCTCCTATAAATAGAGGAAGTTTTGGAGCAACCAACACAACAAGATACACTTCAAGCAAACACTTGTTCTTCATTGTCATTATTCTTGTTGTGATTTTGCCTAGCTTATCACTTTCACATCCTTGAGGTCTAGGCTTTCATTTCTTGATTACACTTGCACTCAAATTATATTATTCATTATTGAGTTGTAATCTTGATTTTTGGGTTATCATTCAACACAAGATATCCTTGTGAGTGTTCTTGTGGTAAGAACACACTTGGATGATCTAGGTGATAGGGGCAAGAAGATTGTGGTGATCTTCTCCTTGAGGTGTTGAAGAATTTGGTATTCTTCAAGATTGAAGATAGTGGTGATCTTCAAAGGTGCCGTTGAAGGAAGATTGTGGTAATCTTCAAAGGGAGATTGTGGTAATCTCCAAAAGCGGTGTTGAAGAAGAGTGTGGTGCTCTTCAAGTTGTTGTAAGTTGAGTTTGTATTAATTTTGGTAATTAATAAAATTCTTTTTCTTTTTGAAATCCATCCCGGATATACTGGGGTGGTAGAGGATTAGGCCCTAGGTGGGTTGAACCTCTATAAATCGACGTGTGTTGTTTACATTCCGCACCTTTATTATTGTCTTGTCCTGTATTGCTCGAAAAAAAGGGTAAAATCGAAAAGATGGAGATAATCTATTCACCCCCCCTCTAGATTATCGTAGCTGCTTGGACTTATAGCCTTGTGAAATATGCCACTTATCCATACGAGACATCATCTCGTACATGTACTGCTACTGCTGGGTGATAGCATCGAACCGTTGTAAGTACTATGTGTGGTACTCATCAATTGCAGCCATCAACTGATAAGTGTCGTCTATCAATTTGCCCACGTCGGTTTCCACCTTTTCTAGCCTATCTCTCATGCTGAATGGCCAGTTAGCCCCTTGTCTATAGGATTTCGGTGCCTCCCTCATAGTCTCATCTGGTTCTTCTTGAGCAGTAGCCCCCTGTTCATCTCTTAGTAACTAATTACCCCTATTTCTTATAGAAGTAGCTTCTGGATTAGGGAGCCGAACTTTTGTTCTATCTGCCTGGTTTAGCCAATAATCACGCCCATCGAATTGAATCGTTTTCATAACAGATAAAATAGTCAAATCAATCAGCTTAGGCCCTGCGGCCTCCTCATACCCTTCAAAGCTAACATTAAAGTACTCAGCAATGGAGTAATCATCCCCCCAATACAAATTCCTTCCCTCTTAGATTTTCTCACCCTACCAAATTGTCGGGCTATCATAGCCCCGGCGTTTGGCACAACCCCGTCCCCGACGCCATACACCATAAAATAAACAACTTATCTACCCGCAAGGCCCCTTTACTCTCCTCCCTTGCAAAAATCGTTTTCGCTAATGCTCTTTGTACATAGCGGAAAATGGGGTTTCGAATGCTAGATGCCTTCGAGGTACCCGGCGTGTAGATTCGTTTCCCAGTTATTTCCCTCCAAAAACTATCTTTATCAAAATCCTCATGCTCCTCAACCCCATAAGCCGGAGTTCTATATATTTCATTCAAATCATCAATAGTCAACTCCCTCGGCTCATTCGCCAACCGGAACCGAATCTCCATCAAATTTCTTTTTTGAACCACTAATTTGAAACTACTCAAAAACTCAAGTGTATAAACCGAATAAGTAGCCCAATGCCCATTCAACAATTCATGCCAATCAATCCAACCATACATAGCCCGAAAATCATCCAATAAATCTAAATTAGCAAGAGTAGGTTCATCGAAATACCTTGTATTTATCCATGGTCTATAGTAGAGTATCGCACGTCTAGCCCGATGTATTTCATTCGGCAAGATGATATTTGAAGCTTCCGGTTCGTCGGGCTCATACTCTAGTTGTGGCTTGGGTTCGGGCTTCGGGGTTGGTTCCCTTCTTCTTCTCGTGTTCCTTCTTATTTCCTTTTCACCCCTAGAAACCATGAAAACCAAATTTTTTAGGTGAGGAAAATCTAAAATTTAAACTTTGAAAACTCCCAAACTTGGTGTAGAACTTGAAGAAGTTGAAAATTTGAAGGCTTTAGGTGGTGGGTTTCTTAAGAAGTTGAAGAATTTGTATTTTGGGGTGAGATTTATAGTGAATTTGGAGAGATTTGGAGAAGAGTTTGAGAGTTTTGGGAGAGAATTTTCGTGTTGTAGGGTTTGGGTAGGAGAAAGTGGGAGAAAAATTGAGTTTTGGGGGTGAAATACGGGAGAAATCGCGACTAGTCTGACGGGACACGTGGCCCGTGTGACGCTGCACGGGGGGGCCGTGCGGCCCTGCGCACCGTTCGCTCATCGTCCGTACTCACACGCATGTGTGGTTGTCACACGGCCGTGCTGTGTGGCGATGGGCGCCTCGCCTTCTCGCACGGCCTGGTCGTGTGGCTTCACACGGGTGATGTAATTTTTGCACTTTTCTATATATATATAACCGGGAGTTTTTCGTGACTCCTACACAACAACTCACAAAACTAAACACAACTGAAAATTAATTTAATAAAAAAATAAAATTGAAATTAAAATTGAAGGCGATTAAAAATAAACAAAAATAGGAAATAAATTGGGTTGCCTCCCGTAAAGCGCTACATTTTACGTCTTCAGCCAGACTTCAGATTTCTACAATCACTGTCGTTGAACCGTATCGGTTGAAATATGTGAGCCCTCAAAGTTAGTACCATCCATCAGACGAATGGTATTGCATTGTTCTCTCGGTTTAGTTCAGTATCTCTTAGGAATTTGCCCTTTTGATGTTGGCCTCCCACTGCAGTTGCGATTTGGGCTACTTGTGTTTCTAGAGATTTCAGTCTTGCATTCACGTTCATGTTCAACTGAGTGACCTGTTCTTCTATCCTGTCTATATTCGCTTCATCCTTATTCAGTCTTGCCCTAGTCTCCGCGATAAATGAGGATATCATCTCTTCTACATATGCTTTCTTTTCATTTGACTCCGCTCTGCCTTGATTACCCACATTAAATCCCGGAGGTGGCTGCAAAATATTTTTATTGTTAGCATAAGAATAGTTTCCATGGTTTCGCAACCCCGGATGATAATAATTGGGTGTCTAATTATTTCTATAATTGTTGTTGAAGTTCCTTTGTTGTTCCACAAAGTTCCTTCTTCTTCAAAAACAGCAGGATCTCTTGGAGTCACTTGTTGCATCGCATCCAGTTTCATATTGAGCACGGATACCTGTTCTGTGAGCATGGCGACTTACTCATCCTGAACTTCTGTCACACGTCATACAGTAGATCTCTCGAATGGCCATTGGTAACTATTGTTTGCCATCTCCTCAAACAATTCTAGTGCCTCTTCTGGATATTTCCCTAGCAGTGCACCCCTAGATGTAGCATCTATAATCGTTCTAATGTTTCCACTCAAACCATTATAGAAGTACTGGACGTGTTGGTAGTCGGGATATCCATGTTTAGGGTCCTTGCTTAGCAATTCCCGGTATCTATCTCATGCTTCATATAGTGGCTCTGAATCTAACTGCCTAAACTGAGCGATTTTAGATTTCAATTGCAGCGTTTTACTAGGGGAAAAGTATTTGGCTAGAAACTGATGACTTAGTTCAGCCCAATTTGCTGCTGGTGGTGTTAGAGAGCATAACCATCCCTTAGCCTTAGCACAGAGAGAATGCGAAAAGGCGGCATCAAATGATATCCTCAGAAACACCATTCATCTTAACAGTATCACAAATTTCTAAAAAGTGCGCCAGATTCATATTTGGATCCTCAACGGCTCTGTCCCCAAAGTGATTTTGTGACACCATCTGGATGAATGCTGGTTTTAGTTCAAAGTTGTTTACACTGACCGGCAGACGGGCCACACCCCCATAAGTTTGACTTACCTTCGGCTGGAAGTAGTCCCTAATTGCCCTACTCGGGGGCCTTTCCACTATCTGGTCCTGTGCATCTGCCCCAGGTGTGCGCTCCTCATTGATTCTGTTATTCACGGTATTCTGATTTTTCCCCTCCGTCATTGCTTTAGATCTTTTCCTTAGTTGCTTCGTTATTTTTTCGATTTCCAAATCAATGGGTATTGGATGGGTAGATTTGGAACGCGTGATCATGCACTCTCTACACTTAACAAAAACAATGTTAGAACCAAAGAAGAAAAAAATAAAATAAATTTTTTTTTGAAAAAATCGAAAAAAATAAAATTAAAATTTACAAATTACTATATCTAAGTAGAATCTTTCAATCCCCGGCAATGGCGCCAAAACATTGTTCGCCAACTAAGTAGAATCTTTCAATCCCTGGCAATGGCGCCAAAAAATTATTCGCCAAAAATATTTATTTTGGATCTGACAACTGCAAGTGTCTAGTGTAGTTTATATGATAATGGCAAGCAAAGTCGTATTCCTCAGGGATTGACTACAAAATACTTAGGCTATAATAACATCACATTACAATTTTATTGAAGTGACTGAGTATCAAGTTTTGTATAAAATCGAAAATAAAATAAAAATAAATAAATTTGTGAGCCCCACAAGTATATTCAACAACCACGGAAGCACCTTAGGCATATAATCTCAACATGTTTCTTCAATATTAAATGCAATTAAAGTTTCAATATTCTATGGGTTCAATTACTAAAATAATTTATTCCCCCTCTTGGGTGGCGCATAAACAGTAGATTAATAATAATTGAGGTCTCCCGATCCATCACAACTATTATTAACTCCGAAAAGATCTTTGAATTGAAATATTCCCCACAAACAGAAGTAGTCTTCCGATACATTACCCTGTTTATGTCTGGATTCGATTTTCGTCTCATCAGAACTCACCTCCCTGATTTTGGACTAACAAGTATGACATGCAAATTATTGATCAGATAATCGACAATTAAGAATAAGCAATCAAATTCATAAAATAGTACACATTAATCAATTATGAAAACAATTAATTAAGATTTAACATGAATCTACAGTTTTTATTATGCCCTAAGATCCGAAAGATTATCCAAACATTGATAACAAATTCATAGACAAACTTGAAATCAACATTATGATATCGTTTAAGCACAGACAAGAGATCTAAACTAAGAAAAAACCTATTCTTATCAGGATGGATTCTCCTACCTAGCCTATGAAGCTCTTGTGCTCCCGTAGATGCGAAAGGCCTTGTGGTGTTCTTTGCGACCTAGCCCTCCTCTCTCAGAAGACCTTGAATCTTGTATTCATGTGAAATTTGGTGTGTTGTATGTGGTATGGATGTTGTAATTTTCGTGCAGCCCTTGGATCCCTTTTATAGATGCTTGGAGAGATCACTTGTAGAGTTGGAGTGGGAAAAGGACACAAAAATCCGAGACAGTGTGTCACACGGCCGTGTGGCTTTCATGCAGTTCACTTCAAACGTCCGTGTGGCTCTCACACGGTCCGGCCGTGCGGCTTGTTTTTGTCCCCTGTTTCTTCCCAACTTCACACAGACATGTCATCTTCACACGGGTAGGTCACACGGCCGTGTAGTCCCACACGGTCCGGCCTTGTGACGTATTTTTGTAATCAGGGATAACTTTTAGCAATGTTATTTTTTCTTTTTTTCCACTAATATTCTTGGCAAGTCTAGATAATCTTGTCACTTAATTTGACACTTATCATGTAATAAATACTAAGCACTCAACCATATATTCGACTTACATCATGACTGACTTGGACAAGTTCACTCCAAATGTGAGATAATAGGAGTCTGGTTGGCAATCTCATAATCTCCATTACACTATTAAATGACTGGGTCACGAAATTTAAAGTACTATTGGAAAACTATTATGCCAGATATCACTAATTTTGTGAAGATTATTAGATTATGTGAACCAGTTAGCCAGAAGATTATTGCAGTAAAGGCAGTTTTTATAATAAAATTGGAGTAATATGCATGTCGAGGTCAAAATTCTAATGATCCATACCAGATCAGATTTCTCGTAAAGAAGATTGTGATTCATAATGATAGGGATTTAATACCTAACCCGACTATGACCCGATTGAAACCCGAATTATGGACCATTGACAGCGCCAATGGCATAGATAGGGGGGCCAACCCGGGCTCCCCCCTTTTTAAAAAAAAAACATTTCTAGGTAAATTGTTTTTAGAAAAAAAAAATTATTTAACTTTTATATGGTTTTTCTTTTAATTTTTTATCTAGCCATCCCAAATTCGTATATCGGCCCACCCCCATTTTATTCCTGACTACACCATTGGACAGCGCCCATTATCGGACAGACACAACAGACAAGAAACCCTCTACTTTCTCTTCTCTGAATAAAAACAAACACAATCCAGTCAGCCAAAACTATAAGAAAAAACACTTGCATAGGCGACCCAATCTCAAGGCCAAAATGCATACACATGCTAACGCACTTAAACCACGACATAAAAACTAGAGACGATGCTGAAAGAATTATAACACGGATATTTACCAAAAGTTTTGCAGAGTAAGGATGTGATTGCAGATGTGGTCACATTCACAATCACATGCAGTGGAATTTTGAAAATAATAAAGAGACATACGAAATAAAAATTAGCTTGTAGACGTGCCAATATGGCAAAACTTTCCACTAGTAAAAACTGTTTGATTCCGTATACAAAAATACTCAAATCCAACTAGTAGAAACTCAACGAAAAACTCCTATC
Organism: Rehmannia glutinosa; assembly: GCA_016081115.2. Lineage (NCBI taxonomy): Eukaryota > Viridiplantae > Streptophyta > Magnoliopsida > Lamiales > Orobanchaceae > Rehmannia > Rehmannia glutinosa. Next base: position 63,017 of record JABTTQ020002994.1, on the reverse strand, counting down.
TAGAGTATATCTGATCTATGTAATTCAACTCATCCAATAATAGACATGTGTGGACTTCGTTAATCACAATACTAAAACAATGGATGAAAAGCTAACAAACACAATCTGCAGGGCTGAATGTGATCTCATATGTAGTCACATTCGAGATCGCATCCAGGGCAGTTCAGACTCCTTGTGCTTGAATGACTCTTAATTCTCTCAAGACTCATGTATCTCTGGTGTATTTATTGTGTACTGATTATGCACGTCCTCTTCCCTTTATATAGCCGCCCAAACCCTTCAAGAGACCTAATATACAAGGAAAGAAGATATATACAAATATATGACAAGTAAATCACTTATGTTAGGAAACAAGATAACTATCCAAGAATCATAATATATCAATACCATATCAATATGATTTCATTCCAAATCTATAAAGTCCTAAATATACCATAAGTCTAGAAAGGCAAAACAAATCAAAATCCAATTTTTATAGTTTAGGAAATTATTTTTAGGCGATCAAATAAAATCGCCCTAACAATCTCCCCCTTTTTGCCTTTCTGGACAAAATACATATCAAGAACAAAACAAACAAACTCCCCCTAAGTGTAACAACTCCCCCTGAATATCATGTTGAGTAAAAATACTAAAACAGATGCGATCACATTTCAGGTCACATTTATAACTGCAGCAAAAATTAACATACGAGAGTTTATCAAGTTATCAATAGACAAAATAAGTAAACCTAGCAGAAGAATAGTTTTAGTACATCCCAGATCAAATATTGTAAAGTTCATCAGTAGACACATTCGTGTCCATTTGTCCTTCAAAATCAAACTTAAGGCCTTCATCGCCTTCATTATGTCCAGTCAGTGGTGCAGCAACACCATCTTGGGCTGCAGCCTGTTCAGAAATTTGAGCATCAGTCCTGGGTGTCTCAGTCTCCATAACTCCCCCTTGACTAGTGCTTGGTCCAGCTGTATGCTCTCCCCCTTTTTGGCCAGAAACAGAGCCAAGGATATGTTGCAACTGAGACCGGAGAGTAGTCAAGTGAGCAATATGTTGCTCAGCAAAAGCCAGTTGAACCTATAAGAAAGCAGTAGAAATAGGTACAGAAGGAATGTTAGAGAACATGGAAGTGGGTATGTGGCCAACATCCGGAACCACATCCGGGGCCACATCCTGGACAGACCCTGGGACAGGGGAATCAGCATCTGGAGAAGCAGCAGAGGTCGAGTCGTAGGAGCAGGCGGAGCATCTCCTAGATAGATGAGAGGCAGATCAACAATGCGATTTTGAGGGCTGAGCAGAGGTGGGGACACATGACAGACACCAGGCTGGTTTGTAAAGTGACCATCCTTCTTGGGCTCAAAGCCTTGTGACACCAGGATTTTATAGATCAGGCTGGGGAATGACAGGGACCAGCTCTTAGATTCACTGGTAGCAAAAAAAGTGACCTCATCGAATGCTAATTTCCAAAAGTTGAATGGCAGCCCTTTTCCAATTTGGTATAGATCTCGTGCATGCGTTCTTGTGACAATGGAGTTATTCTTCAAAGGAGACCAGTTTGCACAACATATCTTGTGCAAAAACCCCTAGAATGACGTAAGGCGGGAGGAGACTAACTTTTTGGGATGGGCCGGCCAATCTTGCATACGCCCACCAGTGAGAAAATGAGCCATTTCATTGTAATCAGAGGGCACCTCACATTCCTCAAAATCAGGCATGTCAAAGAACCGATTAACCGAGGGACTGAACTCGTATATCTTATTGTGAACAAAAACTTTGCCAAACTTAGGAGATCGATGAATAGCAATACGAGTAGACGTATTAGCATAAAATTTATAGACCACAGAGTCAATATAAGGTAGAGCAGTATCAATCGTGGTCAACAAATTCCGTTCTTCAAAAAATCGATTCAAGTTATACTTCTCAAAGTGCTCATAATCTCGATTTTTCTCATCAATAAATGAACGGGAAATTAAAGCATGAAACCTGGAAGTTGCAGCAGCTGTGTAGAATTGCTCAGAGTGAGCACGTTCAATATCAAACTCATAGTCGGATGTGTCGTCGGATGACATCACATCCTCCTCGACATCTACAGCAGCAGCCTCCTTCCGTTCTTCAGCCATCATTTAATCACCCACTTCATCTACCATGGCCTCAAGATCAATCTCAGGATCTGGTTCTTTTGAGGTATCGAAATCCTCATCACTTGATTCATCGAACTCAAAACTTGACACAGCTGCAATGGGTGTTGGCTTAGATGTGGTAACATCCTTGGCCAGACCTTTGCCCTTTCTGACCTTCTGAACCATCTGTGCCAAAGGCACATCATCATCACTATCTTTGGACTCAGGTTGCACCTGTTCTCTGGGCTGAACAACAAACTGGTTCACATTGTCCTCGGAATCACTGAAAGGAACATAAGGAATAGGCAATTCATCTCCCCTGTCTTCGAAGTACCCGCTAAAGTGGTCTTTTGCTTCTTGGGAGAAATTTCAGGAGTAGAATCAGAATCTTCGAAGTCCTCTGGGGAGTAACCACGAAGCCTTTTCGAACGGGGCACATTAGGGTTTCCCAAAGGTCCATGAACTGTGCGAATGACCTCAAAATCCGGAGGATTGTCGACGTCTATCTCATTATCTTTCTCACCGGGAAGAACAGAGGCAAGGGCCTCGTCTTCAAAAGGAACTGGGATGATAGTAGTAGGAGTCGAACTTGGAGGGGATGAGTGCTCAGGAAGAGAGAATCCCGAACCTAGTTCCTTGGTTGGTGCAGTGGGAGATGCAGGGACATCTTCAGGTACAGATGCAGGGGCATCGTGAACGAACTCGGGTGTAGGGTTTTTCGGAGATGGAGGAGTAGTGGTATGCGTAGCGACCTCAGTAGGAGTAGAGGAAGGAGTCGCAACCACCGTTGGTGGTATCAAACTCTCTTCAATCGAAGAAGGAGTCAGAGTTTGGGCAGACGGAGATGCAGTGTCGGGTGAGGTTCCATTTCTGACAGCATCTGGCACAGTACTTGCTTCCATGGATTTGTCAGACTTGGGGCTTTTGGAATTGTGCGAGGAAGAGGATGATTTGTTGGGGCTTCCAAACAAGTTCTTGATTGAGGAAACAAACCTTGCCATGTTGAGGAAGATAACCTTGGAACCTGAAAAAAAAAAAAAATCCAACCACACAAAAGCTTGAAAGACGTGAGAGAGAGTGAGATGATATGCACTTGATTGCCTGGAAATAAATAGGGATTCAAATAGAGTCAAAATCAGGCACGTAAATCAAGATACAATAGGAAGAGTTTTAATTAGGAAAGAATTCCTCATGGTAAAAAATCAAAAGATAAGGAAAGAATCATGATCCCAATTAATCTCAAACTCTGGTTCACAAAGTGTCCAAATTATGTCAACTTGTGATAAAATTAAAAAAAAGATTTACCCTGATCCTCCAAATCGGTTCACCCACAAAATATATCCATCAAGATTTTCAAGATATTGGGAAGAGAAAAATATCACTCTCAGATTATATATAGAAACCAAATCTGAGCAAAGAATCCAAAATCACCAAGACATGCAAAACCTAATATGCCTAATGCAGAAAAAAAAAGAAAAACGCACACAAGAGATGAAAAGTGTTGCAGCAATGGATATAGGTTCAAATGTCGTCCCATTTTGAGTCACACATGTACTAGATGATTCAATGAATCGCAATCCGAAATCCCAGCTTATCAAAAATTTTGAGTTTTCTTCAATTTTTCCGAGTCTCATGAAGGAGTTAACCAATAGGGAGCTTTCACTCAAATGCCAAAGGTAGCTCTTTTCACATGATCATGTCGTTTTAGACAGCAATACGCTTGAAGAAATTAGTCGCAAAGAATAGCTTCACACAATGGGTTGGTAGCTTTTTCCTAGAAGGCCTCCAAGCATGATCAAGACTTTATTCACAACTCAGTATCATCATTTTTTTTAATTGGAGAAATCAACTCACACCAGTTTTCCAAGGGAGACAATATATGTGACTAGTTCGAACCATCAATCCACTTTTTGCAGATATGCATGAAAGCTTACAATGTCGGGATGTCTACAAAAAAAAATCAAAAAGAAATAGAGGAGAGGAGAAGAGATGCAGATTATGGATGTCACAGCGGATGTGATGTGCAATGCTGTGACATCTCGTGTAACATTTCAGAGAACACACAAACCGAGAGACTTCCTTAGATTGGAGAATCTCTCAAAATCCAAAGCCTTGGTGAAGATGTCAGCAAGCTGATTTTCAGTAGCAATATACTCAATTAGAATTATATTTTTCTCAACTAAATCTCGAATAAAGTGATGTCTAGTATCAATGTGTTTAGTACGAGAGTGTTGGACAGGATTTTTGGAAATATCAATCGCACACATAATATTACAATAGACAATCAGTGTTTCACTTTGCAAACCATAGTCCTCAATGATTTGGTTCATCCATAAAAGTTGTGTGCAACAACTCCCAACTGCTACATATTCTGATTCAGCAGTCAAGAGAGATACACAATTTTGCTTTTTGCTATACAATGAGACCAAATTATTTCCCAAATAAAAACATCCACCAGTTGTACTTTTTCGATCAACAGCATCTCCAGTCCAATCAGAATCACTAATTCCCACAAGATTAGTGTTAGTGTCTTTAGTGTACCAAATTCCCAAATCAGTTGTGCCCCCTACGTATCGTAAAATACGTTTTAAGGCTTTTAAATGAGTAACCTTGGGATCAGATTGATAACGGGCACAAAGACAAACACTGAACAGAATATCAGGACGACTGGCAGTCAAGTACAACAAATTTCGTATCATCCTTCTATACAAGGTGTGGTCAACACTTTCAGCCACATCTTCTTTACTCAACTTTTGACTCGACCCCATGGGAGTCTTCAAGTGAGAGGCATTTTCAAGATCGAATTTTTTCACAAGATTCTTAGCATACTTGCTTTGTGAGATAAAAATTCCTTCCTTTAATTGTTTTATTTGCTAGCCCAGGAAGTAACTTAACTCGCCTACCATCAGTGGCGGACGTAGGATTCGAGACTTGGGGGGACGAAACTTATTTTGAAGACCTATAGAATGAATTTTTTTTTAAAAATTTTAGGGGGGCAAATATAATTTTTCATTAGTATAGGTATAATTTTAAAATAAATAACAACTGTAAAAATTAAATTTTGAAAATTTGGGGGGCAGTGGCCCCCACTTGCCCCCCCTTAGTTCCGCCACTGCCTACCATACTCATTTCAAAAGTGGAGGACATGCATGCAATGAATTCCTTTAACAGTTTATCAGAGGAGGAACCAAAAACAATGTCATCGACATAGATCTTCCCCGGCAAGAGCACCCGAAACGGCAGGCATGTGTCGAGTTTGAGCAATCATGATGTCGTGGTTTTTCCATTGAATGAACAAGGTTTTAGCAACTTCACCATGTTTAAACCAATTTGAAGAAGATACTCAGTTAGCCTACCATACCAAGCTCTAGGGGCTTGTTTGAGACCATAGAGAGCCTTTTTAAGCTTATACACGTGGTTAGGCTTAAAAGGGTCCTCAAAGTCTTTAGGCTGTTCAACAAAAGCTTCTTCATCTAGAAAGCTGTTTAGGAAAGCACTTTTTACATCAATTTGGTGATGAGTTAATCCCAAGTAACATGCAATAGCAAGCAACAAACGTATAGACTCAATACAGGCTACAGGAGCGAAGGTTTCATCGAAATCCACCCCTTCAACCTGTGTGTACCCTTGAGCGACTAAATGAGCTTTGTTGCAAACAATTTTGCCTGATTAATCTATTTTATTTTTGAAAATCCATTTTGTTCCAATGACATTAACATCCTCTAGCCTAGGTACTAAAAACCACACATCATTTTTGACATATTGATCTAGTTCCTCTTGCATAACATGTATCCAAAATTCATCTTTAAGAGCTTCAACAACATTCTTAGGTTCAAAATTGGACGCAAAACAGCAAGTTCTCACATTGGTACAATCAGTAGACAAGCAGACCATTCTTACCATATCACGATAGTTCACTCTACCTTTCCCTCTTGTCTTAATACCATCAGTAGTGTTACCAATGATCTGAGACATAGGGTGATTTTAGGTATGTCACTGCCACGATCCACAATTGGATTATTAGTTTCTTCAACAGGTTCATTGTCAGAGTCAGAGTCTGACTCAGCTGCAGCAGACACGGATGTGGGCTCAGATGCCATCACATGTGGTTCTGCATTTGAGACAGCTATGGATGGGGCTTCAGTCACATTCTCCATTACATATGTGTCTACATCCTTCGCCGAGGCAGTCTCAACAAACTCGAGCAGATCCACATGATCTTCTTCACTCTTTCCTACAATATCTGAGAGATCATCGAAGACAACATTTACAGATTCCATGATCGTTTTGGTACGAAGATTATAAACTCGATAGGCATGGCTATTCGAAGTGTAGCCTAGAAAAAGATACTTGTCACTTTTGGAATCGAATTTACCAAGATTATCACGATCATTAAGAACATAGCACACACACCCAAAAACATGAAAATATTTGAGGTTAGGTTTCTTCCCCATAAGAATTTCATACGGGGTCATAGAACATCCAGGCCTCAAATACACACGATTTGCTATATGGCAAGCTGTATTGAGAGCTTCAGCCCAAAACCTCTTGGAAACGTTTTTAGAACTAAGCATGACACGGGCTATCTCTTGCAATGTACGATTTTTCCTCTATGCCACTCCATTTTGTTGTGGAGTTTTAGGTACGGAAAATTCATGAGAAATCCCCTTTCTATCACAGAAAGACGAGAAAGAAGAATTCTCAAATTCTTTACCATGGTCCGATCTAATTCTGGCAACAGTTAAATTATACAAGTTACAAACCTTTTTATGCCAGCTTCTAAAGAAATCAAAAGTTTCAGATTTCTCACGTAGAAAATAAGTCCGCGTATAGCGTGAAAAATCATCTACAATCACATAAGAGTATTTTCTACCACCCACACTTTCAATCTCAATAGGACCCATGAGATCCATATGAACTAACTACAGACATCTAGTGGTGTGAAAATGTGATGTCATTTGATGCGACACTCTCTTTTGTTTACCCCTTTGACAACTTTCACATACACTGACACTTTTCATAGACAATTTAGGCAGACCAACAACGGCTTCAAATTTCACAAGTTCCATTAGCTTTTTATGGCTAACATGGCCTAATTTTGGATGCCATGGATCAGTGTCATTCGTGTGTGTCCTGTGACAAAGTTGATCATTACAAAATTGATAACAATTGTCAGAAGACCTCAAGCTAGTAAGGATACAAGTATCAGTCTCATCGAACACTTCACAAGAGTTTTTGTTGAACTTCACATAGAGATCATCATCACATAGTTGACTTATGCTGATGAGATTAGCATTAATACCAACTACATGAAGCATATTACGTAGCTTGGGTAGTCCTTCAACGTTCAACGTCCCTTTCCCAACTATCTTCCCTTTGGCTCCACCTCCATAGGTAACATTCCCACCATTGTAAACTTCATAGTCAGTTAAATACTCCAAGGTACATGTCATATGACGTGAGCATCCACTATCAAAGTACCAAGATCCTGCAACGTTAGATCTCAAGGAAGTATAGATAACATGACATTTAACTTCAGATTTTTTGACCCAGACAGATTTTTGAAAATGATTACGAGGATGTCGTAACATCTGCGATGACATCTGGCGTCCAAACCTTAAATCCAATTTCAGTTTATAACAAAATGGTTTAATGTGTCCTGGAGCATGACAATAATGACAAATAAAGTGACGTTTCCGTGGTTTAGACTTATGGGAAAAATTCTTTTTATTGTTCGAGGAATCTGAGGATTCTCCTTGTTCTTTTGCTTTAACAAAAACCGGTGTTTTATAACCAAGTCCAGTTTTATCATCACTACCCATGGAAATAATATCATCCAGTTTTGCTTTCAGGGAATTAAACTTTTTCATGCTTTCAAGAGACTCTTCAAGTTTAGAATTTACCTTTTCGAACTCAAGTTCTTTATTGGTAAGAGAGGCCTCCAACCTGGTAACCACTTCCCTTTGATCATCATTCTCCTTCTTGAGTCGATCATTCTCCTTTTTCAACATCTCGTTCACTTTAATCCTTTTCAGCCAATCCTTATAGAGGTTCGCGTACGTGTCCTCTAGAATTTCATCATCATGTTCAACATCATCAGGAGCAGAGGTAGAATTGAAACAAAAAATGTTAGAGACAGATAAGAGATCATGTTCTTTAGATGTGACCTCAGATGTGATCAGTGAAGGTGTGATCACATCTCGGACCACACCTCTGGCGACACCTGAAGGATTTATTTGGAGAGACTTTCGATCTTTCACCAAGGTGGTTAGAACCTTGGGTTCTTCCTGTTTATTCTTCTCACTTCAAGTTTGTTATCACTCAAGGTCACAGTCAGACTCATTCCCTTTTTCATAAGAGTATTAGCACATTGGGCAGCATAGTGACCATACCGAGTACATGCCCTACACCTAATGGAGTCAAGAGTTTTTGTGTCAAATTTGTTCGATTTATCACCAGAAAAACGTTCTTGACTTTTGTCAAAGGTGTGCTTTTGAGGAAACTTGCTTGACTCAGACTTAAAAGGCTTGGTGAAATTTTGAGACTTTTTCTGACTTTTGAGCTTAAGGATCCTATCAAACTTTTTCGAGTACATGGCCATAGAATCATCTCCTAGATCAGATTTTTCAATCTCATTGGTAAGATCAGCAAAATCATTGAAACTTTGGATCCAAGATGAAAAGGAGACTCAAGTTGAAAGGGAGACTTAATTGGAAAAGCAACTTTGTGACCCATACTCTTCATTTGTTGAGCCATATTCATCTCATAGGTTTGAAGAATGCCAGCAAGTTTTTCGAGACTTAGAGAGGACACATTATGGGCTTCTTCTATGGATGAAATTTTGATATTGTACATAATAGGAAGGGATCTCATCATTTTACTTACAAGGTTTTCATTGGAGATAGGTTCACCTAGCGTTTGAGCTTCATTGGCTATATCGCACAGTTTAGCATTGTAAGTGGCGATATTCTCATCCTCACGCATTCTCAGGTTTTCAAACCTATTGGTGAGCAACCTAAGTTTGGTTTTTCGCACACTTGCAGATCCCTCGCAATGACTTTGTAGAGTATCCCATGCATCTTTGGCCATAGTAAAATTTGCAATGATTTTGAACATATTTTTATCCACAGTACCAAAGATTTCCATCAATGCCTTTCAATTGTAATTGGACAAAATTAATTCATCATTAGTCCAATCAATTTCTCCTTTGTCCTTGTAATCACCTTCAACATCAGTGAGTTTTGGAGGTGACCACTCAGTAAGGATCGTACGCCAGGCCCTTTCATCAATTGATTTGATGTAGGCCCGAACGTTGACCTTTCAAATAGAATAATTGGAGCCATCAAGAATGGGGGGACGAAAAGTGGGGTTATTTTGAGTATCCATACTAACAAACACTCAGGATCAACACTTAGTGTCGTCAAGTGTAGGCTCTAGATGCCAATTGAAAGAATTATAGTACGGATATTTACCAAATATTTTGCGAGTAAGGATATGATTGCAGATGTGGTCACATTCACAATCACATGCTGCAAATTTTGAAAACAATAAAGAGACACACGAAATAAAAATTGTCTACAATCCAACAAGCTTGTAGACGTGCCAATATGGCAAAAACTTTCCACTAGTAAAAACTGTTTGATTCCGTATACAAAAATACTCAAATCCAACTAGTAGAAACTCAACGAAAAACTCCTATCTAGAGTATATCTGATCTATGTAATTCAACTCATCCAACAATAGACATGTGTGGACTTCGTTAATCACAATACTAAAACAATGGATGAAAAGCTAACAAACACAATCTGCAGGGCTGAATGTGATCTCAGATGTAGTCACATTCGAGATCGAATCCAGGGCAGTTCAGACTCCTTGTGCTTGAATGACTCTTAATTCTCTCAAGACTCTTGTATCTCTGGTGTATTTCTTGTGTACTGATTATGCACGTCCTCTTCCCTTTATATAGCCGTCCAAACCCTTCAAGAGACCTAATACACAAGGAAAGAAGATATATACAAATATATGACAAGTAAATCACTTATGTTAGGAAACAAGATAACTATCCAAGAATCCTAATATATCAATATCATATCAATATGATTTCCTTCCAAATCTAAAAAGTCCTAAACATACCATAAGTCTAGAAAGGCAAAACAAATTAATCAAAATCCAATTTTTATAATTTAGGAAATTATTTTTAGGCGATCTAATAAAATCACCCTAACAGATGCAAATAGGGAATATGATAAAATTCATTGCATTGATGATAAAAAGAAAACTTGTTTGTATACTAACAACTTGTTTTAAAGAAAGCAGAACATGTTTGACTTCCCTTAATTTGTATTAAAAGCCAATGAACATAAACTCAGAGGAAATAAAATTTTGGCTAATTTTAGAGATATTACTGATGTATTTACCTTGAGCCAACACCTTTTTTTGATATACCATTTACAGTTAAGTCAGCTATAGGAAACGAGGGTGAACCTCCCAGAAAGATATCAAAGAAGCTGAACAATAGTGATCAACATGCATTCTTATTAAAGTATGGTTCACTGCTGGTAAAGAGGGACTACAGTTACCATTATCATTTGCACCAATTTATGTGTGTTCTCCCTTGTCAGAAGTTGGCGTATACATTAATTCTACAGCTCAATAGCTAGAAATTGAATGTTCAGAGATGGAATTATATATCAAGAATTCATTCAAGTTCAAATGAAAGAACAGTTTTCAATGAATAGTTAATTACAAGAAAATTATCTTCGCACGGAAAGAGTACCGTAAATGCAATTAATAAACAATCATTATAGATGGACTCTCATTATCTTGTTTTAAAAAATTCAGTAATATGAAATTGATGATCATAAATTTCAGAAACAACCTACTTTTTAAAACAACTGATAAATTTCTAAAACCATAATATCTAAATACATGAGAAAACATAAATAGTATTAGACTTGCGGTATAGAAACAGAAGATAAAAAATGGTTCAAAGGAACATATACACAACAAAACTCAAATTCGAACTTTAATTCTCTTGAAAAAAACACAAACTCTAATTCACAAGGCAAGCTTAATTCGAAATTGAAATGACAACAAAATTGGATTTAAACCCTAATTCAAAAAGCAAACTTAATAAAACATATATAGCTTTAATACCTAAATTTTGTTGCTCCAGGCTAGAATGGCAGTGAAATTGCGGCACAACTAGATGGGATTGATTACCTTGACGAAGCGTAAGAAAGTATTTGCATGGTCGTTGGCGTGCGGGGACATAACTCATGTTGGTGGTCGGTGCTTGGGGGAGGTAGGGAGATGGTGGAGAGGCGCGACAACGAGGTTGGAGAGGGTGGCTAGTTGTGGAACCGGCAGAAGAGAACTTTGAGAGTGAGAAACCGTGGAAGTGAGTGAAGATGATTTTGGGAGGAGCCAACTTTTGGGGAAATTAGATAGAAAATTATTTGTTTTATAAAAGTATAATTCCACACCGGTTTGGAAACGCTTACTAAAGTCTAGTATATAATTAGACATCTATTTTATAACTGTTGTGTACAAAAGTGGTGTGTAATTTGCAAGAATTGGTATAAATAGACACCGGTTTTACAAACCCGATGCCAAAACCAGTGTCTATTTGATGATGCACTTTATATTAGACACCGGTTCTGGAAACACGCTTTCTATTATTAAAATACTGCACTAATAAAACAGCGGTTCTGCAAAAAAAAAACGGTGTTAAAAGGGAAACGACACCAAAAAAGCCATAAAACCGATGTCTATTTGGTGGTATCTATTTGCATTTTTCTTGTAGTGGCAGTTGTCTCTTCTTGCTCCTTTCTTCTCAGCTCTAATTCATATGCCTTAAGGTCGGAGAATAGCTCATGGTTTGATGTTTTGGAGAGATACATGGAGTGTCTCAGGGCCATGACCTTCATTTCCCACTCAGTTGGGAGAGACCTTAGGATCTTCATACACATCTCGTTCTAGTGTACTCATTTCCCAGAGCTGAAATCTCATTTGTGATTTCTGTAAATCTGGCGTCCAGCTGATCCATACTTTCACCTGCAATCATTTTAAAGTTTTCAAATTTTTGGACTGCAACAGTTAGTTTATTTTCTTTGATTTGTTCAGATCCTTCACAAATCAAAGTGAGTTTTTCCCAAATTTCTTTGGTTGATTTGCAAGATTTGACATTGTTGAACACAGTCTTGTCCAAGGTTTTATAAAGGATGTCCTTGGCAACATTGTCAAGATTATATCTTTTTCTGTCTTCGTTGGTCCATTCACAACGAGGCTTCTCAACCATACAATGTCTTGGCTCTGCTGCAGCATCCTCTTTTTCAGCTGGAGGTGCTCTTCTAACAGCAGTGTTGACCTTGAGAGTTTGCAGTGGCACATCCTATATCACTAGCCACATCTCATCGTGCAAAGCTGATAGATGAGCCTGCATACGAATTTTCCAGTCATCAAACTCATCCACATTGAACATGGGAATGCGAGTTAGATTTGCTTATATGATAATAACTGTGCTTTTGAAGTAAAAGCTTTAATAACTCAAGTGTTGTTTCTTTAGAAAAGACTGAGATCTAGTTCAGTAACCAGTGCGGAAGGCTCAATGAACCAACCGCTCTGATACCACTTGTAGGTCTTAAGGGGTGAGTTGTAAGGTTTAGAATGGTGGGTTGAATAAACCTTACTAATTTTTTTATTAGTCCTTTTTCATAATTTTTTAGAGTTAACTCAAATCAGCTAAGTCCTTGAGGGACAGCTAGGTTGGCTTACTTCAGCAAAGTTACCCACTCAATAGAATCGACTGAGTTGTTGATAGTATAACTCAGTTGGGATCAGCTAACACATAAATTCACAGTTGATTTGGTTTTTGTTCAAGGGAAGACTTTTCACCCTTAACGTTTAAACTTTTTTCAACACTTGTTTTTAGCAAAGGTTATTATCAGTTGAGTTAAGCAGATATAACTTAGCAACAGATATAAATAATATGCAAAAAGTTAAAGTGTTGTAAGTAAATAAGACGCAAGCAGTTTTATACTGGTTCGAGAATGGGATAATTCCTCTAATCCACTCTTCTCCAAGTAGTCAATAGTCCGAGTCAACCTTGATCACACAACTGGCTGCTCCTGGGACTCAGCTTCTTCACAAAACAGTTGTCTTGCTACTTCAGCTCCTTCGAACTCTTGGAATTGATCACACAGCCTTCCAACAAGCCCAAAGCTTCTGGTTCGGACTAGAACCTTACTACTTCTCCTTCAACCTTGAAGAGTAGACCCTTTTTTGTTCTGCAAACAGTTTTCTCTTTAACTTGCTGAAGTAATCTTTTCTTCATTGAGTGTGTTGGATTGAGTTCCTTCGATTTTAGGCTTGAGGATTGTCTTTGAAAGCTTGAAAGTATTTGTAGGTTTTGATTGCTTGAATGCTTGATAGTCTTTAATTTTCGTAATTGTTTACCTTATGTCACCTACTTCCTCAACTTTTTATAGTGCTCATCCAAAACAAATTCCGTTGAAGAAATAGGCAATTTTCAAATAACACTTCTTGGTCGTTGGCTTGTCTTTTCTTGATCTGCATCTTGTGATGGTGACATTTCCTCATTTTAATGAGGTGTGCAGCTTTTCAGGTTCGGACACACGTTAAGTGCTTCCCACCGGTTTATTCTATTTTCACGCTTCTGGGATGAGTACTTTTAGACACGGTAGCATGGACATATTACTATAATGAGTAATGTCCTTGACTTTTGTGCAATGGATTTGTCACAGTCGACTTGACTTGACAGCTGCTTCACCCCTTTGACTTAAGTCAGCTCCAACCTTTTAGAAATGACTTAGCTGTCTGTCAGCTGACAGACTTAGCTTTCAATTGAATTGATTATCACTTCTTCACTCTTCACTCAGCTATCTCATAGCTGGATTTTCTCTTCAGTCGAGTCTTATAAGTTTCAAATAGATTTTACACAGCTGACACACAGCTGGATCTTCTCTTCAATCTTCAGTTGACTCTTTTAAATTTCAACTTAGCTAACTCCAACTCAGCTCATGTAGTCCTATCTATTACAAGTTGAATTACAAAGAAATTGGGGTGCCAACTTCCTATTGTAAGTTTTACATGGTATCATCAAAATCTAAACATAAATTTTGCTAAAAGATATATATCTTTGCTGATTAAATGCAGCAACTTTTCGTGGGAGGTTTGGAAGATGAAACCATAAACTAGAGAATGGATAAAGTTGTCGGACATTGATTTTGAGTTCCATTCATTGTTCAGGAGTAGCAAAATATCGCAAAATAGAATCGCGCGAGCATGGTTAAAAGTTGGTGGATGGAAGCAGATGATGAAGCCTGCTCCCCAGGAGAGTGGGCAAGAGCACCCCTTCTCCCGTATATGGGTAAGGGCACGCAATCTTCTGGGAGTGGGCAAGGGTGCACTTCCTTCTCCCGGGAGTATGTTTTGATGCGGGGTGAGCCTTGTTCCTTGATTTTTTATGTCCTTTTCGAGTTACACTCTCATAATTTACTTGACCTAGGCAAGATTAACTATTTCAGAGAGGTTTTTCAATAGTAAGGATTCGGCTCAACCTTCAAAATTCTAAGGGATGTGAATCCATATACAAAGGATACAGGCAACACCATATGCAAGTTAAATTGAGTTCTTTAAGACTTTGTGTTCGAGTTATTCAATTTCTTGTATTGTATATCTTATATTAGATGTTTATTTGAGTTGGTTTGAGTTATTTTGATGTTTTGGAGGCTGGATAAACTCATAAGGCCGGGTTTAGAGTCTTGTGCCGAAAGAAGTATGGACGCACCGAACAACAAGGGATTGCTTTCAAAAATGTACAAACTTGTCAACAGTTTGTATCACTGGCAGGGTTTGGCATTTGGGTCATAACATTATCTAAAACATTGAAATTGATCTCATTCAAGTTGCTATGGAAAGCTAAGAGAAAAGGCTACAACTATTATGGAGACCCCAGGAGTTAATTTGCACGTTTGGGATAATAGAAGGGCCACATGATCAGCTTGTGTCAGTGCACACACCCGTGTGTTATTTTACATGCTCGTGTGCAGGCTTGGTCTGTAGGTCCCAAGGGGTATGGTGTAAGGTTTAGAAGGGGAGGGGTTGCATAAACCTTACCAGATTTTCACATTTTAGTCCTTTTAAAATATTCAACAGAGTTGACTCAAATCAGCTAAGTCTTTGGGGGACAGCTAGGTTGGCTTTCTTCAGCAAAGTTACCCACTCAACAGGCTCGACTGAGTGTTGATAGTATAACTTAGCTGCGTAAGCTAACACTTAATTTTTAGATGATTTGATTTTTTACAGCGGAAGACTTAACACCCTTTGTTAATTTTAAGCTCGTTTTTAACACTTGTTTTAGCACTTGTTATTATCAGTTGGATTGAAATATAACTTATCAGCAGATATAAAAATATAAGCAAGAAAGTAAATGCTGAAAGTAAATGACACAAGCAAATTTTATGGTGGTTCGATGATGAGGTAATTCCTCTAATCCACTTTTCTCCAACTCGCTAGAGGAATCCACTAAGTAACATATCAAGTTACAAAGCAGTTCTCAGTCTAGAGACAGCCTTGATCACACAGTTGGCTTCTCCTGCAACTCAGCTTCTTTACAAGATAGTTGCCTTGCTACTTCAGCTCCCTTCAAGCCTTTGGAATTGATCACACAGCCTTCCAACAAACTTGAAACTTTTGGTTCGACCTTGAACCTCACTACAGCTCCTTCAACTTGGAGAATAGACCCCTTTTCGTTCTTTAAACTTTTCCTCTTCAACTGGTTGAAGTAATCTTTCCTTCGCAACGTGTGTTGGATCGAGTTCCTTCGAGTTTTAGGCTTGAGGAATATCTTGATAAGCTTTGAGAATATTGGAGGTTATGCTTGCTTGAATATTGCTTGCTCGTGTAAGTCGTTTGTGTTTGGTAACCTTTTCAAATGCTTCTCAGCCTTTTATAGTGCTCATTTGAAAATTTGCCCGTTCAAGAGATAGGCTATTTTCAAATGACACTTCTTGTTTGTTGGCTTGTCTTTTCTTGGCCTGCAGCGATGTGATGTTGACCCTTCCTCGTATTAAATGACTTTGCAGCTTTACATGGTCTGACACATGCTCCAGTGTTTCCCATTATTTTATACCTTTTGCATATTTCTGGGCCAAACACTTTAAGACCTGGCAGCTTGGACTTATTACTATATCGAGTAATATCCTTGACTTCATTCCAACAGGTCAATGTCAGTTGTCTTGACTTGGCTGCTGCCTTTACCCCTTGACTTGAGTCTGCTCCAATCATGGGAATGACTCAATTGTCACTTCAACTGTTAGACTAGGCTTCTTTATTGACTTGACTGACACTTCCTCATTTTTCACACAGTTGTTCCTCAGTTGGCTTCTCCAGTCGAGTCTTAGTCTTTCATCTTGGCCACACTCAGCTGACACACAGCGGAGTCTTCACTTTAGTCTTTAGTTGACTTCTTGCATTCTTCAACATAGCTGACTTGACTCAGCTCTTTCAATCCAATCTATTACAACATAGAAATACAAGGAAAATGGGTGCCAACTTTCTATTCTAAGTTTTACATGGTATCATCAAAATCTTAACAATAAATTTCCTAACAATTTTCCCCTTTTTTGATGATGCCAAAACTTAAATAAAATAAACAAACACAAGCAGTGCAGTAACTAAGAATGTAAGCTTGGAATATGTTAATTTTATTGATCATAGCATTGTTGTCGTTTACAAAGCTGTTTACAACAATATACTCTATACACTGTATCAGAGTCTATACATACATTGAATTACAATGTGTATCAGAGCAAAAATTACAAAGAAGGTATCAGAGCTAACAGCTAACATACAGAATACTTACAGTTGTGTATTTACAATAAAATAAAATACATAAAGGGGTTGCAGCCGTCTTCAACGCCTTGACTGCTTCCTTTTTCTCTCTTCATCTTCAGCTCTCCTTCTGTCCTCATCTGCTCTTCTCCTCTTCCTTTCTTCTTCATCCCTCTTCTTCTTCTTCATAGGCACGCCTTGCAGCAGTGTCATCCCTACGTTGCATTCTTGCGCTGGACTTCTAAATTTGCAAGATGATCATATCTAGCCCAGTAAGTGATCTCTTTCTTCTGTGGATCAATATACTTGATGTCATGTGGTTTTGGCTGCGGTCGAGAGCTTCTGCCTCCTCCACTACCACCAGATCTTCCCTTTCCTCTTCCCGACTTAGCTCCTCCTCCTCTGGGAATATACTGTACTGGTGCTTTTGCTTTTCCAACTGAGTGACTGCTGGAACTCTATTGCACCTCAGCTAAATTACAAACATCGAGACCTTTCTCCAAGTACATGTCCCAGGCTTGCGGTAGAGTCATATCTCTGAAGTAGCCTTCTGCCTCTTGAGTCTGAAACACCTCTAGTGATTTGGGCTCAGACCCAGCATCAGGCATAGCAATGTCTCTTGGGGGTTTAATCGCTGGGAAATCTATTCCTGCTGGGGGACCATCATATTGCGTCCTTATGTTCTGAATGAACGCAGAATGCTTCTTAGTCACCTTTTCGAACTCAGCTTCGATGGCTTTCCTTGATTATTTAAATGCCAACTCAGTTTTTTATTCCACTGACAGCTCTTTCGGCAGCTTGCTGAGAAGTGAAGTTGTTATTTCTCCTTGTTGAGGAGTCTGTGCATACATAAGTTTCAAAGGGGGGTTTTCGAGCTTCCTTCCCCCTTAGCTGGTACTTCCTTCTTCTCCACCTTATGACTCCCTCTCCCTTCCTTCAGTTCCCTCAAGGGCTTATCTTCCTTCTTTTTGGCATCATCACCAAAAGATATGGTCAGGCCAGGGAACATGCCACTGAGAATAAAGTCGAGTTGGTTGTTGGTTGAATCATATTTAGCATCCGACTTGGAGTAGGTTGTTCTAAACTCGGACTGCATAGCCTTTGACTCAGCTGCCATTAATTTCATTTCCGTTTGGAGAACAATGAGCTGCTGGCTCATGGTAGTCTGCAATCTTGCAATTTCGTTCTTGTGTTGCAGCTTGAGAAACTCCATATCCGACTTGTGAGATTCTTCGATCCTTACCATATACTCCTTCTGCCTCTACTGAAAGTGAATGTTGTCTGTACTCCAAACTAATAATTCTGCAAATAAGGACTTGAATTAGTGGACTTGTTCTCTTCTCAAAGTCGTAGTATATGCAGCCCATTCTCGGATACGCAATACAACACCACGAATGTCTCTACTGATGTTTGCACCTCGGTTGTCCAGCCTTAGGTCTAATGATGCTAAGTCGTGCTCCATATTCTCGATCTTAGCACATATGGCTTTAAACGCCTTCCGAAAGTCGGTTGATGAAGTAGACTCGTCTTTGGGGCAAATGGCATCAAAATCAAAACCTATAGGTACCATCATGGAATTAGTTGGAACTTCGGGCTCTACTTGCACAGTGTACTTAGCTTGTTCTCTAGCAGATTTGGCATGAAGAGGTGGCAATTTAGCTTTGAAAGTGAACATATCTTCGAACATCTCATCTAGAACAAGAGGGATTCCCGCCGGTCCAACTTGTGGAGCCTTTCCCTTCTCCTTTTGAATGGAGTCAGCTTGACTTGCCTCAGTTGTACCAGCTTCGGCAGCATTGGGAGCAGATATGTTAGCCTGCTCAGCTGACTGACCTTCAGCGGTCTTAACATCTTCCTCGGTATCAGTAGGTCCTTCCTTTTGAGTTGTCTTGTCCTCTACTGATTTATCAGCGTCATCGGAGTGTGTTGTAGCCATGGAGGTTGGCTCATCAACAAACACAAACCTCATCGCAGCAGTTTTGTCACTACGAGAGTCTTGAGCATCCTCAGTTTTGTCCTTCGAAGAATCATCAATAGATGTGGACTCAGCTTCATTGTCAGATTCCAGGAATTCTGTATCAATGTTCTCCTGGGAATCACTAAGAGCGTTGATTTTATCTTCATCATTAGCCGTCTCTATTTGAGGAATTTGATCTTCTTCAACTTCTTTACCTAAGGAAGTCTCAACCTCCTTTAGAACTTAAATACCCTCAGCAGTCTCAACCGCTAGAGGGCCTTCAGCATCCCTATGTGCAGTCTTAACCGCAGCAGGGTCTTGGACATTACTCCCCGTAGCAGACTCATCTGCTTTAGGGTCTTCGGTGGCATCCGTCGGAGTCTCAACTCCTAGGATTACACTTTCAGGACCAGGAGTCTCAACTCCCATGGTCTCCATTCCATCATTCAGCGTCATCGGCCTTCAGTGCATAAGAAGTTTCAGCTGAGATAGTCTCAACCGTGGGGACAGCCGTGTCTCAACACCTTCAGAAGTTGGCTTGGCTAGGGTGCCCGCTACATCTCCTTCCCTAGCTTCATCGCCAATCCCCAAGAGCCATTCTCTGAATGCACGGGGGATGTGGTGGCAGCAATAACAACAGCAATCTTTTGTGCCACATCCAATGGATTAGATCGAGGAGAGAGTTGAGAAGACTCTCCTAGACCCTCTTGTGATTGTTGTTCGTGCATAGCTTTTGATTGCTTTATGGTTTGTTTGAATATGGCCTTCTCGGCTACTACATTAGGATCAATCTCCTCCAAGTTACTGCTGTCAGTCGAGTCCATGTGATGCTCATGACTACCAGTGAACATGCACATTTTTTACTTTTCAGTGGCTCTGGCCTTCTTCAAAGCCTTTTCCTTCTCAACTTCCTTGATGGCAAGGAGGGCTTCTATACCAATATCTTCTTCTTCTTCAACATACTCTGGGTGCTCAAATTGCTGTCGAGAGTAGTCCAGCTTCCAATTTCTTCATCCCCAGTCTTTGCTGAATATCAGGATAGACAGGAGATAGCATAATAACATCATCATCATCTCCTTCTTCCTGGATCGTAGCAAGTGGAGCATGCTCTTCCTCAGGTTCATTTGTATCAGTCTGAGAGGAGTGGACAGCTCTCTCTTCGAGAGTCTCAGTTGTCTCAGCTCCTTGCTTCTCCACAGCTGTCTCTCGGGCAACTGGGTCTTTTATAATATACTAATCAACATTAGCAGTCTTATGGGCATCCTTGGTGGCTGCATCTCCACCATCCTTTTCTTTAGACTGCTCTTCTTGAATATCAGCAGTCTCTTCAAACTTCTCCGGCTGAGTGGCAGACTCAGCTTTCCCAAGATCAGACTTCCTATAAAGTCTCCTTCTCTTTGTCTTGACAAGAGGAACAACATCATCTTCAGTTGTTTCTTCGGTGGTGGCTTCTGGCTCCACAATCTTTATCTTCTTAGCAACAGCTGGCTTGCGGGGCACAGCTGTGCATTTCTTCTTCACGACCGAAAAAGGCATAGATGTATTCTTCTTGGTGTCGGCTGCTGGGGCAGGGGCTTCTGACTCGTCTGCTGGAGCAGGTGCTTGTGGCTCGACTGCAGGGGCAGGAGCCTTCTTGGACTTAGCTGCAGGGGTAGGTGCTTGTTTAGCTGCCGCATCTCTCTTCTATTGAATAGGTTTGGGAGAAAGAGCTGGAGCGGTTGCAGTTGTGTCTTCAGCAGGGTCAGCTAACTTACCCTGACTCGTGTCAGCTTTCCGGGCATGTGCCTTCCTCTGAGCTCCAGAAAGGTTTGCCTTGAATATCTTTTTGTTCACAAGGAATGGCTTTCCATGGCGCACGCCAATACCGTTAACTTCCATTAAGTGGCCAATCACCAGGCCATACCTCAACGAAAATCCAAAGGTTCCATCCTCCTTGATGGTCATGTTGATCACATTTTGGCAGATACGACTGAAAATAAACTCATCCCAGTTGACCTTCTTCTCCTCTAAGATCACAGCTATCACCACCAGCTTAGTCCGAGACAGCTGGTTAAAGCTTCCGAACTTTATATCAACATATTTGGACACGATGTCCATTGGCTAATGGTAGTCATCTTTGATCAAATCCTTCTTGGCTGTATAGACAGCCTTCGCAGCTGTCTCAGGCTTGGCGATCTCTTTCCAAGCCACAGCAATGTTGACATCTTTCTAGGTGATTTCTTTCAGCCCTTCAGCAGGTAACTTGCAATGTTCAGCAAGGTCAACAGCAGTGATCTTGATAGCCTTGTTGTGTACTATTGAGCGAATATCATCATCATGCACTTTTGCGTTGACATAGAACATCGCGACCTTCTCCAGATACGTGTGAGATAACTCCATTGTGAGAAAGTCCTTCAGGTCGGACTTCTCGAGTTTCTCAGCGATTTTCTTCACCAGGGCTTCATCAGCACCCTGTTTCAGCATACCCTTGAAGTCCACTGTGGATCCAGAGTAGATCTTCTCGGACATCTTCACGAAATCATACGTAGCTTCCATTTTGATGAAGATAAACGTTTAAAAAAGTGTAAAATCTCGATTTTGAAAGGTAGGGTTTTTCGCACTTTCACAGAGAGAATTCATTGCTTGTTGAAGATGAGAGAGTTTTTGTGAGGAGAAAGAAAAATGTTTTTGGCTTATATCAGACTTGAAAGGACGGTTTTTGGAATTTGAAAAACTTGATTAAAATCGACGGTCAGGTTTTAACCTTTGAAACTGCATTAATTTCCCCACTTTAAATGTAGCAGCATTTATATCCAATTATAGGCTTAACCGTGCAGCTTTTGTTCTGACATCCATAATTACGCTGATGTAATCCTTAAAAACATTCCCGCTCACAAAACACGACTGCGTTTTATCACTTAGCTCATAAATAACTAAGCTATCATCCAAAAGTGACTTAACTTTGCGTTTCTCTTCACATTAGTTTAATTAGCTGTCAGCTGACTCGGTACAGCTGATTTCCCGTCTAGGTTGTTTCACTTGGCTGAAATGTGAAACTTGCTTATTTTTCATTCTCTCTTCTTTTGTCTCTGCTGATTGAGTCTTCTGAGTGTCCTAACTCAGCTCAATTAATCCTAGCTCATTCTTAAGCTCTTCAAATCTCGATTCACATAAGGACATAGTGAATATGTCAGCTAACTTCTTATCAGTTGAGATATATTCCAAAGTGATGTCTTTCTTTTCAACATGATCTCTTATAAAATGATATCTGACATCAATGTGCTTTGTTCTTGATTGCAACACTGAATTCTGAGTGATTGCAATAGCACTAGTGTTATCACACATAATTGGAATCTATCTTTCTTAAATATCATAGTCTCTCAGTTGTTGTCTCATTCATAAGACTTGGGCACAACAGTTGCCCGCAGCTATGTACTCTACTTCAGTTGTGGATGTAGCAATTGAATTTTGTTTCTTGCTGAACCAAGAAACTAATCTGTTTCCAAGCATTTGACATGTACCTGATGTACTCTTCCTGTCAACTCTACATCCAGCATAGTCTGAGTCTGAGTATCCTACTAACTTGAATCCTCCTTCCTTTGGATACCATAAGCCAACTTCTTGGCATCCCTTCAAATACCTTAGGATTCTCTTAGCTGCAGTCATGTGACTCTCTTTTGGTACAGAGTGAAATCTAGCACATACACCTACTGCAAAGGTGATGTCTGGCCTGCTTGCTGTTAAATAGAGCAAAGATCTAATGAGGGCTCTATATCTAGTTTGATCAACAGCTTTGCCTTTTACATCCATGTCCATCTTGACTGATGTATTCATAGGAATCTTCACTGAGGACTTTTCTTCCATACCAAATTTCTTCATTAAATCTCTGGTATACTTGGTTTGACTTATGAAGGTTCCATCCTTCAATTGCTTTACTTGAAGTCCTAAGAAGAAAGTCAACTCTTCTATCATGCTCATCTCAAATTTGCCTTGCATGCGGTTTGAGAACTTGTCACACAGCTCTTTGTTTGTGGATCCAAAGATGATATCATCCACATATATTTGAACAAGTAGTATACTCTCTCCATCTTGAATTCTGAAGAGTGCTCTGCAACTTTGTCTTTGGTGAATCCGTTGTCAATTAGATACTGAGACAATATATCATACCATGCTCTTGGTGCTTATTTCAATCCATACAATGCTTTCTTGAGCTTGTAGACCTTATCTCCAATAGTTTTCTGCTCAAAACTTGGAGGTTGTTCAACATAGACTTCTTCCTCTAACAGTCCATTCAGAAATGCACTTTTCACATCTTTTCACATCCATTTGATATACAGTGAAGTTCTTATGTGCAGCATAAGCAAGAAACATCCTTATTGCTTCCAATCTGGCAACAGAAGCAAAGGTTTCATCAAAATATATACCTTTCTCTTGGCAATACCCTTTGGCTACCAATCTTGCTTTGTTTCTGACTACGGATCCTTCCTCATTCATCTTGTTTCTGAATACCCACTTAGTACCAATAACATTTTGGTGGGTTGGCCTTTGAACTAATTCCCATACTTTGTTTCTCTCAAACTGATTCAGCTCTTCCTGCATGGCCTGAATCCAATGTGTGTCTTCCAAGGCTTGAGACACATCTTTAGGCTCTATTTGGGAAATAAAACAAGTGAACATAGCTTCATCCTGTGCTTTGGATCTGGTTCTTATGCCATCTCTGACATCTCCAATGATTAACTCGGGTGTATGGTCTTTAAGCCATCTCACATCAGGTTGGAGTAAGTCTATGGATTCAGCCATCTTGCAGCTAAGTTATTTTGAACAGCTTCTTCATCATCATTCAGCTGCAGACTTTCCAGATGTCTTTGAGATTTAGCTTTCTCGTCATTATCAGGGTTGAGTGCTCTCACATCTGCTTCAACATAAGGACTCTTCTGTATAGTTGGTTGATTCTGCTTCTCAGCTAACTCATCAATGTCTTCTCCATTTACATTTGGCTTATCAAACACAACATGGATAGACTCTTCTGTGACCATAGTCCTCTTGTTCAGCACTCTATAGGCTTTACTCTTAGCTGAGTATCCCAAAAAGATACCTTCATCATCTTTAGCATCAAAAGCCTTCAAATTATACTTGTCATTGTTGTGGATGAAGCACTTACATCCAAATATTTTGAAATATCCAACATTTGGCTTTCTCCCTATCCCAATCTCATAGGGAGTCTTGGTTAATTGCCTGTTTATCATGCATCTATTCTGAGTATAGCATGTCGTATTTATGGCTTCAGCCCAAAATCTCTTAGACAATCCAGCTTCAGCTAACATTGTCCTTGCAGCTTCCTTGAGAGTTTTGTTCCTTCTTTCAGCTACTATATTCTGCTGTGGAGTCCTTGTTGCTGATAACTCATGAGCAATACCATTTTCAACGCAAACTGAGTTATAATCCCATTGACAAACTCAGTTCCCCTGTCTAATCTTATCTTTATAATGGTTTGACTCTTCTTATTTTGAACTCTTCTCATCAGTTGAGGCAACTTCTGCAGTGTTTCCTTCTTTTTACACATGAAAATAATCCATGTATATATTGAATAGTCATCCACCACCACCAAGGTGTATTTCTTTCCACTAATGCTAGCTAGCTCAACAGGACCAAATAAGTCCATATGCAACAGATGCAATATCCTTGTTGAAGAAGGACTTGGCTTATCCTTGAAAGATGATTTGATTTGTTTTCCCATCTGGCATGCATCACATATACTTTATTTCTTGTACACTGAGTCAGGCAATCCTTCTACAAGATGAATCCTTGAACACTTGTTGATTGTCTTGAAATTCAGGTGACTCAGCTTATTACGCCACAGCCAATTGGATTCGGTGTACTCTTTGCTAGCAGACATGTACTTGGTGTAGCAGTAGACCAATCTACTAAATACATGTTCTTTTGCTTTGTTCCTTGCAGCACTATCTCATTTGATTCAACATCCTTGATCTGGCATATCCCAATGTTGAATCCCACATTGTATCATGTGTCACAGAGTTGGTTGATGTTTAACAGGTTGAAGTTGAGGCCTTCAACATATGCAACATCTGTGATCTCTAGTCCATTCTTCTTGATGGATCATGTGCCTTTGATTTCCCCTGAAGCTTCATTTCCTCCAAATATGACTTTTGTACCTTTGATCTCCTTGAATTTTGACAGATTTCTTTTATTCCGTGTCATATGTCTAGAACAGCCACTATTCATGTACCAGGTTCCTCAGCACTCAATTGTTCCTTGAACCTACAATAAAGGAAATCAGTTTTTAGGTACCCATATTTGCCTGGGTCCTGGGGTGTTAGTGCCATAAAATGCTCCAACCAACCTATAGCTAGATAATCTAACTCTAAGAGGTTGCCATCTATCAGTTCCATAATCATAATGCACATTAGCAAATTTCTTGGTGGTTTTAGGATCATACAGCTGTCTCTTTTGTCTGTATGTTTGTGTGTTTGTTTTAGCAACTGCTTTCTTGGGATAGTTGTTGGAATTTCTGGGTGTTGTGCCTGGGTGCATATGTGTGCTGATAATAGCTCTTTTGCCTTGGGAATGACCTTTGCTGAGGTTGAGGTCTTTGCCATTTTGGCTTGTATCCCATAGGTCTTTGTTGATATTTTACATGGTTATTCCAATCAGCTTGGTTAGGATAATTTCTACCATTCCCATCATATTTCTTTGCATTGATGAAATCTCTGGGGCTTTTGGTAGCTCTGTTTGGCTTTTACAGATTATTTTCTATTAGGAGTCTGTTGATGGACCTGTCTGGCTTCTTTTCTTTTCCTTTATAACCAAGGCCAGTATGATTGTGATTGTGCTTTGGCATAGGTGTTAGTACAACATATGGTATTTTGGGCTTTTTGATTCCTTCATTGCTTGAGGATCCTTTCTCCAAAATCACTCTGGGAGTTTGACTATACACAAAGGAATTGAATCATATACCTGTCTTATCTCCACACTCTTTTTGACTCATAATAAGTTCATCCAATGATTTACATGCTTTTGTAAATGAGGCAATCACATTTTTAAGATCTTTTTCTCTTTTCTCAATAGCAGCTAACTCTGCTAAGATCTTGGCATTCTCAGCCTTCAGCTTAGTGTTCTCATCAGCTATGTGACTTAGAGTACTCAGCTCTTTAGTCAGCTGTGAGTTTTGGTTTTTAAGCTGGCTATTTTCCTCATTCAAAAGTGTGTGTGAGGTTTTAATGTGCTCAAAATCTTTCATCATTTTGCCTAATGAATCATAAAGATCCGTGGTTGATGAAGTGTGTGTATCACATTCACTATCATTTGAATCAGAATGAGATGACTTAGAGTGTACCTCGTCTTCTTGATCTTGTTCCTTAGCCATGAGGCAGATCAAAGCCTCTTCCTCTGTATCACTTGAGTAGTCAGCTTCACTACTGTCTGAATCTGCTGCTTCTTTGTACTTGGCTGGCTCAGCAGTCTCAGCAGCCAACATGGCTTTCTTGTTTTCTTATCTTCTTTCCCTGAAGACTCTTCTTTCTTCCTCATTTCTGTATTTGTTGGCTGGTGGATAGGAACAGTCAACAGCAAAGTGTTCTGGTTGTCTGCAACAACACAGGTTTTCAGCCCTCTAATCAGCTCTCTCGGCTCACTGATTATCAGCTCTCTGATAGTCAGCTCTTTGATGTTCAGCTCTCTTGGGCGGTCTGTCCTCTATTGCTTTGAAGGGTGTTGAATGTCTCCTGGAGGTTTCACCCTTGTTTCTTTTATAGTTCTTGTAAAGAACTTGTTGAATCTCTTTACCATGAGGGCAATTTCCTCCTGGTCAATGGTCTCCTTTGGCTCAACTTTCTTCCCTTCACTGGCCAATAATGCAGCTGTCTTGGGTACAACTGTCTCCTCTTGCTCTTTCCTTCTCAGCTCAAACTCATAGGCTTTGACGTCTGAGAATAGCTCATGATTTGATGTTTTTGAGAGGTCCATTGAATGTGTCAGAGCCATGACCATCGTTTCCCATTCAGCTGGGAAGGCTCTTAGTATCTTCATGCACATCTCCTTCTGAGTGTACTCTTTCCCAAGAGCTGAAAGCTCATTAGTGATCTCTGTGAATCTGGCATCCAGTTGATCCAGACTTTCACCTGCAAGCATTTTAAAATTTTCAAATTTTTTGAACATCAACAGTTAATTTATTCTCTTTAGTCTGTTCTGATCCTTCACAAACCAGGGTTAGCTTATCCCAGATTTCTTTGCCTGATTTGCATGACTTGACTTTGTTGAACACATCCTTGTCCAACGTCTTGTAGAGAATATCCTTGGCCACATTGTCCAGGTTGTATCTCTTTCTATCTTCATTAGTCCATTCACTGCGAGGTTTTTCAACCATGGCTGGTCTAGCCTCTCGCCGTGCAAAGATCCTCTCCTTCACCGGAAGTGCTCTTCTTACAATGATTTAACCTTTATTATTTGTAGTGGCTCATCTTCTATCACAAGCCACATTTCATCGTGTAAAGCTGATAGGTGAGCCTGCATGCGAATCTTCCAGTCATCAAACTCTTCCACAATAAACATAGGAATACCAATTAGATTGGCTTCCATGATAATAACTTTACTTTAAAGATGAAAGACTTTGAAAACACAAGTGTTAAACCTTTTGAAAAAGATTGAGATCTAGTTCAGTAACCAGTGCGGAAGGCTCAGTGAACCAAATGCTCTGATACCACTTATAGGTTCCAAGGGGTGTGGTGTAAGGTTTAGGAGGGGAGGTTGAATAAACCTTACTAGATTTTCACTTTTTAGTCCTTTTAAAATATTCAACAGAGTTGACTCAAATCAGCTAAGGCCTTGGGGGACAGCTAGGTTGGCTTTCTTCAGCAAAGTTACCCACTCAACAGACTCGATTAAGCTATTGATAGTATCACTTAGCTGCGTCAGCTAACACTTAGCTTTTACATGATTTGGTTTTTAACAGCGGAAGACTTAACACCCTTTGTTAATTTTAAGCTCGTTTTTAACATTTGTTTTAGCACTTGTTATTATCAGTGGATAGCAATATAACTTATCAGCAGATATAAAAATATAAGCAAGAAAGTAAATGCTGAAACTAAATGACACAAGCAAATTTTATAGTGGTTCGAGGATGGGGTAATTCCTCTAATCCACTCTTCTCCAACTCTTGGAGGAATCCACTAAATAATAGATCAAGTTAGAAAGCAGTTCTCAGTCTAGAGACAACCTTGATCACACAGCTGGCTTCTCCTACGACTCAGCTTCTTCACAAGATAGCTGCCTTGTTACTTCAGCTCTCTTCAAGCCTTTGGAATTGATCATGTTGGGAAATTCATTGTTTAGATTTTGATGAATGCCATGTAAAACTTAGAATAGGAAGTTGGCACCCCAATTTTTGTTGTAAACTCGCATTGTAATAAATAGGGTGGTCAAGCCGAGTTAAGTCGCCTATGCCCAAACATGCAAGAAGACAACCGAGACTAGAAGGAAGACTCCCGCAAGACAAATGAGTATGGCAAAGAAGAGAAGACGGAACTCTATAAGGAGCAAATGATATGCGGTGAGTGGAGTATCGACAAGTCAACTCAAGAAAAGCCAAGTCTCAAGTTGAAGTGACAAGAGTCATCCACGATTGGAAGTCGACTCTAAGTCACCTGGGAAAGCAAGGAAATGCGTCAAGTCGAGATAATCAAAAAGATCCGTTGCACGTAAATCAAGAGAATTACCTAAACAAGTAATATCTCCATGCTACCTTTCTCGAAGTGCTCACCCCGAAGCGTGCAAAAGGAATAAACCAATGGGAAGCACTACACCGTGTCGAACTCGAAAAGGTGAAGAACAATTCATACGAGGAAATGGCAATTCCAAGGATCGCAACAAGACAAGCCAACGACCACAAGTGACTTTCAAAATAAGCATATCTCTTCAACGGGAAGATTTTTGAAAGATCACTATAAAAAGCCGAGGAATGACTTTGAGAGGAGGTGACGAACCACAAACATTCAAGCAATTATTAGAATCAGAATCCTAAATATTCTCAAGTTATTAAACGCTCAATCCTCAAGCCTACACTACGAAGAACATCAATCCAACACTCACCTGTGAAGGAAA
Organism: Rehmannia glutinosa; assembly: GCA_016081115.2. NCBI lineage: Eukaryota > Viridiplantae > Streptophyta > Magnoliopsida > Lamiales > Orobanchaceae > Rehmannia > Rehmannia glutinosa. The sequence goes on along the minus strand of JABTTQ020002994.1, from coordinate 33,995 downwards.
GATAACTTCAATCAATTGAAGAGGAAATTATCAAGAATCAAGGGTCTACATTCCACGAAGGATTGTAGGAAGGTTCAAGGTCGAACCAAGTCTTGAGCTTTTGGAGGGCTTCGTGATCAAATCCAAAGAGCTTGAGCAAGTGGGTCAGTAGTAGCAAGGCACCGCCTGTGAAGAAGCCGAGTCGTCTGAGAAGCCACCGAGTGATCAAGGCGTCTCCGTGATCGAGTCCCAAAGGATCAAGTCACCGTGTGATCAAGACTTGTATCCGGACTTACCACTTTGTATACTTGATCAATACCTAGTGGATTCCTCCAGAGTTGGAGAAGAGAGGAGTAGAAGAATTACCCCATCTTCGAACCTCTATAAAAATCTTATTGTGTCATTTACATTTCAAAGACTTTAATTCTTGCATCATATTTATTTAATCTGACATATTTGCTATCCATTAGATAATCTCTAAGTAATCAAGCTCTAAATCTCTACTTAACCAAACTTAAGGGTGTTAAGTCTTCCAAAAAACAAACCACGCTTGAGTTAATTTAGACTTAATACCGAGTTATTCCATCAACAACTCATTGAGTCTTGTTGAGAGACTAACTCTACCGATTAACTAAATTGGTCACCCACCAAAGACACAAAATTGTAGTATCAACTCAATTTTTAAAAGGACTAAATCAAAATTTGGTAAGGTTTATTCAACCCCCCACTTCTAAACCTTACACTTACACCCTTGGGACCTACAAGTGGTATCGGAGCGGTTGGTTCATTGAGCCTTCCGCACCGTTATTCTTGAACTAGATCTCCAAACTTTTCAAAGACTCCGCTTTAGTACTTAAACTTTCAAAACTCTTTTTATCATTAAAATTTATTATCATGGAAGCAAATTTGACACGCATCCCTATGTTCACAATTGAAGAATTTGATGATTGGAAAATTCGTATGCGAGGCTCATCTATCAAATTACATGATGAGATGTGGATAGTGATAGAGGATGGGTCACGCAAATCTTAAAGGTGAACACAACTGAAGAAGAGTCACTGAAGGTGAAGAGGATATTGCTCCCGGACCACCATGGTTGAAAAACCAAGAACTCGAATGGACGAATGATGACAGAAAAAAGATACAACCTGGTCAATGTAGCCAAGGACATCCTTTACAAAACCTTGGACAAAGCCATGTTCAATAAAGTCAAATCATGCAAAACGGCTAAGGAAATGGGACAAGCTAACATTGATTTGTGAAGGCTCGTAGCAAATCAAAGAAAACAAATTATCAAAAATGGTCGTACAAATTTGAGAACTTCAAAATGATCTCGGGAGAAAACCTGGATCAACCGGATGCTCGGTTCACGTAAATCACCAACGAGCTATCTCGCACTTGGAAAGGAATATACACGAAGAAAATGTGTATGAAGATCCTAAAAAGTCTTCCACTAAATGGGAAATGAAGGTCATGGCACTAAGACATTCCATGGACCTATCGAAGACCTCCAACCATGAACTATTCTCGGATCTCAAATCCTACGAATTTGAGTTGAGAAGAAAAAGATCGGGAAGAGACAAATTGTACCCAAAACAAATTTGCTCTAATTGTTAAGGATGGAAAGAAAGTCGAGGTCAAAGAAGTCATTGATCCGGAAGAAATAGCCCGATGGTTAAAAGGTTCAACAAGTTCTTCAATAAGAACTACAAGAGAGGCAAGGGTGAATCTTCCGAAGACACTCGGCTCCTCCAAGTCAAGGGAAGATAGGCCAACCAAGAGAACAGATCATCAAAAAGTTGAATATCAAAGGGTCGACAATCCAAGAATGGAAAGAGCCGATCAAAAGGTCAATATCTATCTGAACAGTAGGCAACCAGGTCACTATGCCATTGATTTGCCCATATCCTCGTAGTCAACAAATACAGAATGAAGAAGAAAGAAAGGTCTTCAAAGAAAGAAGACAAGAAAAGAAAAAGGCAATGATGGCCGCAGAGATCACGAGATAGCCAAGTCAAGAGAGACAATTTTCGAGAGCAAAGAAGCCGACTACTCAAGTGACTCGAAGAAGAAGCCCCGATCCGCTTGATGGCCAAGGAACAAGATCAACCCGACCAAGAAGATGAGGTACACTCTAACTCATCAAACTCGATTCTAGTGATAGTGATCGTGACACACACACTTCATCACCCACTCGATATTTATGATTCATTAGGCAAAATGATGAAAGATTTTGAACACATTAAATCCTCACACACACTATTAAATGAGGAAAACAGCCTACTAAGAGCTAAAACTCACAAATGACTAAGGAGCCGAGTACTCTAAGTCAAATAGTGATGAGAATGAAAGTTTAAAGGCCGAAAATGCTAAGCTAATAGCGAGAAATAGTTGCCATAGAAAAGAGGGAGAATGACCTCAAAATGTGATTGCCTCATTCACTAAGGCATCTAAATCATTGGATGATCTTATTATGAGTCAAAGAGAATGTGGAGACAAGACAGCTTAGGATTTAATTCCTCGTGCTATGTCAAACTCCAAAAGTAATTTTGGAAAAAGGATCTTCAAGCAATGAAGAGTCTAAAAATCCAAAACTCTAAATGTTGCACACACATTCACTCCAAAGCACAATTACAAGCAAACTGGCCTTGGTTATAAAGGAAAAGGAAAACGGCCGATTGAGTGCGCCGAAAGGACAACGAGAAGAGATTCAATCGAGTTCCTCAAAGAACCTCCAAACAAAAATACTCAGAAAGAAGAAGCGAGCTACCAAAAACCCTAGAAAATCTATAGAAGAAATACATATGATGGGAATGGTAGAAAATATCCAAGCCAAGTGATTGGAATGATGTGAACTATCGATGACTTATGGAATATAAGCCCAAATGGCAAAGGCCTAGAACTCAAGAAAGACCATTCCAAAAGTATAAGAGCTTTCATCAAAGACACATATGCACCTAGGCACTACACTCGAGACACCACAATTACCCAAAGAAGGCGATTGCTAAAACATATGCACAGCATACGGACAAAAGAGACAAATTGTATGAACCTAAAATCCCCAAGCAATTTGCCAAGATTAATTATGATTATGGCACGATAGATGGCAACCCCTTAGAGTCAAATCATTTGGCTATAAGATGGTTGGATCATCTTACAATTCTAACCCCTCGGGACCCGCACAAGTATGGGTACCTAAAACTTAATTTCCTTGATTGCGGGTTCAAGAACAAATGAGTGCCAAGGAACCTGGTACATGGATAGTGGTCGTTCCTGGCATATGACAGAAACAAGAAAAATCTGTCAAAATTCAAGGAAGTTAAAGGAGCAAAAGTCATATTTGGAGGAATGAAGCTCCAGGTGAAATAAGAGGCATTGGATCCATCAAGAGAAATGGATTAGAAATCACGGATGTTGCATATGTTGAAGGACTCAACTTCAACTTGCTAAGCATCATCCAACTCGTGACAAGGGGCTATAATGTTGGATTTAACATGGGTATATGCCAAATCAAGAAGGCTGAATCGAATGAAGTTGTGTTGCAAGGATGCGAACAAAAGAACATGTATGTAGTAGATTGGTCAACCGCTACACCCAAAGACTGCCTATTAGCAAAGAGCACAAATGAATCAAGTTGGTTGTGGCACAAAAAGCCGAGTCACCCGAATTTCAAAACGATTAACAAGCTTGCCGTGTATAATCTTGTGGAAGGACTTCCGCACTTCAAGATACAAGAAGGAGAGTATATGTGATGCATGTCGAAGGAAAACAAATCAAATCTTCATTCAAAGAAAAGACATGTCCATCTTCAACAAGAATATTGCATCGCTACATATGGATCTATTTGGCCCAAAGGAACCATCTAGCATAAGTGGAAAGAAATACACCTTGGTGGTAGTAGATGACTACTCAAGATATACATGGACAATATTCATGTGTAAGAAGAAAGAAACTCTACGAAACTACCACAAAATGATGAAGAAAATTCAAAATGAAAAGAGCCAAACCATTATCAAAATAAGATCGGATACAGAGGAACCGAGTTTGTCAATGGAATAATAACTCGAGTATTGTATTGAAAATGGTATTGGTCATGAACTATCTGTAGCAAGGACTCCACAAAGACAAATGGAGTTGCGAGAAGAAGGAACAGAACTCTCAAAGAAGCAAGGACCATGTTAGTCAAGCGGGGTTACCAAAAAGATTTTGGGGAAGCAATCAACACAAACTTGCTACACTCAAAACAGATGTATGATAAAACAGACAAATGACAAAGACTCCCTATGAGATTTGGACTGAAGAAAACCAAATGTTGCATATTTTAGAATATTTGGATGTAAATGCTTCATCCACAACAATGGCAAAGACAATCTAAAGGCCTTCGATGCTAAAGTCGATGAAGGTATCCTCTTGGGATACTCAAATTTGAAAGCAAAGCCTATAGAGTACTCAACAAAAGGACTATGGTTGCGTAGAATCCATTCATGTGGTATTCGATGAGCCAAATGTAAATGGAGAAGATATTGAAGAATCACCGATAAGCTCAATCATCCAAACATACGAAAAATCCTATCTTCAAGCCGAAACGGAATTGTAAACTCGTAAGAAGATGAGATAGTTGAATCTCAAAAATAGCTGGAAAATTTGCGGCTAAGTGATTACGAGAGAGCTGATCAAAGCAACACACAAGCTAGACGATCGAACCCACTAACTTACTTCAACCGGATGTAAGATGGTGAAAGACCATCCACCGAACTTGTCATTGGAGATATAAGAGAAGGTGTCAAAACAAGATCCGAACTCAACAAGAAGATATGTTCACATGCTTTATCTCGCAAATAGAGCCCAAAGATGTGTTACAAGCATTGGATGACACACATTGGATTCAAGCTATGCAAGAAGAGTCAATCGGTTTGAAAGAAATAAAGTATGGGAATTAGTTCAAAGACCCACCCATCAAAACGTTATTGGTACTAAATGGGTGTTCGAAACAAGATGAACGAGGAAGGTTCGTGGTAAGAAACAAAGCAAGATTAGTAGCCAAAGGATATTGCCAAGAAGAAGGAATAGATTTTGATGAAACATTTGCCCCTGTAGCAAGATTGGAAGCAATAAGGATGTTTCTTGCCTATGCAGCTCACAAGAATTTCATTGTATATCAAATGGATGTAAAAAGTGCATTCCTAAATGGTTTATTGGAAGAAGAAGTGTATGTTGAACAACCTCCGTGGATTTGAGCGAGAAAACTCTTGGAGATAAGGTATACAAACTCAAGAAAGCTCGTATGGATTGAAACAGGCACCCGAGCATGGTATGATACCTTGTCACAATTCCTAACCGAGAATGGATTCACAAAAGGAAAAGTAGATAGAACACTTTTCGAGAATTCAAGACAAGAAGAGTATATTGCTTGTTCAAATATATGTGGATGACATCATTTTTGGATCCACAAACAAAGAGTCTGTGTGAAAAATTTTCAAACCTCATGCAAAGTAAATTTGAAATGAGCATGATGGGAGAGAGCCGACATTCTTCCTTGGACTCAAGTGAAACAACTCAAGGATGGAACCTTCATAAGTCAAACAAAATACACCGTAGATTTAATGAAGAAATTTGGTATGGAGGAGAAGTCTTCTCGTGAAAATACCAATGAATACATCACCAAAATGGACATGGATGCAGGATGGCAAGCCTCAGATCAAACAAGATACGAGCACTTATTGGATCATTGCTCTATCTCACAAAGAAGCGAGGCGCGTACATCACCTTTGTTGTAGGTGTATGTGCAAGATTTCAATCTGCTCCAAAAGAGAGCCATATGACAGCAGCTAAGAGAATCTTGAGATACTTGAAAGGAAGCCAAGAAGTTGGCTTATGGTATCCAAAGGAAGGTGGATTCAAACTAATTGGCTATTCAGAACTCGACTATCTTGGATGCAGAGTTGACAGGAAGAGCACCTCGTGCACATGTCAAATGCTAGGAAACAGATGATTTCCTGGTTTAGCAAGAAGCAAAATTCAATAGCCACCTCTCTACAAAAGCGAGAATACATAGGCTGCGGCAAAATTGTTGTGCAAATCCTATGGATGAGACATCACCGAGAGACTATGAAGTTGAGGAAAAGAAATTCCAATCATGTGTGATAACACAAGTGCAATTGCAATCACTCAAAATCTGTGTTGCACTCAAGAACAAAGCATATCGATGTCGGATATCACTTCATAAGAGATCATGTTGAAAAGAAGGACATCATCTTGGAATATATCTCAACCGATAAACAATTGGTGACATCTTCACAAAACCATTATGTGAGTCAAGATTTGAAGAACTCAAGCATGAGTTAGGGTTAATTGAGTTGAGCCGACACTCGGAAGAATCAAAGAAAAGAAATGGAACACAAAAAGGGAAAAAGACCTCGAACTCACAAATCAGCTAAGTAAATCACCAGATCGGAAAGACAAATATACCAAGTCACCGACACCGAGTCACAAAGAGAACTGTGAGAAGAAGAGTTAAACCAAATAAGGGTAAAAGCCGAGTCACTTATGAACAAAGTGACAAAAACGCAATCGTTTGACTAAGCGGGAATGTTTTTAAGAATTACGTCGATAATTATGACGTGTACAGGCAAAAGCTGCACACCAAGCTTATGATTGGATATAAATGCTGCCACATTAAATACGAGACATTAAATGCTAAATAGGCGTGCAAAATCTAAGCCGTTGATTTCGATCACATTTCAAAAACCACCCGCATGTCCTTTCATAAACCATACTTAAGCTTTCTTTCTTCTCTCTCTCATATTACCAAAACCGTTCATTTCTCTCAGAAGCAAAGGCAAAATTCTCTCGAAACCCTATCGATCTTCAAATCAATCTCTAAGTTTTCTTCGGTGAAATCCTGAACAATGGCACCAACCTATGATTTTGTCAAGTTAGGAAAGCAAATCCACACCGAGTCTACTGTGGATTTCGACGATGGTGAAACAGGGGGTCCGACGACACCCTAGTGAAGAAAATTGCCGAGAAATTGGAAACGCCTGGTGAAACCGTTTCGACATTGGAATATCCAATGACCTATGTGGAGGAGGTCGCACAATTCTATGTGAATGCTGAGATTCATGATGAGGGGATCAAATCCTCTGTTCACGGAAAGGAGCTCATCATCGCTACCAAGGATTTGGCTGAACACCGCTCACTACCGACGGAAGGAGCATCGTAAATCAACGGCCGATGTAAACCTGGCCGCCGCTGGAAAGAAGTAGCCAAGCCCGACTATCTTTGATAAAATAGTTTACACAAACAAACAAGAGGTCAAGGAGGATTATCACAAGTCATTGGACATAGTTGCCAAATGCATAGACATCAAATTTGGCGGCTTTGACCAATCACAAAAGCAAAGTTGATCGTAATGGCCGCGATCATTGAAGAAAGGAAAATAAATCTGGGCTGAGTTTGTCTACAAAGCAGACTATGCCGTAATGTGGGGAACAAATCCTTCAAGGAAGATGGTACATTTGGAAGATCCCTAGGATATGGCCTGGTGATTGGCCGGTGATGGAGGTGAAAGGAGTCCCTCTTAGACATGGAAAGGCGTTCCATGTAAACAAGAGGATGTTCGAGATCAAACCTCTCGGGCGCACGAAGAGAGCCTACGCCAAGAGAGCGACACGAGTGAGGGGGAATCACCACCAAGATACGATGTTTCCTCTCCACCAAAAGAAAAAGCTCGCCCTGCACAAGCTAAGAAGACTCGCTCTTCCCGCAAAAAATAAAGTCAAACTCGCTCCCCCCTCGCAGTAGTCACCGCCCCCCCGCTCGTGTGTCTCGCTCCAAAGAAAATAGCGGTCGAGAAGGACTCTCAAATACCTTTCTCCGATCGTCAAAAAGAGGAGAACGATAAGCCAAGACGGCCGGCTCCTCGAGAAAAAACACCAAAGACGCCCCGTCGCCCAAGACTCGAAGAAATCGCGTCTCAACCAAATCCTCTCGGTACAAACTAGAGACGAAGAAGAATCATCAAGCGCTCGAGCTTGAGAAACCGGCCGAGTCGCCACTCACCGGAGCAGACACTGGAGATTGTTGGAGAAGTAGAGTCTCCGGATACTATAGATGAAACAACTAAGTCTCTTTGAAGGCGATCACAGAGGCAAATCAAGAAATAGTCGTAGTCAGCGCAATGAGACACAAGAAGAAGGCGATAGAGCTGATAGTGATGTGATGATCCTATCCCCACCTTACCCGGATCCAAAATCGTCTGCGTGAGTGGAGGAAGTGGAAATTGAGTCGTTCAAGGAACAGTTCCAACGGCCCGAGTTTATCGAAGAAGAAGAGGAACTACTCAACTTCCTCGACTAACCTCTGTGATCCCGGCCTTGGATGAAGAAAAATCGCACGAGATATCCTGCAGATCTTCAAGGATAAGGAGAAGGAGAGATCGCGAGAAGGCGAGGCAAGAGAGAAGGCCAAAGATCGCCCTCACCGGGAAGCACGTAAACATACACATTCTCACTTCGATATTCTATCGAAAAAGTGATGAGGATCGGACCTACTCGCCGCCACGTAAGAGTTGCAAATGCAAAGAAGCAATACATGAATCCGAATTCTTCATGAGAAGAGTATGATGGAGGGACCAGGACGATCCTCCAAAACACAAATGAAATTGATCCAATGGGAGTGGTTCAAAAATCGCCACCGTTGTTCTTGCCACCACTTCCCCACTCACTCGGAAGAAGGAATTAAAGGAATGGCGATGAAAACCGGGTTAGTGGGGACCCCAGTTGAGCCAACCCCTAATGAAGGTGTCTTACCACCTACCCCAACTACCGAACACTCGAGAGATACAAATGGGAGTTTGGAGATGAGTGACCCCATTCCAAGTCACTCACCGGTGCGCCCAGAGGGGGAAACTCCTCCACTCGCAAAGGGTCGGAAAATGTTGCGGATGACTCCACAACGAATCTAGGAGGCGAAGTGGAGAAAGTACAAACACAAAACAAACAAAGAAGTTGCCATCAACGGCTCGCGAGCTTGAGACTGCCTCACCGAGGTGCCAACCGCTCGAAGGCTAATGACGCCGCGATGCGGTCGAGGCACGAGAAGGAATGCCACAGGAGTTAACACTGGCGATGAAAGTGCAATCCATGGGGTTGAGACTCCAATGGATGCCACCACACGAATACCCTAAGACACCGACACCGTCGAAAGGAGGTCCAGTGCCTCGCCGCAGCTTGAGACTCGCAGGAGGTAATGAAGGCCCACGGAGGTTGAGACTTCCCAAAGAAGTTGAAGTAGAGAACATCCCTCCCGCTATCATTGATCCATCCTGGAGATAAGCGCGCTTCATGATTCCCAGGATAATCCCGATGTAACCTTTTTGGGATCGGGAAAGGCGACGAAGAAGGCCGAGTCATCCCCGTGATGCATCCAAAAGACTCACCAAGGATGTTCCCAAAGACGAGCAAGTCGATCTCAAGACTACTCGTCAAACTTTCAATTTTGATGATGAGCCACCAATGGAAATCTCATCATCGTCCGATGATGCTTCGATAAGGCCGAGGACCATCCACTCAATTGGAGAAACCACCGAGACCAACGAAGTTGTTGAGACAAATGAGGCTCGCAAGTCGGGTCCACTTCACAACAGACCCACCAAACAGAGTCCACCGCGCAGCTCCCCAAGCCGCAACAGTTCGACTCAAAAGGAACTTCACGCGCACCTCTCATCATTGAACAAATCCCTCGTTGGCCGTGATGATTCCTTTGTAGAATCATTTCTTTCTCTCTGGAGGTACCCGACCTCCTTGAAGAATCGAGAACGAATCGCACGCTTTCGCACCACGGACCAGCTCTGTCATTCCGCCAGTACCATCGTTCTAGCCGATTATGACTTTGACGCCGCATGGCCATCACCGCAACGGAAGAAACAAATGAAGTTCGGGAGGTGTTCAAGGCATTATTTGCTTGAAATCGAACGGATGGAGAGGCACCAGGCCTCTATGGACATGCGATCGACAACGAGATGCCAACCTTCTGCTGGACTTGAGAGGCATAACATCGAATGATCGGGGAATGGTGGCAACAAAGAAGAAACAATGCGTGTGGAACAAGTTAGATACTTGAGACATTGTTCAACAAGTCAGGCTGGTATGGAGAGTCGAGAATGCCGATGCAAAAACGAAATTGAGAGAACACATTGAGCACATGCATGAAGCTCACACTCGCGAGATAAAGTCAGCTGCGTGAGCAAAATAAGAGTGATCTCCAGCGTCTGGAAGAAAATATGGACAGAAAATTCAGCCTTCTCATGGCTGAAATGAAGCTAATTTCAAAGCGAGTCCAACGCTACTCGCTCCGAATTTCGTGCCACATACTCCGCAGCCGACTCAAGACAAACTCGACTATCGCCAGAGCTCGACTTCCGCTTTGCCAAGATGTTTCAAGTGTTCCTCTCTCCTTTGATGATGCCAAAAAGGGGAAGAGGAATACTTTAACGCGCTAAAGAGATCCGGTCGAAAAGAAGGAAGCGATGTGTAAAGGGAAAGACAACTTGAGGAAGCGTCAAAAAAAAAAAGAAAGGAAAGTCCGTTGAGGGGGAAGGATCGAAAGATGTGACCTTGATGATTGCACAAACCCCCAACAAGGTCTTGTCACACCGTGATATTATCGGCAAAGATACTCCATGTGACTCGCCACTCCAACACTCTGCTATATCTATGGGAAAAGAGAAAGACAATTGAAGCGGGGATGGAGGAAGTGGAAGGAAGAATGGATGCCCGGGTTATGAACATCTTGAAACAAAGATGGAGGCATTCCAAGAGACAGAGACACTTATGCCATCTCGGATGTCGGGGACCGAGCCACGATCGCCTGATGAATTTAAAACGCTCGCATCCGAAGAATACTTTGCAAATATGTCTATGGCTCAAGCTTGGGACTTGTCTCGGGAAAAGGGTCTCACGTTATGTGAAGAAGGCGACAGCAAAGCCAGACTCACCTAAGATCCTCTGTTTGGTCACTCACCGGAAAGAAGAAGACCCCAACAATACACGCCCGAGGTAGAGGAAGAAGCGTGGTGGAGGAAGAGGTTTCGCACCTAGGCCTCCGCCAAAAACATTGAGTACGTAGATCCGTGGCAAGAAAGGAGGGGATCTCCGGGCTGGTCTTGACCAAGTAGCCAATTTGCAAGTGGCTAAAAGTAATCTTGAGTATGCGAAAAGAATAGAAGAAGAAAATAAGAGACAAACTCAGCTATGGGAGGAAAGACAAGAGAGATTAAGAAGAGATGAAGCTGCCAGAAGGCATATGAAAAGAAGAAAGAAGGTGGTGGCGATGAGAAAAAGAGAAGAAGAAAGCGAGAGGATCTTTGAACAAGATGAAAAGAAGGAGACAATGAAGGAGATGAAGTGTTGTTGTCCACCCCTTCATGTATTTTATTATGTAAATACATACTATGTAAGTCCTCTGCAATAAAGCTATAAATTCTTTATTTTCTTTTTTTCTCGTAGACAAATGTTTGCTCGATACACCTTGTAAAACAGCTTGTGTAAAAGAACAAGAATGTTATGATCAATAAAAGGATTGATTCTACGCATACATTCTATGTGAATACACTATCTGTATGTATCTCTCGCTATTTACATTTGTGAATGGTTTAAGTTTTGGCATCATCAAAAAGGGGGAAATTGTTGGGAAATTCATTGTTTAGATTTTGATGAATGCCATGTAAAACTTAGAATAGGAAGTTGGCACCCCAATTTTTGTTGTAAACGCATTGTAATAAATAGGGCTGGTCAAGCTGAGTTAAGTCGCTATGCCCAAACATGCAAGAAGACAACTCGGAGACTAGAAGGAAGACTCATTGCAAGACAAAATTGAGTATGGCAAAGAAGAGAAGACGGGAACTCTATCAAGGAGCAAATGAGATGCGGTGAGTGGAGTATCATCAAGTCAACTCAAGAAAAGCCAAGTCTCAAGTTGAAGTGACAGAAGAGTCATCCAATGATTGGAAGTCGACTCTAAGTCACCTGGGGAAAGCAAGGAAATGCGATCAAGTCGAGATAATCAAAAGATCCGTTGCACGAAAATCAAGAGAATTACCTAAACAAGTAATATCTCCATGCTACCTTTCTCGAAGTGCTCAGTCCCCGAAGCGTGCAAAAGGAATAAACCAATGGAAGCACTACACCGTGTCGAACTCCTCAAAAGGTGAAGAACAATTCATACGAGGAAATGGCAATTCCAAGGACTCGCAACAAGACAAGCCAACGACCACAAGTGACTTTCAAAAATAAGCCTATCTCTTCAACGGGAAGATTTTTGAAAGATCACTATAAAAAGCTGAGGAATGACTTTGAGAGGAGGTGACCGAGAACCACAAACATTCAAGCAATTATTAGAATCAGTAACTGAAATATTCTCAAGTTATTAAACGCTCAATCCTCAAGCCTACACTACGAAGAACATCAATCCAACACTCACCGTGAAGGAAAGATAACTTCAATCGGTTGAAGAGGAAATTATCAAGAATCAAGGGGTCTACATTCCACGAAGGATTGTAGGAAGGTTCAAGGTCGAACCAAGTCTTGAGCTTTTGGAGGGCTTCGTGATCAAATCCAAAGAGCTTGAGCAAGTGGGCTGTAGTAGCAAGGCAAATACAATGTGAAGAAGGCGAGTCGTCACGAGAGCCACCGAGTGATCAAGGTGTCTCATCGAGTCCCAAAGGATCAAGTCGGTTGTGTGATCAAGACTTGTATCCGGACCGTTACCACTTTGTATACCGATCAATACCTAGTGGATTCCTCCAGGAGTTGGAGAAGAGAGGAGTAGAAGAATTACCCCATCTTCGAACCTCTATAAAAATCTTATTGTGTCATTTACATTTCAAAGACTTTAATTCTTGTATCATATTTATTTAATCTGTGACATATTTGCTATCCATTAGATAATCTCTAAGTACTAAATCAAGCTCTAAATCTCTACTTAACCAAACTTAAGGGTGTTAAGTCTTCCACTAAAACAAACCACGATTGAGTTAATTTAGACTTAACAAATGAGTTATTCCATCAACACTCGGTTGAGTCCGTTGAGAGACTAACTCTCTTGATTAACTAAATTGGTCTGTCCACCAAGGACACAAATGTGTAGTATCAACTCGAATTTTTAAAAGGACTAAATCAAAAATTTGGTAAGGTTTATTCAACCCCCCTTCTAAACCTTACACTTACACCCCTTGGGACCTACAGATCACACATCCTTCCAACAAACTTGAAACTTCTGGTTCGACCTTGAACCTCACTACAGCTCCTTCAACTTGGAGAGTAGACCCCTTTTCATTCTTTAAACTTTTTCTCTTCAACTGGTTGAAGTAATCTTTCCTTCACAGCGTGTGTTGGATCGAGTTTTTTCGAGTTTTAGGCTTGAGAAATATCTTGATAAGCTTTGAGAATATTGCAGGTTATGCTTACTTGAATATTGCTTGCTCATGTAAATCGTGTTGGGAAATTTATTTGTTAGATTTTGATGAATGCCTTGTAAAACTTAGACTAGGAAGTTGGCACCCCATTTTTCTTGTAATTTGCATTGTAATAGATAGGGTTGTACGAGCTGAGTCAAGTCATCTATGCCTGGATAAACAAGAAGTCAACTGAAGGACTAAAGTGAAGACTTCGCTGTGAAGCAGCTGAATGTGGCAAGGAGGAGAAGTCGAGAACTCGACTGAAGGAGTATTAGCTGGATACAGCTGTGTGAAGTGACAGTCAAGTCAACTCAAGAAGCCAAGACAAGTTGAAGTGACAGATGAGTCTTTCAATCATTGGAGCGGACTCAAATCACCTGGGAAAAGCGATCAAGTCAAGACAATCAAAAGAATCATTGCCTGACGTAAGTCAAGAATATTACCTAAACAAGTAATATTTCCATGCCGCCATGTCTCAAAGTGCTCAGTCCCAGAAGCGTACAAAAGGAATAAACCAATGGGAAGCACTGCACCTTATGTCAGAACCTGGAAGGCTGCAAGACATTTAATCAGAGGAAATGTCAACATCAAGGACTGCAACAAGACAAGCCAACGAACACAAGTGACTTTTGAAAATCAGCCTATCTCTTCAACGGGCAGATTTTTGAAAGTTCACTATAAAAGGTTGAGGAATCACTTTGAGATAGGGTTACCTGAACCACGAACATTCAAGCTATTATTCGAGCTATAACCTACAAATATATTTTCAAGTTATTCAAGCAAATCCTCAAGCCTAAACTACGAAGGAAATCGATCCAACACCAAGCTGTGAAGGAAAGACAACTTCAAACTGTTGAAGAGAAAACTTTTGAAGAATCAAAAGGGGTCTACATTCCAAGGAGAATTGTAGAAAGGTTCAAGGTCGAACCAGTCTCAAGTTATTGGAGGGCTTCGTGATCAAATCCAAGAAGCTTGAGCAAGTGAGTCAAGTAGCAAGCGCAACCCCTGTGAAGAAGCTAAGTCGGACGAGAAGCCACCGTGTGTGATCAAGGCATCTCCAGATCGAGTCCCAAAGGATCAAGTCACCAGTGTGATCAAGACTTGTATCCTGGACGATAACCACTTTGTACTACGACTAATACTTAGTGGATTCCTCGAGGAGTTGGAGAAGAGAGGATTAGAAGAATAACCCCATCTTCGAACCTCTATAAAATTTATTGTGTCAATTACATTTCAGCATTTTATTTCTATATATTACTTTATGTCTGCTGAGAATTTGCATTCCAACTGATAATTAACAAAGTGCTAAATCCAAGTGTTAAAACAAACTTAAACCAAATTCAAGGGTGTTAAGTCTTCCAATAAAATCTCATCACAACCCAAGTTAAGGTTTAGACTAAACAAATGAGTTATTCTATCAACAGCTCAATCGAGTCTGTTGAGTGGCTAACTCTGCTGGTTAACTAATTTAGCTGTCCATCAAGGACATAGATGTGTATTTAACTCTGAAATATTTTAAAAGGACTAAAATCGAAAAGTTGATAAGGTTTATTCAACCCCCCCTTCTAAACCTTACTCACACTCCTTGGGACCTACAAGTGGTATCAGAGCGGTTGGTTCATTGAGCCTTCCGCACTAGTTACTGAACTAGATCTCCAATCTTTCAAAAAAAATTTAACACTTGTTCTTTCAAAAGCCATTTTTAAAACAGTAAAGTTATTATCATGGAACCAAATTTGACACGCATTCCTATGTTCACGATTGGAGAATTTGATGACTGGAAAATACGTATGCAGGCTCATCTATCAGCTTTACATGATGAGATGTGGATAGTGATAGAGGATGGGCCACTACAAATAATGAAAGTGAACACAGATGCAAGGAGAGCTGCTGCGGCTGAGGAAGAGGAGGTTGCTCCTCCCAGACCAGCTATGGTTGAAAAGCCAAGAGCTGAGTGGACAAATGATGATAGAAAAAGATACAACCTTGACAATATGGCCAAGGATATACTTTACAAGACTTTGGACAAAGCCATGTTCAACAAAGTCAAATCTTGCAAGACAAACAAAAAGAAATGCGGGATAAATTAACCTTAATTTGTGAAGGATCTGAGCAAATTAAGGAAAACAAATTATCTGTTGTTGTTCAAAAATTTGAAAATTTTAAAATGCTTGCAGGTGAAACAATGGACTAGCTGGATGCTAGATTCACTGAAATTACAAATGAGCTCTCAGCACTTGGGAAAGAATACACACAGAAGGAGATGTGTATGAAAATACTAAGGAGCCTCCCAGCTGAGTGGGAAATGAAGACCATGGCTCTAAGGCACTCAATGGACCTATCAAAAACATCCAATCATGAACTATTCTCAGACCTCAAAGCTTATGAGTTTGAGCTGAAAAGAAAGGATCAAGAGGAGATAGTTGTACCCAAAAGAGTTGCACTCTTAGTCAGGGAAGGGAAGAAAGCTGAGACCAAAGAAGTCATTGACCAGGAGGAAATTGCTTTAATGGTTAAAAGATTCAACAAGTTCTTTAACAAGAACTAAAAAAGAAACAAAGGAGAATCCTCCAGAAGGCATTCATCTCCCTCTATGTCAAGGGAAGATAGGCCACCAAAGAGAGCAGAATATCAAAAGGTCGAATATCAAAGAGCCGACAACCCCAAGAAATGAAAGAGTGATCAAAAGTTGAAAGCCCGTGTTGGAATTGCGGAAACCAGGACACTTTGCTATTGATCGTCCATATCCTCGTAGTCAATAAATACAGAATGAAGAAGAAAGAAAAGTCTTGAGAGAAAGAAGACAAGAAAAGAAAAGGGCAATGTTAGTCATTTGAGGTCAAAACAAACTAAGTCGAAAGATACAAAGGGACTCGAGAGTAGTGAAGTCGACTACTCAAGTGATTCTCAAGAAGAAGCAATGATTTGTCTAATGGCTAAAGAACAAGATCAACTCCGACCAAGAAGATGAGGTACACTCTAACTCATCTCACTCGGATCTAGTGATAGTGATTGTGGCACACACACTTCTTCGCCCACCGATCTTTATGATTCATTAAGCAAAATGATGAAAGACTTTGAGCACATTAAATCCTCACACACTCTATTAAATGAGGAAAACAACCCATTTCAAAAAAACTCACAAATGACTAAGGAGCCGAGTACTCTAAGTCACATAGCCGATGAGAACAAAGAGTCAAGGCCGAGAATGCTAAACTAATAGCGAGATAGTCATGACGAAAAGAGAGAAAATGATCTCAAAAATGTGATTGCTTCATTCACAAAGGCATCTAAATCATTGGATGACCTTATTATGAGCCAAAAGGAATGTGGAGACAAGACAGGCATAGGATTCAATTCCTTTGTGCATAGTCAAACTCCTAGAGTAATCTTGGAAAAAGGATCTTCAAGTAATGAAGCATCTCAAAAATCCAAGACACCAAATGTTGCACACACATTTATTCCAAAGCATAACCACAAACAAACTGGCCTTGGATATAAAGGAAAAGGAAAACAACCAGTTTAGTATGCTTTGAGAGGACAGCTGAGAAGAAATCCAGCAGAGTTCCTCAGCAAACTCCAAACATGAAGTACTCTGTGAAGAAGAAACAGAGCTACCAGAATCCCCAGAAGTTATATCAAGGAACACAAATGATGGGAATGGTAGAAACTACCCAAGTCAAGCTGATTGGAATAATGTGAAATATCAGCCAAGACAAATGGAACACATGCCAAAATGGCAAAGGCCTAGAACTCAGCAAAGGTCATTCCAAAGGCAAAAGAGTTATTATCAAAGACACATATGCACCCAAGCACTACACTCAGAGATATCACAATTACCCAAAGAAGGCAATTGCTAAAACACACACACAGGCATACAGACAAAAGAGACAGTTGTATGAACCTAAAGCCCCCAAGCAATTTGCCAAAGTGAATTATGATTATGGCACAGATAGATGGCAACCTCTTAGAGTCAAATTATTTGGCTATAGGTTGGTTGGTTCATCTTACAGCACTAACCCCTCAGGACCCAGGCAAGTATGGGTACCTAAAAACTGATTTCCTTGATTGCAGGTTGCTGGACATTTAGACTAAACAGCTGAGTTATTCTATCAACTGCTCAATCGAGTCTGTTGAGTGGCTAACTCTGCTGGTTAACTAACTTAGTTGTCCATCAAGGACATAGCTGTGTATTTAACTCTGAAATATTTTAAAAGGACTAAAATTGAAAAGTTGGTAAGGTTTATTCAACCTCTCCCCCTTCTAAACCTTACTCACACCCCTTGGGACCTACAAATCGTTTGTGCTTGGTAACCTTTTCTCAAATGTTTCCTCAGCCTATAATAGTGCTCATTTGAAAATTTGCCCGTTGAAGAGATAGGCTATTTTCAAATGACACTTCTTATTCGTTGGCTTGTCGTCTCTTGGTCTTCAGCGATGTGATGTTAACCCTTCCTCGAATTAAATGACTCTACAGCTTTACAGGGTCTGACACATGCTCCAGTGTTTCCCATTGGTTTATTCCTTTTGCATATTTCTGGGCCAAACACTTTAAGACCTGGCAGCTTGGACTTATTACTATATCGAGTAATATCCTTGACTTCCTTCCAACGGATCAATGTCAGTTATCTTGACTTGACTGCTGCCATTACCCCTTGACTTGAGTCTACTCCAATCATGGGAATAACTCAACTGTCACTTCAACTATTAGACTTGGCTTCTTTATTGACTTGACTGATACTTTCTCTTTTTGCACACAGTTGTTCCTCAGCTGGCTCCTCTAGTCGAATCTTTGTCTTTCATCTTGGCCACACTCAACTGACCCACAGTGGAGTCTTCACTCTAGTCTTTAATTGATGTCTTGCATTCTTCGACATAGCTGACTTCACTCAGCTCTTTCAGTCCTATCTATTACAACATAGAAATACAAGGAAAATGGGGTGCCAACTTTCTATTCTAAGTTTTACATGGTATCATCAAAATCTTAACAATAAATTTCCTAATATGGTCTCAAAAGCAGAGAGCTCACACGACTAGGTAGTGCTTGTGGGCACGACCATGTGTTGTCTTGCTCGCATGACTCATACGCATGCGCACAGCCTGCCCGTGTGTTGGTGCTAAAGTCTGCATTTTCTAGTGTTTTAGGTCTATTTTTGTTTCCTTTTTGTTTTATTAAGTTGTTTTCTAGTTTATTTAGGGTTTTGAGTCGCCTATGTGACGCAAACATATTGTTTATTTTTTTATCACATAACTTTGATTATTGAATATTGAATTGAGATTTTTCTCTCCAACTCTTTGAGTTTTTCTCAAGAGCTCCAACATTGTTCATCTTTTCGCGAATTCAGACGTATCAAAACAAACTTCCATATTTGTTTATGGAGTCTTCACATACCGAGGTTCCTACTTTGCTAAGCAACGGGTCGAGGTTTTCACCATCTTTAACCAAACTAGTGAAGATCTTCGGTTAACAATGTATTGTTGTTTGGGTCGTATACACGATTATTACTATGGTTCACATCACTAAGTTTTTTGGGAAGCGTGGTTTGCCTTGCGGGAATTAAGCGGATGTGTTTCTTTGTAGTTTCTTTGATTGAGTATATTTGCTTTGTTCTGAGGATTGCAAGTCCCTCCCAGACCGAAGTGCAGATGGGCGTTTTTTCCTCTAGGGACACTGGAGAGGAGTAATGTATGGCCACGAGGCCAATGCAGGTGAATCATTCCTCATGTCCTCTTATAGGGTTTAGTTGTTGGTCGGAGAAAAGTTCGGCGTGATGAAGGCTGCTTATAGGTCTTCCTTAGACTATAAGTCCAAACTAATGGGGGAGTCCACCACTTAATTTGATAGGGCAGTCCGCTACTGCCGCAAGTTATTACGACGGAGCAGGAAGGCTTCCCAAGAGCTTATTGATTGTTTGGATTTCGGTGTCTCCGATGAGGAGGAGGACGAGATTGGAGCCCTTCAGGACATCCCAGAGGACGGTGGCGGCAGCGATGATTCTGGAGAGGATAGTGGAGCCCCTAGGCTTGATTTGTTTACTGCTTTACTGGACCAAATTGGAACTCTTTCATCTCATCCCACGTGTTTAGGGCTTGCTTTCAGCTACTTTACGTTTATCTTGGATATATTTGTTGCCTCCATGAGGCTTGGTGAGACTCTTTGAGTGAATCGCATGTTTCATGCTTTTTCGCACATGTGTTAGTATTTTTTCGTGTTTGTTTGTTGCATGTCTGCATATAAGTTGGTGATGGAAACTTGTTAAGTTTTTTAGGAAGTGAGTTCCTCCTTGAGAAAGGGGAAAAGCACTTGCTTATTTTCGTGGAGTGTGATAGTGCAAAGAACAATAATTAACAGTAACTAATTGAGAATATTAACAAATGGGATGGAGGGACCTTTTGTATCTGGGTTCATGGGTTGTATTGGCCTTTAGGATAAAATGGGTGTGTGGACTGGTATGGGCCGCGTGAGCCAGATAATTATATCTGTGATCCAATAGTTATTAATAATATTGGATAATTGATTAAGTAATTACAAAAATAAATAATATGTAAAATAATTAAATTAGGAGATATTGGAAAAAGTCATTTTTTTCCCCGACAATATAATATCTATTTTATTCAAATTTACATTCAATAAAATAGTCAAGTTGATTTGTAAATAATATTGAGGTGATATCAGAATTTCAGATAAAGGGAGTGAGCATTTCCCAAAACCCTAGCCTAATTGCATGATTGTCTAATTGACATTATAAATTATTATTATTATCATTGCAATAATCATCATCATGATCATCGTCATCACCAAATATATCATTAGATTAGAATATCAAGTAATAGACAAATACTTGTGTAAGACACATTAGAATACCAAGTAGTAGGCATATATTTGTGTAAGATGGTTATACGGTGCGACGGGTGATACTTTTACGGTAAAAAGTGATATCTTTAAAGTAAAAAGTGATATCTTGTCTGAATATACTAAAATTAAGTGTATTCAGACAAAGTATCACTTTTTACACTAAAAAACGCAACGTATCCCGGAAAAACTTGCTCGTGCAATCTGCCGCGTTGTGCGACCGTCTTACAAGAGACCTGCTCCAAGTAATAATGGACTAATAATTTACAGGTAACTATGTTTTTACAATTACCAAATAATGAACAGCTCTGAAAATAGATAAATACCTATAATTCTGATAGGAGTCAAACTCAATGCTTCAAAGTATATCAGACAAATACCACTATTCATGTTTAATGTTAGGCACGCATTTTCATTTGACTCCTTTATGGTTGAACTATGAAGTCAAATTTTAGGACCAATATGGATTGAGCTAGATGGACTTGTTCTAGTCATTAATTATACGACAATGTATGTCTATCTCAAACTCGACCAAGCTCGGCCCATGTTTCTTATAATTTCATTTATATGGAATTTTCTTGGTCGACCAACATTAACTCCAACGTCAAGTAAAATATCATGCCTGCAACATCAATAAATTATAAGAAATGAGAATGTTTTCCAACAGCCTAGACAGTGGGTTTGTGGCCTTTTAAATCTTTATTCAAATTTTTTTATGTGGACTAGATATTGGGTTGGGTTTTTAGTGTTGTTGAGCCTAAATTTAACATGTTCAGTCCTAGATCTAGTGATGTCCGTCAACCGCATTGGTTCTAAGGTGGCTAAGCTATTGTATATCAGTTTTATATACTAAATGAAAAAACAAATATGACACATGTTATCATCTCATTATAGATATATGTCAACTCATTCATTCTTCTAATTCTACATGGTGGCTTCATATTTATCCATGTGGCAAACCCCATATTATATATACTTTCCATATATAATCTAAAAGATAACAAATAATCCTAAAATCAAGTATTTTATCTATACAATCTATTTTTTCGTAAATCAAAGATCTATCAGTACAGTTTATTATAATCTAAAAAGTAAATAATAATCCAAAAACAAAGTTTTTACCTATATACAATCTAAACAATATATCTATATAATCTAAAAGAATAAATTACTCTAAAAAATGGAAGATAATATATTTATTGGGTATTTTTTATTAATAAAATTATCACAATTAACTAAGTAATTTTTTCAAAACCAAAAAATTAAGTATCAATCATTGCAATATACAATTAATTTGTGGAGAATTAATGTTAAAATGGTTGTAATAATGTAATTAAAAAAAATTATGTTATTTTGACAAGACAAAATACAAAAAAAAATTAAGAAAATAGCTCAAATTTAATAAATTAGCACAAATCCCATGTAACCATAGACGGATGCACAACCCTCTTTGCGGGGGCACGTACTAATTTTTTTATATAGTTTATAATTCTACCTATTTTATTTTTGATATATATAGTTTATAATTGTATTTGTTTTATGTGTAGGGTCTGGTCACCCCTTGCTACGAAAATAAAAAGTAATACTTTTTAATTTAAAAATAAAAAAAATTAGCGTAAAAACTAATACACTGTCTCAACAACTAAAAAAGTATGTTCAATCAAATGTATTACTATTTACCCAAAAACATTACTTTTTACCCGAAAACTATTATTTTTTTACCCATAAACGCATTTTTTTCATCGCAATACACAAATTTTTGCCTTTTTTATTTGTGTCCTCCTTATAAAAAATTTTTGGAATCGTCCCTACATGTAACACACGGGTATTTTTCTAGTATAAATATATATATATATATATATATATATTCATTAAAACATGATTGAGCGATAAAACACCACGTACTCTCATATTATTCAACGATAATCATCAATATTCAACTATTGAGCTTTGATATTTGTTACTAAAGTGGCATACCTAGTAAAATCTCACTAGGCCATTGTGCCGAAATTGAGGGAGCACAGAACTCAAGTCTTCTAATTTTTGTGTCAAACACAAAAATGTACAAGGAGGCAATCAAAGTTATTTGATGTTAAATCAATTGAAGAATGAAATATCATTTGTAGTTGGGGCACCGGCCATACGTCACACCTTCTAGACCTTGGAAGTGGGGAAGGTTAACATATAGTTTGGAGGGGAAAAAATGCACAACGTATGAAAATCGAACACCTGTTAGAATTCCATGGACAATGAGTTAATCGAGTGAGGTTTGGAAAATTCTCACCACGCTCAGTGGTTCTTAGAGAGCCCAAATATCTTGTTCCACGTTTTTGTTCTATTTCCTAGTCACTCCATTTGAATGAATGTTACATATACCATTATGATATATTGTATATGCGACATTCATCCAATACAATAAAATAAGGATGTGAAACAGAAACACTCGATCTGGTGAGCAGAAGATCCATAATGCATGCACAGATGTATAACCTATATATAGTTGCATATTAAAATATTCGGAATTTGGGTGTTAATTAATAAAATTTGTATGTCGAGTTATCGAGATAATTTGAAAAAAGAAAAAGAAAAAGAAGTGACAGATTCTCGTCTACATAAAAAAGTTATTTCTAAAATCCAAGATTAATTCAAGTGTGTGTATATATATATATATATATATATCAATAAAGAATTCCTAAGTATTCTATAACCAAAAATAGCGCACTTATATGTAAATATTTTAGTATAAGCGATGCTATATTTAATAAAAACAAAAAACAACAAAATAATACATCTTATTAAAATATAAATCAAGATCATAAATAAATTTCTATAAATATTTACAAAAAAAAAGATATGAATGAGATTGCAACATTTTTTGAAATTATCATATATTAGTAGAAATATTATTTTTCAAAACTCCAAGAATTTTGTCACTGCGCAATGTTTAGTAAAGATTAAAGAACACTGAGTTTAATTAGATTGTGTTTGACCAATGAGGTTAAAGCTAAAGCTAAAATTGATGTGTCCTCAAATGAGCTATTAAAGTAATTAAGATGAACTTTAATTCCCTTTTCCAAACTAAAACCTTTCACGTGGAATGCCATTTGTTGTGTCGAAAAATGATGCTAATACTTACCATCTAAGCAAATCTAAAGGGGACAGTTATAGCTATATGTTAACAACGTTAAAAAGTGGATCACAATTATTGCCCTAATCAAATCCAAATTTCAGTGTTACTTTAAACTTTTTGCTTCAAACAAGAGAAAAAAGGGTTGGGGGATATAATAATTAGTGGTTCACTTTAAATTTTTTTCCATTTAATTTTTTACCTTTTTCCCTCGCTGGAGCCAAGAAGAAAACAGAAAAGAACAAGAATCTATATATATAATAACAAACTTGTTTCCAAATCTGTTTTCCCGCCTTTTTGCACTTGCTAAAAACGAAATTAGATATTTTTTAATGAAAAACAAAAAAGAAAATAAACATATATGTCCAATATATTTGTAATTATATCTTTAATTTTGTTTATCTTAATTATGGTATGCATTGATATTTTAATTTTGGTATGTCTAATTAGTATTAAATACTATACATCTGAATTTGGAAAGATTGAATTATAAATAAAAAATAGTTTGTTGACCGATATTATTGTAATTTATCATTAATTTTGTCCATTTTGATTTTTGTATGCATTAACAATATAATTTATATATGATTTATTAGTATTAAATATTGTATTAAATAAATTCCAAAAGCTTTAAACAAAAATATGAAAAACGAATATGCATTACTGACTCGATCTTTGTAATTATCTATACAATTTTATCTCTTTTGTTTTCAAACTATCAATTGATAATATTTTATTCATAATAAATGATGAAAAAAGAATATAATGTTATTTTTCAAACTGGAGAAATATGTACTGAATGTGCTGATATATAAAGTATATTAATGAGTTACTATATTTGAAAATTATATATTTCATTCTATTGTAATATCTCTATATCTATAATGAGTCAGTATATCTTAACGTTTCCAATGTTTATGTTATATTCAAATCTATATATACGAAAATAATCTCGCGCCCACCGTCAATACTATTTATCCATTATTGATGATACAACTTCTGTGAAATTGATCACCACCACTAGAGGTTATTCAATACGGGTTGATATGCATACAAGTATCTAATTACTAGAGGTGTCAACATGAGCTTGGCTTGAGGGGTCGGGCTGTAGTTTTGAATGCCCGAAAAAGTTGCACCTATGTGGCCCTAAAATCTGTTGCACGGTCATTCATGTGTATTTTTCATGGGTTGTATCTCAAAAATAGTTGCTCAATGGAATTTGGGGAAATTACACATAATACGCTGATATTTGTACCATTACCACACAATACGCTCCAATTACTCTTCTGCCTATTTTTTTACTTTTGTACCTAATTTTTTGTTTTTACGCTCCTTGCTATTTTTTGATTTTATTTATTTTTTTTTATTTTTTTTGTTCCTGCATTGTTTTATATGTTATATAAGTTGTTCGAGGTTATTTAAATTTGTTTTTTTATTGTTTCTATGTTGTTTCGATGTTTTAAAACAACTTTAACCTATTTTTTATGTTGTTTTTTATTCATATATTATTTTGTACATTGTTTCTATTGTTTCGGTGTTGTTCTATAATATTTTTAATGTTGTTCTAATAATTGTTTTTGTTGTTTTCATGTAGTATTCAATGTGTAAATACAATTTTTTCCTATTTTTAAGCTCTTTTTATTCATGTTGTATTTTAAATATTTTTTACGTTATTTCTGGGTTGTTTTCATACCCTTTTTAATGTTGTTCTGATATTTTTGTTGTTTCAATGAAGTTTTCGATGTTTAAATACAATTTTTTACCTATTTTTATTAAAAGAAACATGTTAGAAACAATGTTGAAACACAGAAACATGTTTGAAACATGTTAGAAACAATGTTGAAACAAAGCGTAAAATTTTCCGGGAATTTTCGTTGGAGCGTATTGTTGTGTAAAGAAAGAGCGGGGAGCGTAAATTTAGGTAAAATTGCACCAGAAAGCGTAAAAGGCTGACATTGACTTAAAAAGGTGGGTATTTCTGTCAATTGCCCATGGAATTTTGTCTTCGCCCGGCTCAAATTTTCCTCTTGGCCCGGCGGACCAGCACCTGTTGACCCATTTGATAATTCTATTGATTATTAGAATAGCCCGCGCATCGCACGGTGCCTCATCTAGTTGTAATTAACACTCAGGCTTGTAATATATGTATATATATATATATATAGGGAGGGGATCCTGTGAGACCACCCTCCTATGTAAGACCATAGGACCAAATCTACATCATCAAAAAAATAAATCAATTGCCAAGATATAAACAAACATACACAACAATTCATATGAAAGTATATATTAGAGGAGGTAAACTAGGAATCCATGAAATTAAATATAGTAACTGTTTCCTAAAAATTAGGGACGTGATCTTGTATTGATCACGTCCCCATAATCAAGCGATTCACCTTTCCTTTCTCTCCCTTCCCATTCGAACCTGCAAATTACTCAAATATGGCAACAGAATCATGCATCAATTAATGAAAAGTATACAATTCCACTAAACTAACTATACATTAAAACATTATTACTAAGCATACATAAATAATTAACCAAGTATATAATTACACTAAACTACATGTACATTAAAACATTACTAAGTATACAGAAACATTTAACTAAGTATTCAATTACATTGAACTAACTATACATTAAAATATTACTAAGTATACATAAACATTTAACTAAGTATACAATTACACTGAACTAAATACACAATTCCATTGAATTACTTATATAACTAAGTATACAATTCCATTGAACTAAGTATACAAATCCACAGAACTAAGTATACAAATTCACTAAACTACTTACTAAACTACTTATATAACTAAGAATACGATTCCACTGAACCAAGTATACAAATCCACTGAACTAAATATACAATAAAACATGAGTAAGTATACAAGTCCACTGAACTAAGTACACAATAAAACGATTGTTCACAAATATGGCGGAAAGAAGTATTAATTTTGAAAAAAAGCTTGAAGTTGATGATTTTTCCTCCTAAAAATCGGGTAACTGAAAATGTAGGATTATGTTTCCTTAAAAATAGCTAATAACCATCCAATTATAAAAACTGATTAAATATAAAAGTACAATTATACCCTTATAAGCCTAAATTAACTAAAATGATCTACACCATCCAAAAATTTAAATCAACACTTATGGACTAACCTAAAGGGATTGGTCTCATTTGAACCAATCCCTATATATACATATATAAATATAGTTTGATATTTCAAAACAAATTGAGATAGATTAGCAAACTACTCCCTCCGTTCCAATAATATAGGCTACCTTTCCATTTTCGTCCTTCCCAAATTATAGGCTCGTTTCCTTATTGAGAGTATTAATTACACAACAATAGACTAAACTACCCCTATTTAATTCATTTTTTTGAGACTAACAATGATATACTTTCATTTAAATTAAGGGCAAAGTAGGAAAAATATGAAAAAGATTATGATCTCAATTATATTTATGATGTTTTCTTAATCTGCGTGCAAAACTCCACTTGCTTATCCTGTTGAGATGGAGGGAGTATTTATTTGGATGAAGTCTTTATGTGGAATTGTAAATATAATCCCAAAATAATAGTGTCGGCAAAATCTTGATTTGGGATAAGATAGTAGAGATTAGAATCTAGAGATGTTCAAAGCGGACCACAATTATGGGAAAATTTATAATCAGCCCTTATATATTAAAAGAGAAAATAAAATTGATACATGTCATCACCTTATTAATTTTGACATGTGTCAACTCCTTATTCTCCCAATTTCACATGTCTACTTTATAATTATCCATGTGACATTCCTATCAACAAATTAAAGGTGAATTGATAATATATTTTTGGATTTTTAAATTTAAAAGATTACAAATTTAAAAGATAATAACAACTTTAAGAGATAAGAAGTAAATTAACTATCAAAAATTTATCTATGATATCATTTAAAATTATTATCTTTCGAAAGTATATTTGGTTTACATGCACCTTTTAATCTCTAATTTATTCTAACTCCAACGTATATTTCAAATTACTCTTATTAGAACTAGGTTTGACCTACTAACTAATCATATTCACAATTAAATAAGTAATTCAAACCAAATTATAATCAAATTAAATAAGCTCATCATAGATATAAATGAGCTTATCCCAACAATTAAAACTAAAATAAATAAAGTTATTCAATTATCGATCTGAGGCTGGATAGTGATTATACTACAGGATCCTATCAAATTATCTTTAATTTTCTCAATAAATTCGAGAAACACGTCAAGGAATCTAATAACCAAAAAATTGGGGTTTGGCATACATTTAAAAATATTATCTTTCAAAAATATATTTGGTTTATATGCACATTTTATTTTCTGATTTTTTGTTGCTACGAGATTCAAATCTCAACTCTAAAAGATAAAATATAAATACCAAAATTACAAATAATTTTTTCAGAATCTGAAGTGAACTATTTGTATGTTACTCTTACAATTTATGAATTTATTTTTTTAATATTTCTAATTAGTATTTTGGATCGCCTATAATTATTAAAAATAAATTTGTGACACTAAAATTTTAATTTTGGACAAATCACGTATAACACACAAGTATTGTTCTAGTTAACATATAATTAGCTCAGTTTAAAGAAATAAATTAATCATGAGGCAAGTTATTTGTATATATAATACTTTGTCATGGACAAATCAACTTTAAATCAATGTGCATGGGAACTCTTTGCCCCCAGGGCATAGCTCGTAAAGGACCGGATTGATGTGTTGTCTGTTTGCTGGCACCTGCAGCGTGTAGGTTCGAATACTTCTGGTAACAGGGTGGAGGAGGATTTTTTGTGTGGTGACTCAGTCTATGACAACTCAGAACCCTAACTTATTGAGGCACATCCCACGATTCACCTCCTCCACAAAGCTCTAGGGCAAGGGCAGTGGGGGCTCTCAGGATGGGGTTCATCCTTAATGTGCATGGGAACTCTTTTCTAAAGTAAACGTGTTAACCGTTAATGGGAATACATTTGAATTGTTTGATCGGTCCAACCGCGAATTAGTAGTTGATTTACTCCATTTTAGAGGTGTAAAAGAAGAGAATCTTTTGATTCGATTCGGTATTCGAGTTTGTATATTGACATTTGAATTCAAAAAATTAGAATACGTATGAATCCAAATAATAATATTTATTCAGTTTTGTGTATTATGAGAATACGAATATGAATATCATTATATTCAATTCGAGTTCGGAAGAATATCCGAATAATATTATATATATAGATATATTATATTTATTTCATCGCACAGGGGTCTCATCTAGTTAATGTATAATAAACAATATATTCACTTATAAAAGTCCAAACTAATAAGCCCATATATAATTATATTCTAGTAGTATATTTCTGATAGACTTGGCAAACAACAATAGACTATTTTTTGTTCATGTATTTGTTTATTAATATATTATTGATATATTTAACAATTTCATCATGAACCAAAGTTATTTAGATTCTAATTATTATTTCAATCAATAAGATATCGCAGGGGAAAAGATGAAGATGTGTTAAGGTTTCTAATACGAATATTTGAATTGATTTATATGTATTGGAATATATTTTCAAATAATAAAAAAAATCAGTTTTTATATTCGAACAATAAAAAAATATGAATAAGATTATTTTCTAAATGAGTCGAATACGAATAGAATATATTGACATTCGACTCCAATCGATTCGTTTACACACCCCTATTCCATTTTGATACAAAAAGTTGGAAAATTAGCTGGTAGTTTTTTCTTTAGGTTAGTCTCATGTCAGACCATCTAATGGATCTAATTGTTTAGATGGATCCAAATACCTGGCATGCGGTCAATCCGCCTATTGATGCGCACAACCATTAACACCAAAATAACAACATTCGATGGCCGTTGCTAATACTTTTTAGGAGGGATATTAATACTTTTTGGGATGACTACTAATACTTTTTAGTAGAAATACTAAAATACTATAATCGAAAAACCTAATAATTTTCAATAAGATTATTAATACATTTTAGGGGAAATACTAATACTTTTGCGGGAAAAATCAATACTTTTCATGAGGATTACTAAACAAACTGTTCAAGGGGTTACTAATACTTTTCCAGGGGATTACTAATACTCTCCAAGGGATTGCTAATATTTTTCAAGGGAAAGACTAATACTTTTGAGGGTTACCTAATATTAAGTCACTGCCTAATACTTTTTAAGGGGACAATTAATACATTTTAGGTGGATTACTAATACTTTTGAGGCAAAAAATTAATAGTTTTCATGAAAGCTACTAGAAATATTGTTCAGGGGGATTACTAATACTTTTCAGATATACTACTAACAACCGGGCTTACGGTCCGGATCCAGCCGAGGCATTGTTTTCTACAATGCGGCCCATAAGGTCTGCTTCCAGGTTTATATAGGTCCTTCCATCTCATTTGTAAGTCAATTTACATAATTCACAATCAGTACTTTATTTCTTGTTCTGGATGTCCTCTCATTTACTGTGTTGACTTAGGCGTCGAAGGGGCCTCTCTGGGATAACCCCAGGGCCATCTAACACTTGTTGGTATTGTAAGCAAGTTCTCACCATAGAATATTTTCAGCTTTGGGAGAAAAGACTTTGACTTATTTAAAATCCTTAACTTGGAATGATCTGCGGAAAAAAGCAGCATCATTTAGGCGTTGTCTGTGGGAACACCAAAGGACATGAATATACAGACCCAATCTCAAGCACCCAGAACAGAATCCAAGTTGTTGGCCCCAGAGCCAAATAACAGCAAGAGGAACGACCACCGGGAAGTTGGGAGGCCAGCACCCTTCCTCTTAGATGGGTGCCACCTCCGCCGCAACCAAGAGGGGTGCCCCCCCTCTCCTTCTAGGGGTTTCCGCCCACCAAGGAAGTCCGCCTGACCTGGGAGGCCCTCCAAGCCTTGTTTGACGAAGCTTCCAGGAATGCTCAAAGACACCAGGCTGCGACCGGAGTTACTAGGAGACCACCAAGAGCTCCACATGTTGTTGAAGACCCTAACTTGGGAGGCCAATGATGAAGAGATGAAGGACACAACAAAAATCATGAAGAGTCACCCTTAGCTGAAGAATCCCAGGGGATGCAGGCCAACCAAGCCAACTCACGGGCCACTGCCCTAAAGAAGAGAAGTCCATTAGCTCATGCTATCATAGCCAAGCGACTGCCCTGGGGTATCATGACCTCCAACCTCCCTGAGTATGATGGAAATCCCCAAGAGCATTTAGACAAGTTTTACATGAAGGAGGATTTCTATGACCTGACGGATGCTTCCAACTGCAAAGAGCTGACCTGGTTTAACCAGGTCCCAGTGGGATCAATCTCCATAATGAACAAGCTCATTGAAGCCTTCATGCAACAGTTCTTCATCAACCAGAAGTGTCCCAGGACCATTGCTCCTCTATTCTAAGTGAGACAAAAATAAAGAGAGTCGCTATGAGAATACATGAGCAGTTTGTAGAAATCGTTAACAATGTCGCCAACGTCCAGCACGAGACCTTGGCTAGAATCCAATAGCAGAACCTCCGCCATCAACGTTTAAAGGAGTCGTTGTCCAGAAAGCATCCCTTCAATTTGGAAGAGTTATTGGACCGAGCCGAGATTCATATTTGGGTGGAGGAATCCATTAGACCCAAGCCCAGCGCTAAGCGCAAGACTAGGGACGACGACAAAAATCAACCCTGGAAGGGTCAAAAGAAGGTATATGGGCCGAACTTCACTAGTGGCGGAAGTACTGATTGTCGCCTAGAAGAAGAGGATCATCAATCATACAAACTCCAATTTATATTGTTGCTACCATAAGAACAAGAGGCACACCACATATTATTACTTCGTGTTGAAAAGAGAGTTGAGCGACTCATATAGAAGGGTTATTGGAATGATTGTGTGGATCAAAGCAGACTCCGCCAAGATCTAGGGCCACATGAAGACGAACCCCCATGAGCTCAACACCATCCAGATCCGCGTGACGATGGAAGACGTGTTCATCAATGTGAGCTCCGGAGGACCAGCACTGAATGGCGCTAGGAACGACCTCTGAGAATGCAACAAAGGCGAAGGGGACTCCCTGACGAGCACTACAAGAATAATCATATGTAGTGACAAAAATTTCACTGATAATGTAAATGTCATCACTAAATGTACGTTTATTGTGATGATATTTTTCGATGTCACTGATGTTAAATTTGTGGAATATTATTGACAATTTTTATATCGTCACTGCATTTTGTCACTATAATATTTGGCGCCATTTTTGGTGTTGGCGGGGAATAAATATTGTCACTAATACTACTTAAAACAGTGACAATATCTAAATTCTTCACTAATTGTTGGAAGTATTGAGTAATAGTTACAAGTTTTTTGTCGTCACAAAATTATGTCCCTGAATATTTGGCATAAATTTTTTTTTGGAGAGAAAAACAATTGTCACGTGACCTTAGGGAGACCCAGATGTTAGAAAATTTATTATATATATTTTGATTATGCTTAGAAAACTTTGTATTATAAAGTTGGCACCCCATTTTCTATGTAATTTCTACTTTGTAATAAATAGGATGAAAGCTAAATTAAAAAGTAGCCAAGTAAAAAATTGCAGAAGACTTGCTGAAGAAATCATCAGAAGACTCGCAGCTGAGTGGTGAGAAGAACAACACTTACACGGTGAGCTAACATCGAGAGACTCTCAGCCAAGTGCGACAGCCAAGTCTTTCAGAAGACTAACAACAGAGTCCATCAGGAAGAATATGTCAGAAGACTCAAGCTTAAGTCAAAAGGGGTAAAGCCGTTGAAGGACTAAATTATCTGAAGAAGTCCGTTGCACCAAGACCAAGGAAGTTACTTATTTTAGTAACAAGGACATGTCTGAAACCTTAAAGTGCTCAAGCTGAAAGGATGCTAAAGGAATGCAAGATTCAAAGATAATTTGTCACATATGAAGATACCATCCCCACCCCAAAAAAATACAAGATTCAACTTGTCAATTTTTATATTGACCTCAAGTTCTTTGGGTCTGCAATAGTTTGTAATTTAATAGTATTGAATAATTATTTTTTAAATATAATATCATTGTAACTTAATAAATATAATAAAATAGTATGATTAATAAAAAATTAATAATTTGTAAATTTATGTACACTTTCAAGTTCTGAAATAAATTATTAATTTTCTATGTAGTATAATTATTTATAACAATTTATTGTACTTCATAAGAACAATATATATTTTATATGTGCATATATAGATACTGTTTTATGTTATATCACTAATATACAATTTGTACCAATGCTTGTTTATATCTTAGCATTCGACCAAACAAATAAGTTTAGGTCTAATATGGTGTTCGGTTATAGCTTATAAGTTTTTCAACACGTCTATAAGAATTTTCAGAGCTTATAAACTCTCCAAATGTGTTTGGTAATTTTTTATCTTTAAAAAAAGAAATAGGACTTTATAAACAGTTTTTAGAAAAAGATGAGATTTTTTCAACATAAGACCTTATTTAACAACATTCTTTACATTTAACTCTTTTAACTTAAAAATTGGCATTACTAATAACTTAAAGGCTCTATCATCTTATTTTATCCATACACTTCAACAACTTTTTTCAAGCGAAAAAAAATAAAAAATGACCAGTTTTAGAGGAAAAAATATAAAAATGTCATCCACCCGAAATCCTTGCAAATCCACCACCCAAAGGACAATTATGCCACTTAGGTTGCGATAGGATATGAGTGAGATTTCATTTTCGTTCCGCTGGAGAATTTTTTTTGACCAAACATGCGATTGTTTATGAAAATTTCCAGAAAATATACTATTATCTCACTTTCACTTTTTCTCATTTTTTCTTTCACCAATCACATCTACACATTTTTTCACAAAAAACTAATCATTATTATACATTCTCCCACAAATTTCACTATTTACTCACTCACATATTTTTAACTACCAATCACATCCAATCATTATTTTACTATTTTTAAATCAAATCAACTTTCATCATTACATATCCATTCACACTCTCAAAAATTTTCGAAAACTTTCATCAGAATGTTTTTTTCACTATTCTCTAGCGAAAAGAAAATTTTCAAAATGAAAGCATATCCAATCGCACACTTAATCTTTCAGTTCCAGAGAGAGAGATAGAGAAACTCCGATTTAGAAATTAAACTTGTCACCTCCAGGCCAGTTGGGTCAACAAACTCTGGCTCGACTTAAAAATTTGGGTGAAATTTTTAGCAGAGGAGAAGAGAACAATAATTGATACACCCGGAATCCAACCACCAGTTTTAGCCTTTAGCCAGAAATCAAAATCTAAGCCTGATCGAAACCCAAACATAGACTTAGAAACCTCAAAGCCCGTCATTTTTCATCATTGAGCCACCGCCTCGTGCATTGCTCTCCACTTCCACAACCACCAGCCTCGTCACCAGTAGTTGTCGGCATGCGTGTGTGTGTGCAGGTGCGTGAGGTGTGAGGTTTTCTGTGAGAGTATGGTAACAAAAAGAAGGGACGGATTTTTTTAGTGAAATTAGAGATTTT